>JAUELU010000022.1:3281046-3292205 GCA_032357145.1 Evasterias troschelii
CCGTGCAAAACTTTGGTCGCAGCAGTCAACAAATAGAATCTTGATTTTGATTGGTAACCACCATTGTAATGCTAGATTGTTCATTGCTAACGCGGGATACCAAGGAAATCTTGCTGTTGCATTAAATATTGATCGCGCAAATATTTTAGCTTTCTTCTGCTAGAAATGCACATCAAGCACTTGTAAAACTCAATGGATCAGTATGTTTTGTGAAGATTTTACATAAATTGATGAATGCTGACTTAGCATGGAATCTGCTTCGTTGTTTGAAACATGCAAGCCTACTAATCCCACCATTGTCCGGAGTTTGGAATTAACATCCTGCTCGCTGACTCGCGACTGCAGTCATGAGTCATTGCCTGCTAGCGATAGCGTCCAGTTAGCACCTCTACTGATTGTCTTTCAAGCCATAAAAAACGACTTTCAGGCTGTAAAGGTATTTCCTTTGTTGATTTTTGTTTAGGAAAAAAAAAGATAAACAAAAAAGGGTCAATCGCCCTTTTTTTTCTTTCTTTTAAAGAAAAAATGGATGTGAAAACTTCTCACATTTTTAAACAAGATTTTTTTTTCTCGATAAGAATCGTGATTGATTTTTTTTTTCAATCACTGAACCAAATTGTTCATCAAGTGTAAATCTGACCGAGAAAAATTTAATTAGAACCTCTAAGTCCAGGTGTTTTGATGGTTTGCTGAGGCGTCCGCTTCTCGTCACATAGGTCGGTGGGGTTTGGGCATTGACTTTGGAGGGGTGGAGTGTCCTTCTGGGGGTTTTGCTGCTGGAGTGTTTGCTTGGGTTGCAACTGGTGTTGTTTTAATACTGGCAAGGTTACATGGTCTGAATCTGCTAGAGTGCGATGAAGAGGTTTGTTAGCTTTATGAGTGGCAAGATCTGTGGTTTCTTCTGTATTTGTGGCCATTTTGTTGGACCACATAAGAGCGAGGTGTTGAGTGACGATCGACGACTGTTGCTGGGAGCCAGCGATTCGAACCAGGCAGTGGGGCCATTCGGACCAGATCTCGTGATATGAGTGCTGGAAGGTTTCGACCAGCTTTCTTGTCGTAGTAGTACTGTTGTCTGGTTTTGTCATCGTTGAAGCGATGCTTTACTTCTGGGTTGCTATATAGCTTCGGCTCAAGTAGTTAAAACTTTGATGTTGGTAGCTTGTTACGGGGTCGGCGTCCCATCAGTAGTTGGGCAAGAGATAAGTTGCAACTGGCTAACGGTGTTGTACGATAATCGAGAAGAGCCATGTGTCTGTCTGGGCACTTCTTCCATAGGCGTTTCACTGTTTGTACTGCTCGTTCCGCTTCACCATTTGATTGTAGATGAAAAGGTGATGAAGTGATGTGTTGAATTTCATAGTCCTTGCAGAAATTGTTGAACTCAGATGAAGAGTATTGAGGTCCATTATCTGTCCTCATTTTCTCTGGAATACCATGACGACAGAACTGTGTCTTCAGTTCATCTACAACGGCTGCTGTGCTCATATCAGGCAATGGTGACGATGTATTGCTGTCGCTCAAAATCAAATATGTCACAGGCTAGTTTGCTCCATGGCAGGTCGGGAACCTTGGAGGGCTTCATTGGTTCTGCATGTTGACGGTTCTGGTTGGAGTTACACAGATGACAGTCTTGAACAAGGTTTGAACTCTGTTCGCTCATGCCAGGCCAGTAGAGGGCTTCTCGAGCTCGTTGTTTGCATTTGACAATGCCAAGGTGTGATGCGTGGATTTGTGATAGCATCTCAGCTCTCATGCTTTGGGGTAAAACAATGCGCATGCCCTTGTAGACAATTCCATCAGATAGGCCTACTGATAGTTCGTCTCTTGATGAAGTCCAGAATTGTCGGATGGAGTGCGGAGTTTCATCCTTTGTGTTAGGCCATCCTTTGAGGATTATGGAATGCAGCTCATTTAGCTCGTCTGCTGTGCACTTCTGGAATTGTGTATATCGTACTGGCATTACTGCAATGAAGTCAGTCATGTTTACTACTACTGGCTTCATGTCTGGCTCGGACTCTGGTAGATTAGCACAACTGAGCGCATCTCCTATCGGCATTTCTCGGCCAGGCTTATAATGTCACGTTTAAGTCATAGGGTTGGAGTCTTAGTAGCATGGCTTGAAGTCTCATCGGTGCTGCAAGTAATGGCTTGCTGTATATGGCTTGGAGTGGTTTGTGATCACTCTCTACTGTTAATTCTTTGCCAAAGATATAGTGATGAAATTTCTTACAGCTATGTACTATGGCTAGCATCTCCTTTTCTATCTGGGCATACCGCTGTTCGGTTTGAGTCAGGGCTCTGGAGGTGTATGCTATGGGTCTGCCATCTTGAAGAAGAACGCCTCCAAGAGCAAAGCTGCTAGCGTCACACTGAATTGTGACAGGTTTGCGTACATTATAGTAGGCTAGCACAGGTGTGCTGCTACATATCTCTATGAGCTTGTTAAAACTCTGTTGTTGTGGCTTGTCCCAGTGGAACTCTGTGTCTTTGCTTGTGACCTCTCGTAGTGGAGCATCGACAGCACTAAGGTTTGGAATGAACTTTGCTAAGTACTGTACCATTCCAAGAAACCTTCTGATGTGTTCCTTGGATTTAGGAGTTGGCAGTTCTCTGACTGCTCTTACTTTATCAGGGTCAGGCTGGAGACCATTCTCTGTCACCAAGTGTCCAACGTACTTAACTTTCCGCTGTTAGACTTGACACTTGTCAAAGTTTAGTTTGAGGTTTCACTCTGTTGCTCGCTTGACGACTTCCTTCATGATCTTGTCATGCTGTGCCTCGTCTTTACCGGCAACTAAAATGTCATCCATCACTGCTCGAGCGCCATTTATGCCTTCGAGCATTGTATCCATGATGCGTTGGAACATCTCTGGCGCACTTTTGGTGCCAAATGGGAGTCTCGGCCATCTAAAGCGTCCGACTGGCGTGTTGAACGTTGTCAGGAGGCTGGACTTGTAGTCTAGTTTAATTTGAAGAAATCCCGACTTAGCATCAATGACGGAGAATACTTTGGTGTTTGGAACTGCCGCTACTATTTCGTCAACTGTCGGGATGGGGTAGTACTCCCTTTTAATGGCTTTGTTCAAATCCTTCGGGTCGGTACATATTCTGATTTTGCCATTCTTGACCACTGTCACCATTGAGCTGACCCAGTCTGTGGGCTCTGTGATTTTGGTGATATGGCCATCTTGTTCCATCTCTGCCAATTTGTTGATTATTTTTGATCTTAGTGCCTGTGGTTGTCTCCTTGGGCCGTGTACTACTGGTGTGACTGTCGGGTCTATTTTCAGTGAGTATGTTCCTGGGAGTGTACCGGTTGTTTTCTTCAGCTCTGGATATTTATCTATGCTGTGGATTCTTTGGATGAGTCATAGCTGTTGGCTAGCTGTTCAAGACAGGAGTGGCAGCTTTCTGTTGGAATCGACAACATAATACAGAACATCCACTGATTTGTTCTTGTATTTTGTTGGTATCTTCACGCATCTTTTCACATCTAGGGGGTGATTGGAGTAAGACTAAAATTTCTGCGTTGTTGGCTGTAACTTCAGATCAGAGCCAATAGTGATGAAGACATTGTTTGGCATGATACTTTGGATAGCGCCGGTATCTATTTGCATGCGCACAGATTTGCCAGCTACTTTAACAGTCTCATACCATTCATGACTATTGAATCTCGAACTGAGCTGATCAGATGAGCATAATCATTGTCGGATGCAGAGTCATTATCTGATGTATAGATCTCTGTCTCATCAACCAGATGTGTTGCCTTTCGTTGGCAGCACACTGCTGCAAAATGATTCAACTTGTGACAGATGCTGCATCGTCGTTTTTACCTGGGCACTTACTATGTGTTAAGCTATATCCACACTTGTTGCATAATTGGTCACTTGATTGGGCACCTTGGTTGTTTTTCCCATACCTCTGTTGCGTCCTATTAGCTGGAGAGCGTCTGGGTTGAGGTTTTCTTGTACTTCCTCCTTTGTGTGTTTGTTCAGCTGGTTTCGAGAAGTGGCGTTTCTTGATGGAGTGGAGTTTCGAGTCTTCTTCCTTGCTGATGATTTTCAGGCTTTCTTGTGATGTTTCATGATTTTGCCCAATGCTTATAGCTATATCTAAGGTTAACTCATCACCTTTTTCAAGACACTTTTCTCTGACTCTAGAATGCCAGGCATGACATACAATGGCATCACTGATCATGCAGTCTTCATCTGTGTAGCCGCAGTCCTTTACAAGAATTTTCAAATCAGTAACAAAAGCATCAAATTTCTCACCATCTTGTTGTTTTCTTCGATGGAAATTCACTGTAGCCCTGATCTGATTTTTCTTTGGTGCCACATAGCTTTCATATTATTTTGCACAAACTCCTTGCAGAGTGTCATTCTCAGCTGGGGTGTCATCAACTCCAGGTGTCCATGTGAAGGTCTCATAAATCTCTCTCCCTTTGTCTCCAATACATTGTATATGTCATCAGGTAGTTGACTTTCCCTACCTCTGACTTTGAAGCAAGAGGACCTTTAAATGTGAATTCACTGTGCTGTTTGAAACGTTTCCACTCTTTGTGTAGATCAGAGGCAAGCCAATTCATGCTAGGCTTGTCCGTTTTTGACATCTTGATGTCTCTTATAGGCCTCCGTAGATTTTATTTTCGCCGATGAGATGACCTTTAACAGTCGAACATTTTCATGTAAAATACAAATTATTTTCAACATAGCTTTTTATTATCAAGGCTAAGACCTACCTCTAATTTCATAGAAACTATTTCAACATAATAAAACTGTGTAATAAAGCAACTGTTTTCCGAATGCTTGACTTATTTTTATGTAATTATTCTAATATTGATAATTGTCTGTGGTTTCGTAAAACTATATTGAAATTATTACACGCTAACCTGCCACAGTAATTAGGTTTATACCACAGATTTGTCTTTATCACCCCCAAAACCATACCCAATATTCCTTTCCCCAAAAGCAACACCAACCCGTGCAAACTTATGCAGCCGCACCGCCCTCTTTTCAATCCCCCCCGCCCCCACAGCTGTGGTTCAAGATTAATGCATAAAGATTTGGTAAAACTGGAACTTTAAGGTGACATCATGCTACCATTGATGATGTCATTTTACAGGTAAAACTAACATTTTAACATATCTTGTATTTAGTACATTCTACAGCTCAAGTAAGAAAGTTGCAGTATTGTATTAAGACTCGAGTCCAGGACTCGAGTCCAGGACTCAAGTACGTCTCGAGTCACAATTTCTGTGACTCGGACTTGACTTGAGTCACGTCTGCAAAAGACTCGGACTCGGACTTTCATGGCTCGTGACTCGAGTCACGTATTTTCACAAACATTACCTTTTTTAAATATTAAAAACAATTCCGATAATCCGATCGTAAATCCCGGAGTGCACATGGAGTTAACGTATAGCACAATAGATAAGTAATGTTTGATTCGTAGGTTCAATACGCATAATAACACCGGGATGCAAAACACCAGTATTATGCTGGTATTTTGTCAACATTAACACCATAGCCACTGCTGCTTTATACATACTACCAGGGAAATGGCATGTATCTGGTACCTGTAAAACACAGCCTGCATATTGCACTGTGATGGCTGTGTGTTGTTTGCACCAATTTCTACACATTGTAGACACACACACACGACGTCAAGTTTGGTCATGTCACTAGTAAAAAGAAGTACAACATTTTTTTAAATCATGGCATCTGCTGTTCCTCCACGTATTGTTTCTTTTGGTTATACCAACTTCAACAAAAACTTTAACAGAACTTTGTTTAAAATAAATGTGTTTTATTTTGTCATTTCAAATTCTTATTTTCTACATTTGGTTTGCAATCAATATTTTAAAAAGTGACATGTGACTCAGACTCGGAACAAGTGACATGAGACTCGGACTAGGACTTGGACTCGGACCAAGTGACTTGGGACTCGGACTGGGACTCGACCCAAGTGACTTGAGACTCGGACTAGGATTCGACACAGTTGACACGACTACAAAAATGTACAACACTGATTTCTTGGTATTTAAATAAGATAGGAATACCACTTTTATATTGACGGTACAATTAGTTTAAACAAGATTTGTGACAAACAATTCCCCCAAAACAAGCCTCCCAAAAAATAAATAAATAAAATGAGCCCCTGAAGGGACAAGTGAAAAAAGAAATTAAAAATTAAAAGGTGGAAAAAAACAACCTCACTTGAAATTTCTACCGATCCCTCGACACACAAAATTCCAACAAAATCATTTCATTTCCTCAAAATATTATTTAATTCAATGAAAATATAATTATTTTGTCTCACAATTGTCTCACAATTTATTTTTTTTTATTTTGAGAGCACAGTGTGTTTTTCTAGGTAACGAAATGAAATTATTTATAAGTTCTCGTTCCCTTGAACACGGTTTCTTTCCCTTGAACTACGATTAAGTTCCCCAGAAATACACTTTCGTTCCCTGACGATACACATTCGTTTCCTTGAAATATGATTTTGTTCGCAAGAAATATACTTTCGTTCGCTCAAAATATACTTTCATTCACCCGAAATATGCTATCACTCCCTAAAAATACGCTTTCTTTCTCTCGCAATGTGAATTCCTCTTTCGTTCCCTCAAGATAGCTTTTGTTCCCTTTAGATAGCTTTCGTTCCCCCTGAAGTCAAATCACACCAATTTGTTACATTCCTTTGTGAGGGGCGACTTTGAGAGGAGATGAGTTTGTATGTGAGGGGGAGACTTTGTAGTTGGGGGACTTTGTAATTGGCGAGTTTGCTGGGGGGCGAGTTGACTGGTTACCATGTCCGTTGTTTATACACACTTTCAGATGGATAACTGGGACTGGATCCTCATGCCTTGTCGTAGTAAAACACTTACATAAACAGAGCACCAGTCTACTTGCAACATGGCATAGCATGTATCTCGTAAATTTGACACTTGCAATGGCTGGTAAAGTGTATACAGGGACCTTTGACCGCTTTTGGGTTTTTTTGTCATTTCTCGTTAATTACGTGATATTTTTGTTTTAAAAAAATATAAAAACCATCTAGAAATAATTCTTTTTGATTCTACATGACTAAATTACGTAAACAGGTAACCGGTGTGTCCCTTTAAGCAAAAGAGATTCAAAAGCTCTGAACTGCTGACAGAGCCATGGTATTTTTTCAAAGGTAGGTTTGGAAAAAGCACTATGTACAATTACCTCAATAGCTTTGATGTTCCTTGCACAGCCAATAACTTTCATTCCATGTTTGACTAGCGACCTGGCTATAGCTTGACCAATACCTGCCGAGGCTCCTGTAACCAAGGCAACATGTCCAACCCATCTCTGCATACAACATGTAATGTCAGCCATCTTTGGATCCTGCACAATAGTTGCGTCAAAAGTGTTCAGTTAAATTTACAAAGACTTTACAGCAATAAGTTTGTAATATAGAGATATTTGGTACGAAGGAATAGGGAAATAAGCTACTACATGTACTTTACATTTATTTCTGTATAAAGAATAACTTCCAAATCAATTGAGGGGAGGAAGGATACAATCCACTACGCAAAGTGGACAGGCATGCAACAATCAAAATATTACCCAGATGAAGACTACCAGCACTTGAATGTACTCCCTGTATGTCAGTATGTTCAACAAATGTCTAGCAGTTCACAATACAGACAATAAATTATCTAGAACAAACAAATATAATTTCTCTTACTTCATAAACCAAAACAAAACGCACTGTGTACACATTTCCTGGAAGATACCCTCTCATTACGTAAGGAGAATGGTCAGTGCCATACTTCCCACAATTCACAATGAAAGGAATATTCCATACATGTACAGGTAAGTACTACTGTTTTCACTAACTACTACAGTAGGACTCATACTAAACGCTCTACAAAAAGCTACTAGTGGTAGTACTACATTGTACTCTTACAACCAGACCGGGGCTCAAATTTTGGGAGGTGGGTGGGAGTCCATAAGACCACAGGGCCAATAACCCAAAATGGACCAGAATTCTTCCTGACACAGTTTAGCGTGCATTAGGTACATAATATGTTATATGGTGTTCGATTTAAGACACTTGAAATATTGCAAAAAGAGTGTTGTTCTTCACGATAGAAGTGGATGTTGTCTGTCACGATAGAAGTGTGTGTTGTCCATCGCGATAGAAGTGTTATGATGTATGTCGTCCGTTGACAACACTAGTATCGCAACAGATAACATTTATATTGCCATACAACACAAACTATCACAAAGGACAACACTTCTATTGCAATCGATAATACAAGTGCCTTTCTATCAAGTGTCCTGAAAAATACGCCATACTATAATGACCCAAAATTAATTAGAGTGCTGAAGGCGAAAGACAGAGAACTGGACTCTGACGCTCTACATGCTCTAGTCAGCTAGTAGTGTTTAAGTTGTTGGAATGCGAAATATACTTATTATGGGTACCATTTCAGCATGCGGCTGTTTTGTAAAATTCATTGATAGTAATGTCATTGTCTGCGCTGATCTACTGCTGCATTTCACTTCTAACTGGGGGAATACTCCTTTTTTAAACAATTTTGACATCTTCAGTGTACACGTACTAACGACCCAGATAAGTTGTCTCTCTCACAATGCAATCATCAATTTGAGTTTCCAACACCCAGGCGCTCATCAGCCACAAAAAAAACATTTCCAAATTACAACAAGTATAAACTAAACATGATTGCATTTGTGAACAAATGCAGAGCTGTTTCGCTAATAATTTTTTCAAGTTATTCAAGTGAATACGAAAGTTTGTAGTGTTCACATAATCAAGTTAATATTACAATATTTGATGCCTAATGAGATCGAATTCATTGACTATATATCTTTCAAAACTGTACCTTTAAGATAATAAAACGTGACGTCATGATGACGTCAATTATTTTTTGAATCAGTTATGACATATCAAGCCTGTTTAAAAAAGAATTTGGATTAAAGCATGCTCTGTTAGCGATTTATGACTTAAAGGGGCAAAAAATGAAAAAAATAATAACAAATCGTGTGATTACGTCATCATGACGTCATTACAAGTTTAACAGGAACTTGCCAGTATCTAACGACTTGCCAAGTTGCAACGTGACCAGACCTATACTTTTGGAGATATGCGACTTCAAAAGTTGCACCTTTAATGTCACGTCACGTGACCCCTGATGACGTAATCAATCTAAAACTTTGTACATATGTTGGTTGCCTGAAGGTCATCAAGTGTATCAATTTTGAAGTGATTACATGTACAACAAACTTCGCCACACACATCTTCTCAAAGTGCCTTTTGAACAGTTTTCCAACTGCCACTAGAGGGCGCTCTTTAATATTATTACGTCATTGGTATTTTTTGGGGAAAGTACATCCTAGCCGCACACTAACATTGTTAAAAGCAACTTAATAACTTTTGTCACTTTTGAATTACGAGGACCTCTTCCTGTTTTGACCGGTTTCGACCGGAAGTAGAGGTCACGTGAGGTCATGCACACTGAATAAAATGAAGGCCTAATTTATTCCTACCCAATCCTACAAACAGAACCCTACGGTCTCTTGTGGCTTATTTGATATGGATTTTCAAATATTTAAAATATACAACTTTAGGATGACGTCACGTGACTGATGATGACGTCATCATGACATCCTTGTTTTAGACACAGTATTGCACCAATGCCTTTAATCACTGAAAGTTTCACCGCAATTGCTCTTTAGGAACTATGCAAAAAAATGCTTAGAACAAATTTTGCGTTATTTCAATGACTTCCAGGAGGCCGGAAAATAAAAACAAAAACTTTAACAAAAACAAGAGCTGTTTCGCTGCGCTGCGCAACGAAACAGCTAAAAATAGCTCGAAAATCTCCCATTCGATTCTCGATACGACAAAGATGCAACATCAGGCATTATTAGTTTTACTCACGATCATTGTTTGAGCTGGGTCATTCCATGCCAACTCACCTAGGGGTCGACCGATTTGTTTCTTAATTTTTTTAAAGAAACCTCTATAGGTGTTATGACACACGCCAAATTTTTTCGGCCAAACCTTTTTGGTTTTTAAGATAAAACCCCTTCAACATTGTAGCCCTGCCCCTTTTGTCAACCAAAATGTTGCATCGGTGAGTTTTGGGCAATTTCAGAGACCCATATCTCAAAATTAAGATAAGATACCTCTGATAATTAATAATTATGATGACTGGTGCCCAAATTATCAAAATCTACTGTCACAATGGGTATACAAAATACTTTTTACGTAAGGGGTCCCCAAAAACCTAAAATTGTACTGACGTGAGTGGTAAATTTTGAAACCCCCTTGTGCCCACATAAAATGTCAGTTTGCTTTTATGACATTTATGGGTGAGTGCCCCCAAGCAAGGAAATACCATCAAAGATTCACTGGGTGTTTGGTAGGGGTGGAAATATGGGCCCAGTGTTGAAAATGTCCAAAATACCCCTTCATTCTATTGAGTGTTGACTTGAACTACATAACTGAATAATTTCAGTGGCGGCCATTTTGTTAACGGAAGGCGAGGATTCTGAAAACGGTGAGAATTTATCATTTTTTGCAACTTTATTTTTGCGGAGTGGATTTTCTGGACCTGAGCCGAGCTCACTGTGAAAACAAAGAACACATAGAGCCTAATTTTGGCCAGATCCAGTTTGGGAAATTAACTGTAGGTGCAGAAGTGGAAGGGAAAAAAGTTTTGAATAGGATTTTGTACATGTCACTCTATGACTTTTTTACGAGGGTAATGGAGCAATAGCGGAATGAACCTCATAATTCTAGGAGTACATTATACCATGGACTCCGTCGCGTTGCATACTTTATAGGGACCCTAGCCCAGGTTGTACTCCTCCGTTGCATGCAACGGAGGAGTACAACCTGGGTCCGTATCACAGAACTGTGTGCTACACAAGTGCGCCTGGTCTAGGGTGCTCGTTTATAGTATCCGCCCCTGTCCTTTTTTCCTCACAATATTTTCTCAATTATGTTTTAAGTGTTATGGTAGGATTTGTTAGACATTGTTGAAGATTAAGCCCATGCTCTTAGAATTTGTTTCATGACTTTTGAAAGTGGTAAAAATTTGGCAAATCTGGTGACTAGTCTGTCAACATTGGTCGAAATTGCACGTTTTGGCACGA
>JAUELU010000022.1:3318267-3331373 GCA_032357145.1 Evasterias troschelii
TTGCATGATTTTAAAATTTGCGCAGGGTAGCTCTGGCGCAAACTTTGAACACCGCGCGATCTTTGTCGTTCAACCGTTTATCTTCACCACTTGTCATGAAATATAAGCTGGTAAGAAGAAATTTTTACCTCAATAGTTGTAAAGAGAATAGTTTGTAGTTGCAAGATGCTGGATTTTCACGTATGTCTGAAGCGATTCTTTTGTTCAAAGACTTGGAGAATGCATTCGAATGGTATAAAAACAGGAATGCTCACGAACTGTAAGTTCATAGTTTCTGTTGATTAATTAAATAATAAATATTAAAGGGACACACCGGCTTCGTTGGGCTATTTGGGCTGCAAAATAGACTAAAACATGACTAACGGCCTTCCAGGAATGGAGAAGAATGGTTCCTAAAAGAAACCATTAATTTTTTGCCGTTTTTGAGCATTTTTCAAAAAACGATGGTCACATGGGTTATCTGCCCCACTTTTTTGGTTCGGATAACCCTTGTGATCCTCGGAGTTAGTTTTTTTTTCAGCCGTAAAAAAAATTTAATACTGCACCGAATTCAACTCTGTTTTTTAACAAGAATTCATGAGCATTTTACACACAAAAATAAGTATTCAAATTATGGATACAAGTTGTAAACAATACACAAAAATCGAACGTAAGATTTTATTTCAGAGAGTTTGAGCAAAGGAAGCGTGTCTTCAGTTCACAGCATGGGGCTAGCATACACGTAACACAGGGGCAATCGTGACGCTGCCAGGCAGATTGCTCGGTGGGGCTCAGCGCGAACGGAAACCCACTAGCCAAGAGATAGCTGTACATGTACCTGGAAGCTCATGAACATGTGGGAGGGGTAGGGAGCCTGACCACCAACTACGTTGTTGTTATTGCGGGTTGCTAGTCGGCACACCTTGCTGATCGAATCCGTTGTTTCAAAATCGCAACTTTTCAATGCTCTGTGTACGTTGACCTGATTTGTACCAAATTTCTTGGTAATTAAATAAGATTTATGTCAATACAATACATGTACCTCTTTTACATTGACGTTGCAATTAGTTTAAACAATATTTGTAACAAACAGTTCCACCCAAAACGAGGCGCCCTCAAAAAAACAAAACAAACAAAACTGAGCCCCTGAAGGGACAGGTGAAAAATAAATTAAAAATTAAAAGGTGGAATAAAACTACCTCATTCGAAATTTCTAATGCATCCCTCGACACACAAAATTCAAACGAAATCATTTTGTTTCCTCAAAATATTATTTAATTCCATGAAAATATAACTTTGTCTCAGAAAATATAATTTTTCATTTTGTGAACGCAGTGAGTTTTTCTAGGAAACGAAATAGAGTTTTTCTAGAAAATAGGTTCTCGTTCCCTTGAAATACGATTAAGTTCCCAAGAAGTACGCTTTTGTTCCCTGTAGAGACGCATTCGTTTCCTCGAAATATGATTTTGTTCGCAAGAAATATACTTTCCATCGCTCGAAATACATGTATGCTTTCCTTCCCTAAATTACGATTTCTTTCCCTCGAAAGGAGATTTCGTTCCATAAAAAAAATACAACTTTTAATTTTTTGCCCGAAACATACTTTCATTCACGAAACATGCTTTCGCTCCCTAAAAATACGCTTTCGTTCTCACGCAATGAGATTTTGTTCCCCAGAATTCCTCTTTCGTTCCCTCAAGATAGCTTTATTCACTCAAGTTAGCTTTCGTTCCCCTGAAGTCCTATCACACCAATTTGTTACATTTCTTTGTGAGTAGGGGCAACTTTGAGAGGGGACGAGTTTGTATGTGAGGGGGTGACTTTGCTAAGGGGCGACTTTGTAGTTGGCGTTATTGTAATTGGCGACTTTGCTAGGGGGCGAGTTGACTGGTTTCCGTGTGTTTATACACACTTTCAGATGGATAACGTCGACTGGATCCTCATGCATTGTCGTAGTAAAGCACTTACAGAAACAGAGCACCAGTCTACTTGCAACATTGCACAGCATGTATCCTGTATTTGACATTTGCAACGGCTGGTAAAGCATATACAATAAACTTTGATCGCTTTTGTCTTTTTCGGTCATTTCTCGCTAATAACGTGATATTTTTGAATGAAAATAAAAAAAACATCTAGAAATATTTGTCTTTGATTCTACATGACTAAATTATGTAAACAGGTACCCGGTGTGTCCCTTTAAGGATGCATGGGATACAGTTCAAGATGGCACGCCGCTGGTTGGGTGTGTTGCCGAGTCTGTGCGTCCACCCCGCTAATAAACTCCCATGGGCCATAGCTTACAGTGCAAAATGCTTCTATTCAAAATAACACAAAATATACTTTTAATCACAGCTTTTTACAGTAAGGGGAAATTATTTATTGACTCTTGAACTCGTGTAGTTCGTGTCAATGTCGTGTCAATGTCGAGTCCAAATTTTTACTTGTCTGGGCAAACTTCAGTTCAAAAATTGCGCGCATGCAAATTAAAAAATTGGCTTGCGCGATTTAAAAAAAAGGCCATCTTCAAAGATTGCGCTCAACACTACTACTTACTACTAGTTTGCACCTCATCAACCAATTGTGTCAGACCCCCGTCGTATCCCCATTATTCGCGCACGTAGGTACGTAAGATAAGAATTGAAATTGAATTTTGACTTGATTAACAGAATCAAGAACAACTTTAACTTTTAGTCTGCAATCGACCCGATTTGTCAAGTTTCATTTTCCATTACATAAATTCGCGCACTTGGGCTGGAACGCCACTACGGAGTCCCTTTTTTCCCGCCTTTCTTCTAGTAGTTGCGATAATCGTAACCCTCCTACCTCGGGAGGAGGGTTTCGATTATCGCAATTATTCTTCTAGATGCTTTAGTCCGTCCTTGCTCGTAGAGTCTTAAGGGCCTCACGTTCTTCTCTAGGGAGGTTGTCATGAGTCCTGTGGGTGGAATGATCACTAAGATTAATTTGTGAACTAACAACCTGTACAATGTAAGTCTCAACGAATGGATTCATTAGACATTGATGATCAAAGCCGTGTTCTTAGAATTTGTGTCATGATTTTCGAAAGTGGTAAAAATTTGGCAAATCTGGTGACTAGTCTGTCAAAAATGGTTGAAATTAAATTATTGTCTAAACTTGCTTTAGTTGTCTTGTTACCTCCTAACATCATCCAAGAGAACAGACAATCAAGCGGACACAACCAGACCAATCAACATAGCCTGACCTACAAGAACACAATTTGCCAGAGTTGGCTACTACCTCTAGGCCTATAGCCCTTTCCCAAGAGCTGTTCTGATTTGGAACTGCAACCAATCTAAAAGGGTTCCAGACATATGTAAGCACTGCCAGCTATAAGACATGTAAGATAGATCATGAATCTCTCTCAGGACAAATTGACAACCACCATCTGACTTAAACCCCCTCACACTAACATCATTAGCCTATTGTTGTTTGTATCAAGTCTGCACATGACACAATGACTACATGTATGAGGAATGTTCAGCTCAGCATCCACCACATAGTGATTCAGCCAGGTTTCAGTTTTGAAAAACAGACAACTTGGTGATTAATGTTTTCATTGTGACATGAAAAGACTTTTTATAATTGTTTAGTTTTTTATTGAGGCCGTGGACATTTTGATAATGAGCACCTTGCAGCATGGGTCTCCATGCTTGCAGTCATCATTTACTGGTCCTTGATTCAGTTCTTTACATAGTATCCTGTCAAATAGAGCTGCCATGTTAAACATAAAAATTGGCAGCATGGTTGGAGTAATCAGATCGGTTTCCCGGCATATTTAAAAAACCAAGACAAGTGTCTTTGGTTAACAATGCACTTCCATAATTGGATGGAAAAATATCATTCAATTTTTGATGATAAAATTATTTACCACACCTTCTTATGTGAATTGTACAAGTAGAAGTGGATGAAAGAAATGTTCTGCTTGGGATGGACCTTGTATCGGACCACACTGTAGTTTAACTTAATAACTGTGCACTGTTCAGCCAACAATGATTCATTTGCTGTAGAAATTGTTTTAGTTTAAGTTTTTAAATTACTAAAGCACTGAAAAGGCTGATTCTAATCTTTTCGGATGTGACTAAAAGCAAATTCCAGTGTAATTGTTATCTCCCACTCCCCAGTGATAATGGAAAAACCTGTTAGTCATAATTTGCACCCGTGTCTTTCTCTCTCTTTAACTCATCTGCAGACAAGAAGAATGAAAAGCAAGCATTCCAGAGCAGCGTCTGTTGCCCTTTGTGCTGTTTCAACTCGACTGTTTATCATTCTAGTACAGGTATGTATCGTGTACAAATTGACATGTTCCATAGGGTTGGTACAAATTAAAGCAGAACTAAAACACAGTGGCAAAACATTATTCAATATACTTTAAGACAAGTTTGCATAAAATAGAAAACATTCCACAGCCAAAAACCTAATTAGTTGTTATTGTATTTGGGAATGTGTTTGCGTCTTGATTCCCTGAAATTTCTATTGCATTTTTTGCTAAAAGTAAAGGTCAATGCAGACTTGAAACTTGCCATATACTTAGACCTTAACTTTTACATGTAGATGAAACCACAATTTTTTGGGGGGTGATGATGTCATTAATGATGTCATAACATTAAATTAGAGTTGAATATTTCAAAAATTTGTACTGCTGCATAATGCTTTGCACCATGTTTGGAACAACATATTGATTGATGTAATGTACAAATCTTACACAAGGTTTGACCCCATGTGACCTTTACTTGCAATCAAAACAAAAAACTAATATTGCTTTATAATTCATAATTCAAAGTTTTGTACAAATCTTGCACAAAGTGAGACCCAGTGTGATCTTTCCCTCCGATCAAAACCAGAAGTTGGAGTCAAAATAAATATTATCAGGCCTCGTTTTGAGGTCTGCAAACAAAATGATGGAATTTTGACATACATGTAGTCTCTCTCTGTGTGAAATAAAGTTTGACCCCTGGGCCTTCCAAATAAAAGAGTATAATGATGTCATTATCTTCAACAGGGCCCTCTTGTGACAAGTTTTCAAATTTGGTATTTCGCTGAAAACCTGTTGCAAGTTGAAAATGTTAAAAATTTAGCACAAACTTTTTTTTTTGCGTACAATTTTTGCAACGTGACATCTAATGTTGCGTTTTGTACATTTGTAGGACATGTTTATGCAATTATGTGTGTGCTTGACATGTGCATCTTAGCAGTCCAGCATAGTGAGCAATAAAACAGTGATGTCAGCTGAAAAGGGTCCATAAATGACATTAATGATGTGATTTTCTTTCAGATTGTGCTGGACTATTTGATACCTGATCATACAGCAGATGCGTTTCATCTTGACCCGGTGTCTGACCCTTCATTGTTAGACAGAGCTGTACAGTTCGTGATTGGTGGTTGGTCCAAGTGGGATGCTGCATATTTTCTTCATATTGCTCAATATGGATACACTGAAGGGCATATGTTTGCCTTTTTCCCATTGTTCCCTGTTACAGTGGGGTTCTTGGCTAGTTATGTGATCGCTCCTATTCAACACATGTTGTTTCTACACATGAGTCTATATAGCTGTGTATTAATTGCTGCAGTAGCACTCAATATTGTTGTGTTTGTCTGTGCTGCTGTGCTGCTGTATCACCTGGGAGTATGTGTGTTGCACTCAGAGAGACTAGCGTATCATGCTGCCTTACTGTTTTGTATTAATCCAGCAAGTGTATTTATGACAGCAGCATACACCGAGTCATTCTTTGCAATGATAAGCTTTGCTGGAATGTTGTCTCTACAATGTAACAAACTTAAGCTTTCAATACTGCTTTTTGGATTATCAGCCCTAGTACGATCGAATGGAGTGGTGTCTATTGGATTTCTTGTGTACTACTTGATGAAAAAGCACACCAAGATGTTATCCAACCTCTGGAATTTAATGAACAGGAACAACAGACATAAACTTCAACTGATTTGTAGTGTGATTCGCAGTGAATGTAAAAACATATTGATGTCATTTTGTTTATTGCCTTGTTTTTTCATTATGCTGATTCCTTTTGCATTGTTCCAAATTTATTCCTATATGGTAATTTGTACCGATGTTACAAGCATTTTCTATCTGATTAAAAGGGAGGGCATAGCACCAGCACTATCAGATGATGCACCCCTGTGGTGTAGTAACACTAGAACATTGCCATATGCAGCCATACAGTCACAGCATTGGAATGTGGGATTTTTAAAGTACTACGAACTCAAACAAATACCCAACTTTCTCCTTGCACTGCCCATGATTATCTTGTGTGTCAGTGCAATTATGGATTATTGCCAGCAAAGATGGAGATTTGTTTCTTTTTTGGGTATTTTAGAGACAAACGTAATTAACAGTGAGCGCCGGAAAAATGTTTATTTTGTTGAACATCAAATACAGGGATTCTACAGCGACCAGTCACTGGTGTACATAGCTCATGTTACATCCCTCCTTATTTTTGGAGTCTCTTGCATGCATGTACAGGTAAGCAACAAACTGCAAACACTTTTATTGATGGTCATTGACCAGTATCTGTGGTTTTTGATGTGTTCTATAGTGAAACGATCTGTTTTTATACATCGAGTTGGTACTTGACAAGAAATTCTTTCTTCGTTCTGCCTTCATAGCAATAACACTTCACAATCAATACATTCGGTTCTCAACATGAAGTCAATTGGTACGCAAGAGAGTACGCCCAACCTTTGGCAAAACATCCTGAGGACCCTAAATGACAAATTTAACAAACATATAAGTTCAAGTTTAGTTTTTCTTTGTTTTTACACTTTTAAATTACAAAAAGATATTTATGGATGGGAATAAAACAGTAGTGACTTCGTCTTAAGTGACCATTAAAACCTTGCTCAGGGTTGTGGCCATGCAATAAAGAACCTTGCCTTTGGCTTGGTCTTTTATTGATTAATACAGCCAGCGCAGCTACATGTAGTTTGAAATATTTTTAATTAATTAATAATAATAACTCATTGCCACTCTTACACCCTTACTTAAAAGTAGACATAAATTTCTGCTTTAACAACCAACATTTATATTCTGTTTTACTTTGGACAAAGAGCATCATGACTATGAACATGAATGGGATTGTGTTATCATTGTTGTAGTTTACATACATACAGGGTATTTCAAATAACGCGAAATATGTGTCAACCAAAGTGTCAACAATTCAAGTATGCTAAAAAAAGTATCTGAAAATACATTTTTTATAGCCAGGTGTTACGTTTATTGAAACCAATAGGAAATTCTAATGCTCCCTCAGTTTAACTGTTGGCGAGACCTTGAAAATAGCAACCCCACTGCTGTTATGCATGGGACAATGGCTATTGTTGCCCTACAGAAAGTTTTTAAAAAGCAATATAAACCTAATTTAAAAGCTAAGTTTAATTAGGAATACATACTCCTGGGGAAAAAAGAATGACAAAATCTCAGTAAACACTGGCTGGATTCATCTACAACACAGTTACATGCAGCATGGTGCTACGAAAGAATCACTCCAGTGGTCAATAATTACAGAATCAACATAAATTTCATTATCTTGTCAAATCTTACCAAGACACCATTAGGAACAACACATAAATAAATGACATGAATGATGTTTGTAAATTGATTTAAACTTTTCACTGTGCAGATGAACAACTTAAGAGATTGCATGGCGTTATGCATGGGACAGCCCTGTTATGCATGGGACAATGTCAAGAACGATTAATACTATGCTGATGAGTTGTTTTTTGTGGATGGTCTATTGTCAGTCATCCATATAAACAATATATCCTTCAGGGTTTAACCATATAAAAACAAAAAATGGTTTATCCACACACCAATTAGACATTTAGCATACATGTACATGTATTTGTACATAGTGCTACAAAAGGATCTCTTGGGTGAACAATCACTACAGAAAGAACAGAAGGCTAACTACATATAAGAGTAACACACAAATAGCGCAAATGTACATGACTGGATCTTTTCTGTGCATATAAAATGAAAAACACAAGACTTTGCAAAGCAATATTCATCCGAGAAACAAGTTGGGCATGGGAAAAATGTCAGGAAGTATCCATTGCTACAATATATGCATGTACATTGTACATTGGCTGGCAACATTTGTGTGCTGGTAAGTTGTTTTGTATGGAAAATGGCTTTGGTCATTGTACCATCATCAAACGTAGTAGGCTACTGTCTGTTGATGCAACAACTGTCCGCTTCTCCTGGGTTGTGTGGCTTGAGCAGGGGGGACTTTGAGTCGCTGTAGGGTCGCCGCTGTTCAGCCACACAACCCAGGAGAAGCGGACAGTTGTTGCATCAACAGACAGTAGCCTACTCCACCTGGTGAGGCCGTCGATCCAGCGGAGTTTGGGTCTTCCAACCCCCCGACGGTGTCCAAGTGGTGTTCTGTCAAGCACTGCTGCTGCAAGACCACCCTGCCGTACTGCATGACCAAGCCAAGCGACTTTTTGCTCCATGTTTGTGTTGGCAGAAAGACACCACCTGTTGCCGATCAGTGCTGTGAGCTTTCATTTGTGACTAACTCTGACTAGCGGATTCCGAGTAGCTGACACCAGATGTATCTAACAAAGCTGTCCATGCGCTGGATGTCTGCAGCTTTAAGTGTGAGCGTGTTAGCACAGTATAAGACACGGGGCATGATCAATGCTTCTGTGAGCTTCATCTTTGTCTTCGCAGGGACATGTGGGGATTGGAGGTATTTGCATTTCCTCAAGGTGGCTTTTCCCATGCCTATGCGCGTTTGCACTTCCAGGCTGTCGTTGAGGTCGTCACTGATGGTAACACCCAGGTACTTGATGGTGTTAACGCGGGGGATAGGAGCATCTCCATAGAAGATGTTGTCATTGCTTCCATCTATGCTCGCTATAGCCATATGTTCTGTCTTCCCTTGGTTTATGGCGAGCCCATACTCATTTCAGATTTCGCCCAGTATCTGCAGTGACTCTTCGGCATCTGCAAGGCTCAGTGGCTAGATCGTCTGCATTCAGTTCCTTTATTTCTATTCTATTGACCTTGGGTGCACAGATGTGAGTAGTGCGTTGGTACCATTCCCGCATGAGTGATTCTGTGTAAAAACTAAATGGCATATAGGGGAGAGGGGACATCCCTGCCTTACACCAGCTGGTGTTGTGAAGTCATCGGTCAGTCCACCTTTCCAGCGGATGCGTCCTCCAGCGTTGATGTACAGGTCTTCCATGAGAAGCAACACATCCTCTTCAACATTAAAAAAGCGTAGTTTTTCAAAGAGAAGCTCATGGTTGACACTGTCAAAGGCCTTCTTGTAATCAACAAAGACCACGTGAAGCTCTTTTTTCACCGCTCAATAAGACTCTGCCACTCCCTTCAGGGTGAAGATAGCGTCGGTGGTGCCCTTACCGCGAGCAAACCCACACTGAGTTGGGTTAACAACCTGCTCGGCAACTACTGCAAGCCGATGTTGCATGATGCCAAGGACTATCTTGCTTGCATAGCTATTAATCATCGCAAGTGTCCTGTAGTTGCTGCAGTCACCTCGGTCATTCTTCTTGTGAAGAGGGATATACACTGAAGATGTCATAGATGGTGGCCACTTGCCTTCAGACCATATCAGACAGACTGCCTTGTGTAGGGCCTGGAATATCTGCTCATCCTCTGCCGCAGTCTTGATGGATTCTGCCACGATGTTCTCTGGTCCTGTGGCCTTGTTGTTACCCAGGGCGTACATTGTAGATAGCTCGTCTGACTTCATCAGGTGTGGGAATGGATGACACTGTGTGTGAGCGGTTGGTTGTGACTGGACGTGCTAGGTTTGAGTCAAAGAGGGATTCAGCATATTGGTGCCATCTGCGTAGCTCTTCCTCTACTGTCTGCAATGCTACTCTGTTGCTGTCCTTGGTATTAGGGGGTGGTGGTTTAGCTTTCACAAGAAGCAGTTCAGCTGTTCTGAAAAGAGTGCATACATCATGTTGGCGGTAGGCTGAGTTCATCTTTAATACATTGTTGTTTTAGCCACTCTTCTAGGTCCCTCTTGCAGGCTTGTTTGACCTCCTTTCCGAGACTGGTAGCTGCAGTTCCAACTGCTTGCTTTTTCTTTTCCACCAGCCGTAGAGTTTCCTCTGTCAAGTAGGGTTGATTGCGCTGTGAAATCTGTGGACCACACGCTGTTAGAGTCTCTTCATGGATAACACATGCAATTTCTCCCAGTTGGTGCGAATCTTGCAAACGACTTCTCACTTTGCAGAGGAATTTGTTAGCAATGTAGTCTTCAGAGCTTCAACATTCGGTTTTCGATTGTGTGTGCCACTGGCCTTGGGGCGTGGCCTGTGATCAGTGTCAAAACATGCACTGGCAGTCAGTCAGATTCCTGAGCCTTGGAATCTATTAATATGTGGTCGATTGCATTTTGTGCGTTGCCTGCACGACTAATCCAGGTGACCTTCCGAGTAGAACATTTTGGAAACCACGGGTGAGCGGCCATGAGGCTATTAGCCATACAAAAGTCAATCAATCTGTCTCCTCTCTCGTTACGCTCACCAAAACCATGAGGTCCCATTACAGGGGCAATAGCTGTAGATCCAAGTTTGGCATTAAAATCGCCAGCCAGAATTACAGTGTAACGGGGCTTCCTGCTTGTGGTCAGCCAATCTTGCAGTTGGTTATAGAAGTTGTTGATGATGTCATCATCTGCAGTGGATGTTGGTGCATAAATGCTCACAACCAGTAGTGTGCCAATCTTGAGCTGGAATCTTGCTGTCGTGATGCGGTCAGATATGAAGTACGAGGAGAGTAAGCTTCTCATTGCACTGGGTGGCGTTAGAATCCCAACACCTGCATAATGAGTAGTGCCGCCAGACATCAGCATGTGGTCGTCGCAACATTCCTGCTGTCCAAGATTGTGCGTCTCGCTTATCGTAACTATATTGTAACGATATTTCACTAGTGAGTGTTGTAGAAGCTCAGGGGCAAGTGTGTTGTTTAAAGTGGTTACATTCCAGCAACCGACAGAGTAAGTGTTCAGAGACCTCAAGCTCTTTTCTTCCTGAGACATCGGCCCCGCACTCCCCAGTAACGGATTTAAGTGCGGTGCTTCATTACTGTGGGTGTATTCAGAAGCAAGAGTCTCTCATCCCCAGATAACCCCCTGAGTGGCACCACTCCTCGTCCGGGTTGCTGCATGACATCAACGTCATGTCATGTGCCGTGTGGCTTGCAGAGCCTTGCACGCCTTCACTGTCGTTGGCAAGATTAAACCCTTGCTCATCCGCCTGTTCCGCCGTGCTTGCTGGTCGACGTCACAGCTGTTGGTCAAGTTGCTAGGTTGACTTATCAACCTGTTCTGTCTATCAGACTTCACCATTTGCCTCATGGCTTCCAGGGTTTAAAATAAGAGTCTCCTTCTCCTAGGTGAGCTGCCTTCCATGGCTGACGAGCCCCACCTACCCGGAGCAATCTGGTTTTCAGGCGCCAGACACTCGCCTTCACACCTTTGCCATCTGTTTTAGAACAGGGGTCGGCGCGAGAAGCCAAGCAGTAGGAGTTAAGTTAGGAGAGGCTGTTGGAGACACTGGCCATATGGGACACTTCGTGGACAGGGAGTGGCTCATTTCTCCCTACCATCCTGGCCATCCTAACCCTTTGACCCCCCATCGTACCCTTTGGGGAAATGTATAGCTGCAAAATGTTAAAAAATATTTTGTTCTAGGTTAACCGTGATGAAAGTAAGAACATCAAAATGCTTCCTCAGAAACTTTCGATTAAAACAAGTGTTCAAAATTATCTGTTAAACAATAAAAGATGGGTTTAAAAACAATCTACGTTTAGAAATCTACATTCCAAAAGTATTAAGCCTGTCCATTTTAATAGCCCACTACATTAGTCTATTTTCCGGGAGCATTCTCAGGGAATAATGGTGGGTCCTTCATTGGATCGCTTTACCGCTGGTCTACCCTAGCAATTGGGCATACCCGGGAAGAAGTCACCACTGATCGGACTGGGGTAAGCAGTAAAACCCTCTGTGAATAACTGCTATTGGAAAACAAAAGCTTGTTTTGCTTACCCCAGTTCATGTGTCAGACAGTGAAGTGTCAGAGTGCAAAAGATTAACAGCCGAAGCCAGAAAATGCAGGCTAATAGTTTGCATGGTCAGTTGATAGCTACTTGTTTTACATGTTAACATTAGGACTCATATAGTGACATTTTTGAATTGTCCTGGACGAGGTAAAAACCTTAATACCTGTCTCACTAAACTTTAAAAAGGTACTACCTGTAGTCTTAACTAGGTTGTCAAGATTGTCACCATTCCCTTCCCTTGAGGTTATACCTCGGAGCCAACTGACCAATCAGACGAGACTCAGTTTTCCATGTTTTCAGTCTTTAATTTTTCAAGTCTTGCCACAAAAAGAAATTGTTGTCTGATTTCTTCTAATAATTCTGCAACAACCATTTTTAAGGGGAGAAAGGATGTTTTCAACTATTCTTACACTGAATACATAACATTGGACCAAAGAAAAAACTAAATCCTAGCCTTTTAAAGTCATATACCATGTGTGTAAACTTAAAGCGTTTTGCATGATGGGACACCAGTTTTTAACCTTGCTTCACAAACAAGCTGTTATGGTATCAAACCTTGATATTATTATTTTACTATTCCTAATAAATACATTCATGTACCACTGAACCAAAAACAACACTGAAATTCAATGTTTTTACAATTTTGTGACATACTGTACATAATAATAAGGCTTAGGCCTAAAGCGTTATGCGTGGGACACCAATTTTGAATCAAACCAAGTTGGTATTATTTATACTATTTCTGTACCATAGTGCTACATCAAAGCGTAATCGCATTTTATCTGGAAGATAGTGTTATGCACCTTGTTTTTCTAGCGTAAATTAAACAAGAAGTGCCTATTAAAATAAAGCATAGGATACTTACTCTAGTTAGAACTGGTTACATTCTTACTAACTCTACTTAGTATGATGTCAAAATTGTGTGCCATGTGTAAATTTCTGGTGTTACGCATGGGACAAGCAGGACCAGGTTAACAGATGGTCTCAGTAGAAGACCAAAAGTGTCGCCCCGGGGGGGGGGGGGGGGGGGGGGGGGGGGGGGGGGGGG
>JAUELU010000022.1:3427607-3444565 GCA_032357145.1 Evasterias troschelii
CAAAAGGTAGAAACGCCATCATTTCAACATACTTGTAGGCCCTACGTCCTAAAATTTGGATCCAACATGTAGTTTCAAACTTTTTTGCCAGCAATGACTCTCATCCCTGGTAGTTTCATTTGTGTCTGATGATGAAATTGATATTGAGTGTTTTCCATCGGACTTGGCTGCTGGCAGATTTTGAGTGTTCAAGGCACCGGGTAACAAAATTTGTCAACCCCTGTGTGTACTTGAATCTGACTTTATTTCTTGCAGATTCTCATATGTCAGTAAAACACATTTTGAAACTTGTAAGTAACACCACAAAATCAGATCAACAGCAACCCTGCCAATCTCATTTCACTCACCAAAACAAAAAGTGCTGCACACATTTTTGCATTTTTTTGTGTATTACTCTATTGTGCTTTTATTGTATATTGGTTGAAACTCACTACATTCAAAGTGTATTTTTTATTTATATATTTTTTTCTTTCAGGATACACTTCCAGATGTGATTTACCCACAAGACAACATGCCTACACAGAGTCCACAGCATACAACCTTGAATCAAGGTCAGCCTATGATGATGGATCCTAACAATGGTAATCCAATGCAAGGAATGCTAATGAATCAACAGGTTCAGCATCATGCAATACCTCATCATCAAGCTCAACCACAAGTGATGGACACAGTCAATAATGAACTTGTAAATGTCAAAACAAGTGGTGGACGGAAACGCCCAGATAGACCCAATTCAATCAACACAGACAGTAATAATCCCAGTAAGAATCAAACAGCTTCCCACAAAAATGTCACAAGTGATGGAAATACAGGCAAGCAAAGTGACTCCAATGTTGCCACTACGACAGTTTCCACCAAATCCAGTAAGTCCAAATCGTCTAAGAGAAAACGGCCTCCATCCTCTTCACAACAGTTACAACCAAATATGACCCAAGGACCTCATTTATCTAACATGCCGCCAGCTTCAAATTTTGGACCATTTCCTCAACAACCTTTTGGACCTGGCCAGTTTCCACCCCATCCACAGCAAATGCCTGGAATTCCAAACATGGGATTGCGACCTCCACTACAAGGCACCCAGCCACAGTCTGGACCTCTGTTTCAAATGGAGGCAACAGAAACAGAAAATCTGGACCCTAGTGCATTGTGGGAAAATCCTCCTTGCAACAAAAAAACGCCTAACCTTGCAAATTTGGCTTGGCAGCAGGAGCAACAAATGCGAATGATGCAACAGCAGCAGGGCAGTGGATCTCAATTACCTATGATGCCACATCAGCAACCATCAATGATGTCACCTTGTCATGAGACAATGGTGACAAACAGACCATATTCTGAAGGTAGCCAGTCACAGGAACATCCTGAAATGGCACCCTTTTCTCCAGCTTCTGGTCCAGGAATGCCATTTGAAATGCCCAATTATAAGCCACCTCAGCAAATTGACAATCCAACACCGGAGCAGTTGAGACATAGAGAGGAAAGATTAAGAACTCTCAAAGAGATGCAACGATTGCTGTTTCCTGAAGAGCATCAGATCAGGTCTCCTACCCCTGGGAGATTAGTGTCACCTAGTGGAGGAATGGGCTCACCACAAGGTAATATGATGACCTCAGGACCTGGAATGATGAGACCACCAGGACCAGCAGGTATGATGGGACCTCAACAGAGACCCATTATGCACCTACCCAATATGGGGCCACATCCTAACATAGACAATCCAGACCCTGCAATGGGATTGTCACCAGAGCACCGTATGGCCCAAGAGCAAATCATCATGCCACCACCACCAGATTGGGATAACATGACACCACCACAAAAAGAATGGTACAAACTTCAACATGAATTTTATGCATTGAAACGAAGGAAAATTGCTACAGAACAAATGAAGATTGGACATGGCCCTATACCTGAGCTTCATGGAGCAGGATATCGGGATCCTATTGATATGGGACCTTATCACCACGGAATGCCAAGTGGACCTGGTATTGGAATTGGCATGGGACCAGGACCTAGTATAGGTCCAGGTATACCGCATGGACTACCAGGAGATCATGGATTGCCTCCAACAATAAATAGATGCATGCCAGGGGCAGATATGGATGTATCAAATCAGGGAACAGTAGGTCCAGGTATGACTGGTTCTGGTATGCCAGGTATGCCTGGTCAAGGAATGCCAATGCAAGATATGCCTGGTCAGACAGGACAAGGAATGCCCCCACCACCTCCATATCATGGAACTCATAATGCTGCCACACCTACCATGCCTAGACGCTCTAGCCTCTCTGGGCCTGGTACACTGGCAATGAACCAATCTACACCCTTTCCAATGTCCCCACATCATATTCCATCAGGACAGCCATCTCCAAGGTCCAACAGAACAAATTCTCTTCCAGCCTCGGGATCTGTTCCTCCTACAACTACTGGCCAATTGCCGACTGGTCAGGTGCCGACTGGTCAGGTGCCAACTGGTCAGGTGCCGACTGGTCAGGTGCCTACTGGTCAAGTGCCTACTGGAAATGAATTGAAATCTAGCCTGATTACATCAGGTAAAGTAACTTCAGTTATTACAAGTGGAAGCTTGCCAACAGGTCCTGTTCAAACGTCAGGAAGCTCAGCTACTACAGGATCAGTCACAATTGGGTCTCAGCAAATACCAAGCACTCAGGCTGGCCAAGTGTCTCGTCAACCAATGTCACCACAACAGGGAAGTCCTTTCAGACCCAGTCACCAGCCACCTACTCCAACATCTGTATCAACTCCCAACACTCCTGTCGGGGATTCTACTAAGGTTAGTAAAGTACGTACTCCTGGTAACAACATAGACCAATCGCCAAGACCCCCTCAATCTGGAACACCTGCAGGTGATGCAAATGTACAGTCAGTTGTAAGAATAAGTCAGGCTGGAGGATCACAACCTGGAACCCCTAATTCCGCTCCTAATAATGGAAGTAGACAAAGCGTTTCTACACCAAGCAGTTTGACGCCTCCAACAGCAAAGTCTAACTCTGAATTAAGTAATTCCAAACCCAGTG
Organism: Evasterias troschelii; assembly: GCA_032357145.1. Taxonomy (NCBI): domain Eukaryota; kingdom Metazoa; phylum Echinodermata; class Asteroidea; order Forcipulatida; family Asteriidae; genus Evasterias; species Evasterias troschelii. The sequence goes on from JAUELU010000022.1 coordinate 3,430,637, forward strand.
ATGGACCTAATGCACAAATTCCATCCACTCAGAAGCCTTCAGAAAGTGTAGCCAGTGGGACAAATGCATCTGCTCCACAACAAAGGCTAGTTAACTTTCCACCCAGCCAATTGAATAGAGATAAAGCGCCCAACTTCCCTCCACGAGGAGAAGACCTTCAACAGTATGCATCAACATTTTATCAGAAGGCTTCAAAAGAGTCATCCAAGTCCAGTGGACGGTTACAGCATTTTGGTCCAGGTAGCCCAGTTGGGCCAGAAATAATGGGCAAAACGGGGGAAAATATGAACTCGCAATCAACAATTATTAGATCCCAGCCAGATAATTCTCACCCTCAGATCATGGCTCCACAACAAAGAATGATAACAGCTCAAAATAGTGGAAACTCGCAACCTGAGTCAATGACGACTCAAACAGGTGTTATTCCCATGACGACTCAAACAGGTGTTATGCCATTACAACCAGGAATGATGACATCACAGTCGGTAATGATGGCATCACAACCAGGAATGATGACATCACAGTCGGGAATGATGACATCACAACCAGGAATGATGACATCACAGTCAGGAATGATGACTTCACAGTCAGGCATGATGACATCGCAGCCAGGCATGATGACACATCCAAGGATATCAACATCACAAGAGATGAGTTCACATCCATGCATGATGTCACCACAATCTGGTCCCAGTGTTGCAGATAAAGGATCCTCACACCTTGGACATGTTGGAATGATTTCTCATTCTGGAATGATTCGGCCACATCATCCAGAGATGATGACACCACATGGAATTATGACATCACAACAAGAAATGATGGCCTCCCATCCAGCAGGAATGACTGGTATGATGTCACCACAACCCATGACACCACATGATGCTATGCATCATCCACCAGGCATGATGCAAACAAGAATGCCAACGTCACAACAAATAATGTCACAAGCCAATATGGGGCCAAGACAAGGATTAATGATGTCACAAGCAAGAATGGGTCCTCCACATGGGAATCCATGTATACCACCAGAGGAAATGATGTTATCACATGGAAATATGACCTCACAACCTGGAATGATGTCACATGGTGGTATGGTGACTTCACAGGCAGGAATGATGTCACAACAGAGAATGATGTCCTCACAGCCAACTATGATGCAACAGCAAGGAATGACTGCTCAGACAAGAATGGCATCCCGTAGTCCTATTATTGAGTCACATGGCATGGGATTTGATCATCATCACCCTATGGAAGGACCAATGGGCTTTCACCCAATGCATGGCAGTTTGCTCAACAATACAGGAATGCAGGATATGCGTGGAATGCACAGTATGCCTAATAGATTTCCAGGACCAAAGCAAATGCAAAGAAACTTAGGGGGTGTTCCCCCTACCATGGGTCATAGTGTTGGACCTATGGGAAGGACTAGTGGTATGGCTCCTGGCGGATCACCCATAATGCATATTGATGGTAACCCCAGAGATTCCAATTTAATGCAGAGTGAATCTAAGCCAATAAGCCAATCTCAAGTAGGGAGAAGCATTCATACGTCATCACCTAGCCCATTGTCATTATTACAGAGTCGCTTCTCACCACCATTACTCCCTGATGGTAAAGGACCAAAGCAAACATTGCAATATTTCCCCCAGGGAAATCCTACTCCTGCACCCCAAGCACAGTCTGGTAATCCGCATCTAAACCCATCTAATGCACCAGGACCACAGGGACAAGGACCAGCACCAAAACAAATACAAATGCCATTCCCATTAGAAATGGTGACTGGTAACCCACCGTCCATGACACCATCCTTTGGGCCATCCCAGCGTATGCCAGGTCCATCAGCTAGAATGTGTGGTCCAGAGTCTATGTATCCACAGGGATATCCTGCATCCAATAGACCAAGACAACAATTACCTGGATATGTGGGAACTCCTCGTCATACAATGCAATATAGTGGGCCTCCTATGGGAATGCCTATGTCCAGTGCTATGGGTCAACAGATGCCTTACCCACCGGGATATGGACCTCATGGACTACCAGGCTCCAATATGGCAATGGGGGATTCCATTATGCATGGCTATAATAATATGCCAAAATGAACCCTTCACATTTGATACTGCCCAGCATGATTGTGCCAGAGATGACTGACTGTTGCAGTGTAAAGTGTGACATCAATACTAGCATGGGAATGTAGTATTGACTTGTTGCTGATACGAATTATACAATGCTGCATAAAGGGCTGACTTTCACTAATAATTATAAAGGAATCTAATGGATTTACATTTTGTGTACATTGGTTGGAATCACTTGACACAGTAGTATATTCCAGGTGATAGACACATGGCCAAGTAATGGCAGGGCTCAGTTCATATTCATTGTATGTGTTTAACAATATGTAGATGAACTACATCTAGTGGATTTGAAAACAAGTGAAGAAGCTTTTCCTTCCAGTGCTACAAGTATTTGCTTCATTGTACTGAACTCAGTGTATCAGCAGCATTGATGAGTGCAATGCCATCTAGTAGTAACTCTTGTTTATAGCATGCCAAACCTTATCATGGTACCTTTGGATGCATGTGACAGGATTAACTTGGTACATTAAAGGATAAAATCAAGTAGAATCTTGGTGCAAGGAATCCTATTAGCGTGGTAATTTCCACTCTGATGATTTGTATGGTCAGAAAGTGTGCAATTTGTTTGTATTACAAATTAAGAAACATATCACTCTTCCCCGACAATGGTAGCTGTTTGGTTTAATTTGTCAATTTGCTTTTCTGGATAACGGTGTACCAAGTATGGGTTTGTTCCATGTAGATGAGTGCAGTCAAATGACGGGTAAAGACAACACAAAGACACTGCTCTGTTCAATCCAACACAAGGAATATCAATGCTAACTGGGGAACATAGATCACAGTATCTTCAAGTTTGTGCTGTCTATGGGTGTACTGCTGTCTTTTCATCCAACATGTTTCAAGGATAAATTGTCTATTGATAAAGGTAGTTGATGCTGTGAAGACTGCTGTGTACTCAGTCCATCTACTTTATACTGGGACACAGAATGAGGGGAATTACAGAAACAGGAGAACTAAAATACAACATGTACTGAAATAGTTGACATTTGAGCTTTCTGGTTGTATTCATGGTGAATAGTGTGCACCATGGCATTGAATGCATCAAAGGTCTCAACAGTTTAGCACTTTATTATTATACACAACTTTAATGCAGTGACTGCATGTATCATGCTAGTTGCCAATAATAAACCAATGAATATTTTGAAATGAATTGGTTTGCAAACGCTTTCTCAAAACTTTGAAACTAATAGAGGAAACTTACAAAAAGTGATAAAGTGTCAAACAGAATGCAAATCATAACCTAAAAATGTCACGAAGAAGGGACTCAAGTGTTGATCAATATGGGATAAGTTTCAAAGTTGACTAGAAACTTTTGCGTTGGTACATGGTTAGTCAGGATACATGCCTCCACACCTGTTCAATTAGGAATAGATGTCTCAATGTAGTGATATAGCAAACTGTTTCCCCCTTGACTATCAATGCTGCTCATGTGTATCAGGACAATATCTCCAAACAGTACATGGTTATAGCATTACATGAGTTGCACTGACTTCACAACCATGTTGACTTGAAAATACATTATTATAATTATAAAAATTCATGACTGTTTAAAAACAAAGCATTGAGAACTGTCCAATGAGGTAAATTACCACAAGATCTTTCTTATCATTTTATGTACATTGATCAGCCTTTCATTGTACGATGCTCTGCGTTTCTGAAAGAGCAAAGTGCCTTTCATTACATGCTGCAGTTATGACTGCTGCAAATTGTTTTCTTATCAAATCCAGTGCAGACCAGATGCTACTCCATATGTTGGAGAAAAACATTTGAGTTATTCTACAATGCATGTTGAGTACTCAACTGATAGGTTTCCCACTTGATGTAGTACATCATGACTTGTATGGAATTAGGCAACCCCTATGGTCAAGTGACTGTAATGAACTCAAATAAGTATGAAGTAGAGGCTTTAGTCACAAACCTGTCCACATACCAGATTGTATTCAGAAAGTGTATTCATGGCTGTCTACTGCTCTTAATACTCTTTTACTTTTTTATTTTTTATTTCAAATTTTATGATTTTCTCAGAATATCAGCTGGAAATAACACTTGTGTGTTTTAGGTTATTGACTTGTTTATTCTAACTATTGAGGCATTGTTGGCATTATTACTGGTACTGTATACCATGTAGTAGTTACTGTCTGGATGGTATCGGTTGCCTCTATCATTGCAATTAATTAATAACAAAGTAGTCATTAGAGTGCAGTATAAATATAGGTACATCATTGGGGACAACTAGCAGCTGACTAGATGTACTAGTTGTACTTCTACCAATTATAAAGACAAATAGAATATGATTGCTGAATGTTTTATCCAAGGTGTCTTTTTATTCTACAACTATCATACACATGTACAGACAAATCCTGTTTCTACAGAGTGTTTTAAGAAGTTGCAGGACAACATGTATTTGTTTACTTTTTATTCCCATGAAAAAAAAATTTGCACCGAAATAAAAGCTTTTAAAATGGTTGTTACCATTTTGTAAAATGGTTGTTAACATTTAGTTTGTTGCAAGCAAACTCATAGTATTGAACTAATTTTGAAGCAAGATGCCAGCTGCATGATGAACATCCTTTGTCGATGCATCCACAGGAAACCATGACCCACTGCATGTTGTAACCATTATCATAAACCCATAGGTAAATACATTGACCTGTTTTTCTGAAGGCTTTAATGCAAGGAACATTGCAACAATGTTCCCGCTGTATTAAAGGTCAGTGAATTTCTTGACTACGGGCCAAATTGAGTGTGTTTATTGCAATAAACTTTAGCCCTGTCGTACCTGTACAGCAAAGGACTCCAATTGTTGGCCGTGAAAACATCATAATTAGTTAAGTATTCGTGCTTGCGTTGAGACCTGTTAACACTGCCAATCTTAGATATTGTGCTCAGACAGTATCTGTAAAAGTGTAATACAAAGTAAAAAGTAATTTAATTTGTACTGATCTACCTCAGACCACTATTGTACATAATTGAGGGATATTGTATGGCAATGTATGTAAATTCAATGCATCTATCATCAACATAATCAATGTGATTGGATAGTTTACTTAACCTCTTGCATTTTCAGGAACTGTTAATATCAGTTGGTTCACATCTACCCCGATTGGTAACTGCCCTAAGCCATAGAGCAAGTTGATCAGTTGGTTCACATCTACCCCAATTAGGTACTGCCCTAAGCCATGGAGCAGGTTATATCAGTTGCATATTCAGGAACTGTTAATATCAGTTGGTTCACATCTACCCCGATTGGTAACTGCCCTAAGCCATAGAGCAAGTTGATCAGTTGGTTCACATCTACCCCAATCAGGTACTGCCCTGAGCCATGGAGCAGGTTCATCAGTTGGTTCAAATCTACCCAAATCAGGTACTACCCTAAGCTGGTTAGTTCTTCTGTTCGAAACGTGATCAAAACATAATTGTAGAAACTTTGTTAATTCTTGGTTATGTTTGGCTTGAATATGAATCTGGTAAAGTGTTCCTTTAGCAAAAATTGTGTCTGCCTTCCTCTAGTTATGTTTTCTATGTGCCCCCTTACACAGGGTTGTGTTGTATATGTACTGTACATGTATTAGTTGCAGTCACTCATGTCAAGTGGATAGTGATTGCAACTGGTAGCATTGTGCTTCAAGAACGGTGGATTTGAGCAATTTGTGACCATTGAATACAGTTAAACTTACACGTAAATTGAATGACCAATTGACCAAGTTGCATTTATGTACCCATTGCATGGATAACATGTCGTGTAGTTACACATTGGCCAAAAGTGGCCACTGCTTGTACCTGTGATAAAAAATCAAAGGACATGATCCCATAAATAAGTTATATATTGGTTAAACAGTGCACTTTGCAGCCTGGCAGCTTTGATTGTTGAGGGATGTGTGTTTGGGGATTGTTGTTGAGGGGTTGTGTTTTGGTGTTGGTGTTGAGAGAGTGTGCTTAGTAGTTATTAATGAGGGGGTGTGCCCGTGTATGTCAGTGGGAGAGGGTGTGCATCATGGGCGTTAGTGTTGAGGGGGGTGTTCACAGACACTAATTCTGATGTATGCTTGGGTGATATCTCAAAGTTAAAATGTGTGAGAAATGAATACTTAGGCCTATGGTAAATATGTAATGTACATTTACATTGCAGGTAGACTAGGGAGAAATCATTACATTACATGTACCATACATTGATACCCTCAATACAAAGGATCCTTTCAGCATAATATGAGATACCCATTTGTTACATTCTCATGTATATTGGTAACAACCTCATTTAAAAAACATCCTATATTTAGACACAAATACCATTTATTTCAAAAATGATGTACTCAAAACAAGTTTGAGTGTTGAGTTCTTATCTCAAAATGCTGGAGGATTCTGATTGATTCAGAATTACTCTGAATAAAAGTTTTGCGGGGATCCTATCATAGTACATATAACATTTAACAATTTAGGTGTTTTTTTAATTCAATTTATTTTTTTGTTGTCTTTGGTTGTTTCTTTTTTTGTTCCATTGTTATTTTAGTGACAGTGATACTGTGTTGAAAATGGCGATATTTATAATTATTGTTAAAATCAAAGAACATGTTTTAATGAAAAATGTGTTCAATGAAACCTAAATGCTGTACCTGATCTTATATGGTTAATATTCTGAACTACACAAATTAGTGTACAAGCTGGACTTAATCAACTCTACTCATACAAGTTTGCATGGATTTGGTTCAGATTCTTTTAAGGAGACTTACAGCCAAGCCTCTTGGCTACCGTACATCAATTTTCATACCAAAATGTATATTGAATTATGAAATGAAACAACTACCCGTTGAGATGATTAATATATTTTCAGTATTAACCTAGTTTGTGGTGATACAGTGTATTGAGGAAGCCCTCTGTAACCAGATGATGCAGGCACTATTTGCAGAGTAAGAACAAGATAGATGGTTTGTGCAGTCAGTGGCTGAATCAAAGCATAGGTTTGTGGTGCTATGATTGTATGACTGTTATACATGAACACACATGTACAATTGACAGACCTACAAATACTGACCTATTGTTAATATTAGACTAATTGGTGCAAGCATGCAAGTGGACATGTTTGTATGTTTACCATTGTTACACATCATTACAACATTGACTTATATACTTAATATGTAAAATGATGACTTTGTACTTTTCTAAGCTTAATTGTATGTTTTTGTTAAGGACTATAATGATATATATAAATGTAAATACTTATAAATATGTGTCTATATATATATATATATATATATATATATATAAATATATATATGATATCCATATATATATCTATATGTATCTTATATATATGTATATGTGTGTATAAATGAGTAGGTAATGATTTTAGGTAGTTGCTATATTTCTTGACCATTACGACATAAGGAGATTTATTCTGAGGTGTGTCACATAATATTTGTATTTCCACAGGAAAGTATTGTGTAAATAAGATTATTTTGAATAACCTTAAAAGGAGTTGGTCATATTTTTCTTGTGTTGCCTGTTATCCTTTTTTAACTGGATCATTGTGATCAATCCTTTGTGTACGTTTTACACATTGACTTAATCCATTAACCATAACATATAAAATACAACTCTCAACATTCCAAAGGGCTTACAAATAATGTATACAACATGTAGACCAAATGCAGACTGCAACCAAATGATTCATACATGTTATATACTAGCTGATCCTGTTCATTTCAAAGTTTTAGTTCAGTTTAAGATCAAATCTGTCCAGCACTTCACAGGAAATTCCAATACTTTGTAAAAATCCTGACCTATGACCTCACTGACTACACTGACTCCAGTTTATATGCAACCATATTACCATACTAGAACAGTACACATTTCATCAAATGTATATGTTAAACTTTGAGGTATGCTCAATATAAAAGACTAAACACCAATAATAAAAGTAATGGTTTCTAGATTATGTGGAATATTTGGATGATATCAAAGCATAATGCTGACAGTTGAGGCCCTTTGCTGACACATGACCTCAATCCTTGTGATATCCTTCTGTGAGATCAAAAGCTCAAAGAACCAAGATCCTATTAAATCCTGCTGGTTTTACCTACAGTGGCTAGTGGCCTGAATCATTCTAGATACCTTTATGACAGGGAACCTATCAGCAATGCCCCCCTCTAAAACCCAGATCTTTCTAAATACAATTTTGCCAAAACTGCATCAGATCCCAAATCTTATGCAATTTTGCCAAAACTGCATCAGATCCCAAATCTTCTCTTTCTTCAAATCAAATTCAGCCTGATGACCCCATTCCTTCTAAATCCTCCCATAGCAGATATCCACCCACAGCAGAAATCTACACAGAGCAGATATCCTTCCAGAGCAGAAAGCCACCCAGAGCAGAAATCCACCCTTAGCCGAAATCCACCAATAGCAGTAATCCACCCTTAGCCGTAATCCACAAATAGCAGTAATCCACCCTTACCCGTAATCCACAAATAGCAGTAATCCACCCATAGCAGAAATCTACCCAGAGCAGAAATCAACCCTTAGCCGAAATCCACCCATAGCAGTAATCCACCCTTAGCCATAATCCACAAATAGCAGTAATCCACCCTTAGCCGTAATCCACAAATAGCAGTAATCAACAAATAGCAGTAAACCACCCATAGCAGAAATCTACCCAGTGCAGAAGTCCACCCTTAGCCGAAAATCCACCAATAGCAGTAATCCACCCTTAGCCATAATCCACAAATAGCAGTAATCCACCCTTAGCCATAATCCACAAATAGCAGTAATCCACCCATAGCAGAAATCTACCCAGTGCAGAAGTCCACCCTTAGCCGAAATCCACCAATAGCAGTAATCCACCCTTAGCCATAATCCACAAATAGCAGTAATCCACCCTTAGCCGTAATCCACAAATAGCAATAATCCACCCATAGCAGAAATCTACCCAGAGCAGAAATCAACCCTTAGCCGAAATCCACCAATAGCAGTAATCCACAAATAGCAGTAATCCACCCTTAGCCGTAATCCACAAATAGCAATAATCCACTCATAGCAGAAATCTACCCAGAGCAGAAATCAACCCTTAGCCGAAATCCACCCATAGCAGTAATCCACCCTTAGCAGTAATCCACCCTTAGCCATAATCCACAAATAGCAGTAATCCACCCTTAGCCGTAATCCACAAATAGCAGTAATCCACCCATAGCAGAAATCTACCCAGTGCAGAAGTCCACCCTTAGCCGAAATCCACCAATAGCAGTAATCCACCCTTAGCCGTAATCCACAATTAGCAGTAATCCACCCTTAGCTGTAATCCACAAATGGCAGTAATCCACCCATAGCAGAAATCTACCCAGTGCAGAAGAACACCCTTAGCCGAAATCCACCAATAGCAGTAACCCACACTTAGCCATAATCCACAAATAGCAGTAATCCACCCTTAGCCGTAATCCACAAATAGTAGTAATCCACCCTTAGCCGTAATCCACAAATAGCAGTAATCCACCCAGTGCAGAGATCTACCCAGTGCAGAAGAACACCCTTAGCCGAAATCCACCAATAGCAGTAATCCACCCTTAGCCGTAATCCACCCAGAGCAGAAATCAACCCTTAGCCGAAATCCACAAATAGCAGTAATCCACCCATAGCAGTAATCCACCCTTAGCCATAATACTTATCCACAAATAGCAGTAATCCACCATTAGCTGAAATCCACCCGTTTCAGAAATCCACTTAAAAGGAAATTAACGTGGGCTGGAGAGGGATGATTCAAAAGAGGGCGCTATCAAAAGCAGTTTGTACACAGTACACAGTTCTCCTTATGGGGGACATAATCTCCGGGGGACAGAATCTCCGTCCACACACACCGGCCGTAAGTCGAATGTATATTCCGTCACCTTTTGAAGCACGACCAGCGCCTGCTTGGGCACCACCACTAATTAGGCAATAATTAGGGAGAAACCAGAGCGTCCCCATCATTCATGTAGGACCTCAACATATTCTGTGTTAGGCAGATGAGAGCCTGACACAAGGGGAAGAGTGTACCATTTTGACCAATATTGTCCTATATGGTTGTTGACTTCCAACTTGAGGTATTGTTCTATTTGCACGGAAGTGTAGAGAACATTTTGCATGGATGTTTGGACATTTTTGGAGGGAGAATAACTTGACGGGCCATCAATTACAACCCGGGGGTTCTGTGCTTCGAGTTGGGCCTATAAAACTTGGCAAGTGCAGAAGTGCTTCACGAAAACTGGCAGCACGTCGGTTTGCTGGGAAAGGGCACACTTCTGGGGTAGATATCAAAAATTGCAAACGAATGACCTGCCATTTTTGAAATTTATAGTAGCAGAAATCCTCCCATAGCAGAAATCTTTCCATAGCAAAAATCTAACATACTATAGGTATGCCTGCCATGGAGGGGGTCAACCCGATCATCACCTCTAAGTTGTCTTAGTTATTTTGAACAAATAACCTTATACCTGTCCTTACTTTTAAACCACATAATAAGCGGGGAGGGACGGGAGTAGATGTGCATGAACTTTGTCCATAGACCTTTGTGGTTTTGTTGTTTTAAATGCCTTTTTGGCCAACCTTTTCATCCAAAAACCTTTTAAAAGGGTTAACGTATAACGTATTCCATCTTATTAACCCTGAAAAGGTCTGGACAACCTCCAACAAATCAGTCCTATCCTAGTACCAATACATACCTTTTGTGTGTGATGGGAATTTTTCCTCTCCAAACATTTTGCCAAACACTAAACAAATTTGTCTTCTTCATTTTAAGTGGCTTTACTTCACTTCTTTCTTTTTAAGAACAAGAAAGACATGTTATACATAACACATAACAAAACAGTTTATAGAAGGTAATAACAAAACAGTTAATAGAAGGTAATTATGTGGCTTCCTAAATTTAAATTGACTGTTAAAGGTTTGCGATTTTAGTTTTTCAATTGAATATTATAAAGTGACTAAATAATGTTTACGTCCTTAAACTGAGACCTCAAAAATATGTTGAGTTTGTTTTAAATAATAAAACGGCATCCTGGATGGGTCATTATGTGGTTCAGCAAGAACTAGGTAGGCCTTTATCTTATAAAACCCGTTTTAAACTCAAACAAAGTTGTGAATTTACAAGAACTGAAAGATTGTGAGTCAACCAATTGAGGTATCTAACGTCACTTCTGTAGCAAAATATCACCACGTCTTACCATGGATTACATATGATAGGACACAGCGAATTTCAGTCTAATTTATTGTCAAATCGAAAAATATTATACGGAAGACCTTCAAAACTACTGTCTCATAAAGGAGGGCTTTTCGTTAAGGTAAAACATTTGACCTAAATTACTAGACATAAAACAATTCTTGCTCAACCACATAATGAACATTTTCCGCTGTTGATTCATAAAAAGAGACAATCAAATACAGGTAAAATTGTCTAGAAAATGAGAAGTGTACGATAATCGCATAAAAAGTTGAGATTGTTTCCATATTTAAGACAAATTAATGCAGGTAATCGTTCCAATTTAAATAGTTCAGGTCAAACCACATAATGACCCAAATATGGGCATTATGTGGTTCCCCCCCCCCCCAAGAAAAAAAAGAATCTCAACCACAATGAACACGTTAGTTCAGGACCATTTAGACTGAAGAATCCCCACCCCCCCACCCGAAAAAAGTCCTGGCTCCCCGACGGGTAATCCACCCGGTCGGTATAAATCCATGTCCTTATACACTTCCGTAGTATGCTTTATATTCAATTGAACTTTTTCTACTTTGACACTTTTTAAGGCATACAGAACACATTTCTTTGGGAATTGGTTGGCCTATTGGTTACAAAGTTTATACTTATAAATGTGAGCTAAAATTTGTATCAACTGTAGTGTATTTTGTTTTGTTATATGGCCGGATGGAGCAATTACAAATCCTGTTCAATGTCGCAGAGTATAGTCGACATAATTGTTTTAAAATCATATTAATGCTTCCCATGCATCCTCTGGTTTTCAATCGACTTGTAGGCCTATGAGTGAATCCATTTCTGTTTAGTGAAACTACATTGAAAATTGTTTTTAAAATTGCAAGTGGTCAATGTGTTTAATATCACACTTGTTTTTTTATTTTTTTAATACATAACGGAACATAGCGGTCATTTGCGTTGTGTATATTTACATGTGCCAAAATACGCACAAAACTAACTTTTAAAACACAGAATTTCCGAGAAAATCCATCATATCTTGAGATCACGAAAAGCAAATTTCATGGATCGTTCACTTTTAATAAGACAAAAATATACTCTTTCAATTCATATAATTAAATTACTGTTTGTTAATAGGGAACAAATTGCCCTTTCGATTTAAAAAAACCCAACTTTCACGTGCCTATGGCAGAAGGTGAAAAAACATAGAAATTTGCCGTGCTCTCACAGCATAACTTCCCATAACTCGCACATTAACGCAACGCATTCACCTGGATTGCTCTGCCTCTTCAAGCTGAATAATTTCTTTATCGAGTCATGTAACATGAAAGATGATTGGTTAATTGGAACCAGTTGCCATTGTACAGGATATAAAATCATATCCAGTGAAAAAATAAGTGTTATACGTTGGAGGTCATATCAGAATACGCGGTGTGTGTGTGTGAGTGTACTACTTCGTGGACACACCCAGGGGCATTTGTGGGGTCCTGACAACAATGGAACAATGGACCCCACAAGGGAATTCTTCAGAAAGGGGGTCTTCGTATGCCTTTTTATGTTGACAATATCAGACTGCAATTCGCTGTTTACTATCATAATTTTTATGTAAACCAATGTAATCCGTGATGAACAGGTTGCCTTCACTGGTGTCTGTGTTACGTTGCAATTGTGAAGTTTTAAAAAACTAATTTTAGTGTTCCCTTCTGAAATCCAGTTGTGCGGTTAGGGAGCTGAGGGATAGCACCTCCTCTGGTGTACTTATACCCCATTGTAGAACACAGAGATACAACTCTACCGACCTGCTCTAGCTAGAACTCTGTAATTTTTACCCTTTTCATGTTTCCCTCTTCACTCCTTTTTAACACGTCTGGCTTTTTGATGTGTACATGTAGTTTTGCTATTTTTTAAATTAATAATGAATGTTTTCTTGTAAACAAGGTTATTTCAGCCAATGGCTGCCAACCAGGTTTTTGTTTTAAATAAAACCGTAAGCACGATAATTGGTCCAAGCAGGAAACTTGTTAAAAGTATTACAAGATAAAAACAATTGATTGGATAGGAACTATATTGTATAACATGAAATGTTAACAACATTTGTTATGAAAGAGAATCGTTGCCCGATGATAGCGTTCAAGTTCCTTCCCAAACCACATAATGACCAAAATTGAGCGCCCTCTGTTGGTGAAAGAAACATTTTGGAAAATAAAGAACTTTTCATTTTTTAAAAATTGTTAACCCTCTTTGAGGTTTAGAACAGAGGAGGTTTGGGCCGCGCCGATGGGCGCACCACACTAAATAAACTCAAATAGGAACCAATGCTAAATGATAAATATTCAAAAATACTCAAAACATCATGTATGTCTCTCAGCCTCTTGAAAACCAATCAAACATATTTTCGGACGACTGAACTTCAAAATTCTTTTCAATTTTTGGCAGGTCAGCCGTTTGGAATTTTTGCTAACTACCCTAGAAGCAAAAACACACGATTTTTGTTTGTTTTTCAAAACCGACATGCTGCCAGTTTTCGTGAAGCACTCCACTTTCCCGGGAAAAGGCCAACTTTAACGCCTAAATTTATCCAGTCTCCTCAAAAGTTGAAGCACCGAACCCCCAGGTTGTGAT
>JAUELU010000022.1:3444665-3461022 GCA_032357145.1 Evasterias troschelii
TGGTGAGAACGAGGCAAGCAAGAAACGAGGCGAGCAGCAGTGTTTTGTACACGTTGAATTTTAGCGAGATCTTTTTCAGGGAGTCCATACAGTAGAGAATTACTGGAATCAAGTCTAATTGTGACGAAAGCTGTTTTCTTCTATTTGAACAGATTTTCTCCAAGTATGGTGACATTGTTAACTTGTGCTTAGTCAGAGACATAGTTACTGGGATATCCAAACAGTATGCCTTCATTGAGTATAGTAAGCACAGGTATGCACTGAGAGCTAAGATTGAGGCCAATCACATGGCACTAGATGGAAGGGATCTACTGGTCGATTGGGAATGTGAACGCACCTTGTCAAAATGGATTCCTAGAAGACTAGGTACGTACAATACATTACACAAACACAGTTAGACTAATTGTGCAAGTCTCAGGTGTAATCAAACTCCTGATACCAACTTGGTCCCAACCATATAGAGTTTTATGTGTACGACATTCTGTTTCTTCAATTAGTTCAATTTAATGCAGTTTATGGTTATACAAATTATATCATATTGTTGGGAAAGTAAAATTTAGCCATGGCATACTGTATAAGAAAGTAAAATAAATTCAACAAATCAACACAGAAAACCTGAGAATGGAACTTGACCTCCGTTTCCAGTTAGTTGCAAACAATTAAGAATTTTGCCCAACTGACGTTCGTGATATCAAATCTATGTAATGGTCGCACAAATTTGGGCGTGATTGGCAAGTAGGGTTTCTAAAAAACAAACACCCTTGTCCCTTGTGTGTCAATGCTAATTTTAACAAACTATTTTAAATAAATACAAAACATTGAAGTTGTATTCATAACAAATTGCTGTTGGTATTTTTATTTACAAGAATTTGGTATACATGTAAATATACATGTAATAAGATTTGATTTCATAGAAATTATGTGTCACGATCTTTGTTCAATTTGTATTCTTGTTTTTGGATACGTGCAAGACTTGCACAGTCTATTGAAGCTGGGCTTCATATCTAACAGCTGTTGTAGCACATAATGCCTTGTATTTAGTCTTTGGTTTGAAAGTGCAGGCTTTGTATATTTTGCAGCTCTAGTCAAAGAGTGCCAATAACTACCATAATTACAGTTACTTGTACAGTCTTTTTGTGATTAGTTTGTGTATCTGGTTTTCTTTTCAAATGTTTGTGTTTATACATAATCAGCCCAAAATGCTGTATCTGATACACATGCACAAGTGTAAACATTTGATTGTCACTGAATATTGCAGGAGGTGGATTTGGTGGCAGGAAAGAATCTGGTCAACTTCGCTTTGGAGGTACAGATAGGCCCCACCGGAAGCCAATCATTGTGGGTCAACAGCATCACAGTAGAGGTGAGAAACCAGACCGAGGTGATGAGATGTGGCGAGAAAAAAATGCTGGCAGATGCAGAGATGATAGGCCTGGTGGATACAGAGCCGTGAGTAGACATGATAGAAGACAAGATGATGAAAGAGACCATGATAGACACAGAGGGGGATATGAGAAGAGGTCCACTCACACAGACAGAGACAAAGATAGACAAGCAGGAAGAAGTAAGAGCAACAATGAGCAGAGTAGCAGCAGGTACAGTGACAGAGATGAAGATGTACCAAACTCTAAGATTAAAACAGAACCAATACTGGTGAACAAGAGAAACACTCACCATCTTGATATTGAGATTAAACAGGAAAAAGAATGAGGTTATTCTTATCTAATATAATGTGACATGTTCTTGTGAAGTCAGAGGGAAATTGCGATTGGTCAATGTCAAGAAAATTTGATTATTGTATAGATTGACTTACAAGTACTGATCAAAGTTTTCGGAAAGCAATATTATTTTGGTCATCTTGTTTAAAAACAACCAAACACAATAACATTAATCGATGTAACTGTTATTAGTTACGATAGAAACATAAAAATAGAACCTGGAGAACGCCAGTGATAATATTTTGCCATACAGTTGACGTCATGAACATTGACCAATGAAAACATGTAGAAACGGTCTCTGTGCGTTGCCATTTTGCCATACACGCGTGTCACATGATTTTTATTTTGCCATACACGCATGTTACGTGGTATCGATACGCCGCGTCCACAGACGATACAGAGGGCGGTCCAGCTCAGCGTTCTCCCGGTTCTATTTCTATGGGTAGAACACAACAGAGACCAGTCTATGTTTTGTCAGAGATTATTGCACATTTGGATTGACAGTCTGTCTTGCAGCTCATGTGAAGTGCTGACTGGTACTGTTCTATAGATGGTTTCTCAATTCAGAACTAAAGATTCCTGAGCTGTACATGTTTATTCAGCATTTTAATGTTAATGTTATAAAAGGATTACAAGCATACAGTTTGGTGTTAATGAGAGTCCACACATTAGGGTACAAAGGTTTGTTATTTTGGTGAACAGGTGTTTGTACAAAAATTGTTTGCATTTAAACATGTAATTCGACGTGAAGTTGTTAAAAATTGCTGTTTTTGGCCAAATGTCACAATTTTTGTACCAAACTTTACGGAATGACCCATGAAAAGTTTGTAGTTTAAATACAGTTAGTGTTACTCAAGGAAGTGCCTGCAAGGAAGTTGCATTATTACTAAAGCGCAGTAATCAATGTAAAGGAATCTTCCTGCCTGTTCAGGTCTTCAACACACAGGATTATACACAGAATTTGAACTTTCTCTGCTTTTCTGCAACCTTCCTGCTCCAAGTGAGATACAAAATGCCAAAACCCCAAAACAAAAAACTGCTTTGCAACATTCAATGACTGTTACCATGTGAGCCATTATGTTCTTGGAAGTTTTTTTAGTACAAGTTCATGTATGGTGTACAGTAAGCATGGTAAGTGGGTGAGCGTCATGTAGTCATTGTTGTTCAGTCTCTACTGTCACTGGTGAACTAATTTCTATTTTATGTATTTTCAATAATTTATTTTAAATCTTTCTGGTAATGGAACCACAGGATCCTTATAAGTGCCTAGTACTGTAACTCCTGGGCCTCTTAGATTCCTGTGTGGGAAAGAGGATGAATAAATGTTCCTTGGATCAGAAATGGTTTGACCTGCTCTGCATTACATGCATGTCTGGAGACACATGGCTTTTCAGGAAAGCGCTAAACACATTTATTGAGATAGGCCCTTTCCATTATTGAATATCTAATTTTTCAATTTAAGATGCGTGTCTCTTCGTGAAAACAGTGATGATTAATCACACATCTGTATAAGGGTTGAAAAAACATACATGTAGTGGAAACAAATATATATATAATAATAGGTAATATAGAAACTAAAAGTTTACTGAGAAGTGTTAGCGGAGACATAGATGATGTTATCTTTGGGTGTTTGAAAACTAAAGAGTGCCAAACAATCTACTCTTTATAATGGAAAACAAGGATTCACTTCAAATCATTATCAAAATGGTTGAACTGTTTAAGTTTAGTTTAAAGTGATCAAATTACTTATTTGAGCTGATGGAACACTCGTTAAAATTAGAAACAACAAATATTTTAATTTCCAATACTTTGTGTACTACTCCGCTGTGGTACATGTACATACCAGTGCATTTTCCTACCGTTATGATTGCAAGTTAAGCATCTGAAGTATAATGTAAATTTCATAAATATTGTGTTAAAAATTTATGCAACTCACAGTTTGATCAGAACGTTCAGGACGGTTAAGAAGTCAAAAGAAAAACAAAAATAAAAGAAACTTTTTGGGGTACCCAAACTGCCATTCAGAATTCCTATTTTATTTATTTATGTAAATGTTTCTTGAAGGAATCCAAGAGACCCTGGAAAATAGCACTGCAATCTTTATGCCTGAAAATACCTTGCTGTTTTTTCAGCCCGTCAGACACTGTTTTTGTCTAAACTTGGGTTTTCCTGACCAGGGCCTTTCCCTGTTTTGGAACCAGTACAGAATCAAAGACAGGAAAGAATATAACCACCATGTCAACCTTCTTCTCAACTACATCAAATATCACACAACATACATATCATTATGTCATCAAGGTTATTCTCTTTATTGTTGGATTCATAAACATTTCAATACAATATATACAGTAACATTATTAAGTAATTCTTATAAGTTAACCTAAAAATAACACTTTTGACAATAAAGAACTTTGGACGGAGTTTATAAATCAAACATTTGCATTTTTAATTTTATGTACATGTAGAATCGATTTGTATGAAATAATTTTGAAGACCAACATTCTAATAGCAGACCTTTACTTCTTAATCAAGAAGGTCACAGTGAAGACGTGTCCTGAAGTGTATTTCAAAATAAAACCAAATTTTGTTTTATATTATTTTCCAGACATGTTTGTTCTGCAAACAAATTAGTCACATCTGGATGCGTAATTGATTACATGTAAGAAGGGATTGGTCTGTACAGGATACCAAACACAGTCTGACACGTAATTTATGTTTACATCCCTTCACAACTAACACAATATTATCTTGAACTTGAAGACATGAACATGAATGTTTTAATTTGGATCATATATAAAGTTGTGGTAACCCTGTCATTTTTGATTATTTCAGGGTTAACTAGCAGAAATTCCAATATGCATGTAAACTAACAATTTCAGGACTAATCAAAAAGATTTGTTTAATTCAACAACTTGAAAAAATTCAGAAGGATCATTGGAAGGAACAACAAACTGTAAATCCAACAGAAAAACAAACAACCCCCAACAATTAGAAAGTGTGCAAAACTCAATTTCATATAAATAGCTCACTTATCACATTGTTTTGTGAATTATACAACACAAGTTTGTAATGATATTCAATTTAAGTTATATTTTTTTATTTACTCACTACTAGCAGAAATTCAGCTAGTTTGTCCAGATTAAGAAGCTAATTTGTGTGACAGAAATTTTTGCAATGTCTTATTTTATTTCAATTCAAATATAAAAAAGAAGCACTGACAAATAGCCCATTATTCGCTGATATCTGATCCTGATTGAAATCACAAAGGTTTGTTGATGGATGTTGTATGAAATAGTGGCACACTGCATTTTATAAGTTTATTCTTGTGTGTGTGCCTGTAGCACTGTAAATAAATTACTGTATGATGTGCACTATATTCTGGATACAATTTTGAAGTTGTTTGGATTGTGAGTCCTAGCAACTGAATTCCTAAATTTGATTTATGGAAATGTACTAAACACAAAATAATAGAAAAACATTTCGAAATGCATTGAATATTATTACTATTATATTCAATGCATTTCAAAATGTTGTTTTATTTTGGACAACACTAGTGCTTTGCGAATTCAAACTAACATCCAATCAACACATTTTATGAAGAATGTACAAAACAAAGTACCACAGTGATTCATTTGAAACGTTCACATGGGAGATGTCAATTACTAATCCATGTCATTGTCTCCACTGATACATGACATGTTGGGACAAGGAATGGGACCAGGAATAGGACAGGGAATAATTGTCATGCCTCAGTGGAGTCGGTGGATGGATGTTGTTTTTTTTTTTTTCTGTAAGTAACAATTTCTTTGATAACTTAAACATTCACTGTGCCAATACCCTTATAGCCCAACACTATGCACATTCTTGGTTTGACCATAATGTACTCACAAGTGTGTCAAGGATATACTCGGTGCTTTCTCAGGTCTTGCAGGAAAAAAAGCAAATTAATTTGATTTTTTGTTTCCTTGAGAGACAAGCAAACATCAAATTGACGCTCCACCAATAAAGCAAAGTTTGGTTGTTAAATGAATAATGGTGAAAAAACTCTTAACCCCAATGCGGATTTGGGGCTGTTTTGTCTCTATGTGAAAAGTGACAAGTTAGATATAGGACCTTTAAGTTGAATCATTTTTCTTTATAAAATTTCAAATGAAAGTATAATGATACTTTGACATATTGAGAATTAAATATTTTGGGTTTGAACATTGACAAATTGACTGGATCGGGACTTGAACCAATGACCAGTGTCACATCCTCGACGTTCCGGTGTACTGAGCGTTCCATGTGACGTACGCATGCGCGACCGTACTGTTCGTTCCAGCCGTGTTGGTGGCATGGTCTCCTTCTCGTGCTCTTAAATTGTCAGACAATACCGCATCGTAAGAATATTTCTTAGATTGGGCACGTACAGCCCTCTTTTCCCCCTCTGTCAGGCCTTCCACATACCTCCCGTTGATTCACACCTAGAGTTACGAAACGACTTGACATGATTGTGCGTTCATCACTTCAAGTAATATAGTACTCTACAGCTCATGAGGGACGCCATGACAGCTAGAGACTATAGGAACACTCAGTGCAACACAAATTCGCTAGCTGCGCGCAGGCATGACACAATGTAATGTATTATATATAGTCATCTGGAAAGTTTAGTACGCTGGAATGCTCAGTGCGCGACACCGGGGGTGGCTTCTGACTGGCACCCCCGAACAAAGATATTGACCACTAGGGAGACTGCCATTATAGGGGCTGGATTGCTCAGTTGATAAAGCGCCGGTATGTCAATCCTGAGGTCATGGTTCAAGTCCTACTCCAGCAATTTTTCTTTGTTCAAACCCAAACTATTTAAAATATACCCAGTCAATTTCCCTTGTGGTTTATTACTTGAGAATTAAATATATATGTACAGAAAGGCTCTTAAACATAAAGTGAAATTTTGACCTGAAAGTACTTCATGTCCTTGCCTTTTATTTGTCATCAACAAGCCCAGAAGAGATCCCCTCTTATAATGTTCAACCAAGTTTGTAAAAAGAGCACTTCACCAATAACTTTCATACTGAAATAGTTTTGAGCGTTCAATTCGTGTGCAAGTTTACTAGCCATCTATATTAAAGACAGTGTTGATAGGTGGAAGAGATGATCCCTGTTCATTACTCCCAATAGGGGTGCCATTAGACTGAGGGTGATGTGCTGTGTTATGCTGATTGGAACCTAAATGTCTCATCTCCCCTGTGGAATCATGGTACATGCCGACTCCACTGACTGGAAGGTAGTCTGTCTGGCCAAGCAGTCCCTCGTGTTGTCTTTGTGGTCCGTTACATGATGGGGACTGTGATGATTGAGAAGCTACTGTACATACTAGAGAAAAAGAAGTCATGATTTTAAGAGCAAGTTTTCTGATGATCATTCCAACTCACAAAGTTTGAATGAAAAGGTTCTCTTTTACCGTCAACAAACTCAGTGTTTTTATATCAAATTATGACCGATTGTTACTATGTTGAATTCTGCTGCAATCTGTAAATAAGCCAATCCTGAAAGAATTGTATAACATTGAACATCACCCCAACAAAGCCAGGAATGGTCCAAGACATGGAGTTTGGGGAGGTTTGTGTTTTAAATGAGGGACTGAACTAAATAAATAAAGATGACAAAATAACAAAAGTGTTTGGGGGCTGGCCACCATGACACTAACATCTAAATACATGCAATGGGTGGTTTTAAAAATGTCATGACAGAATTGGTAGTTATAAAAAAAAAAAACGGTAAATAAACCAGATGTCTGTGTGTCTATTTGACTTTTGTAAAATTCAGTAATAAAAACAAAATCGAAAACAAAAACAATTTGCACCCATAACTCGTCCCTAATGTCTGAGGACATACAAAGATTCAACTCAATCAGACTTGTGCACCTAGTCCAGCATTAAAAATGGTGGAAATTTTCCATAAGTCCATTACAATGTGCACAAAACTGACCGACTATACTTGGTAACCTTAGGGGTGCAGTGTCTTCAAACATTTGTTAACTTTAGATATTTGTGTTTAACTGTCACTATATAGCATTCACTTTGTTTAACTTGAAATTCTGAAAAGAACTTGCACTTGAAGGATCCACAAATTAATGGTTGCTTATTTGATTATCTACAAATAAGCTGAATCTTTTTGTCAAATGTTTTTCATAAAAACATGAGCACAGAAATTGTTGTTTACCTGGTGGAATATGGCAGGTAGCTTGACTTGTACCCCCAAAGAGATGTGCATCCTTCCCTGTTTGTCCATGTCCTGGTGGACGGTCTAAGATATTGAGTGGATCATTAATCTCATTGAACTGTGTATGATTGATGTCAGATCGAGATCTATGACCATGTGCACTGCTGATGACCGACACGTGTTCCACTTCTTTGTTGTGGTTGGGATTGCTGTGTGTGTATGCACCTTGTGAGTAATACCCTGTGGTGATTAATAGAGACACATGCGTTAATCATAGCATTGTGTGTAATCACCATGCAATGTTTGTCAATGGTTATATCTTACATTACAACCGTGGCCATTCAAACAGTCATTCCCATACTGTACACATCTGAGTTTCCAGGAGTCGGTTTCACAAAGCACTAAGATTCATCTTAAGATGAGTTGTCAGTATTACCATTGTCATTTGTATTGTGACATCACACTTTGCTTAGCAATGCAAGATTGATTTGCAGTTAAGATCAATCTTATCATCTTAACTCTTTTAAAAATTTTGCCCTGGGCTTTTTATAATAATATTGTCACAGGTCTCCTGTATTTACAGTGAATTTGATTAATTTTAGCAAAAACAAATAAAAGTTTTGCATAAGATTTATATCAAAATCTTGTTTGGAAGACCAGAGGACTAGAGCAGGCTAGTCAAAATGAAGGAATGTAGCCAAAGTGGAGATAGCACATTTTTTAATAATCACACATATATACTTTTTGGTTAATCAATGTTTGGGGTATAATACAAACATTAACAGACCAATTAATGTCTAAACCTCATACACCACAGCATTTGCCAATGGGAAACATTCAAAAGGGAACTTCCAAGTAAATAATGTCAGACAATGGCAGCATTTCATAATAGGATTTCAGCCATGGCTGTGATCGATTAGTCCAATGAATTGAGGAATGAGCTTCATTGTTTAATGTTTGGTTTTCAGGTAATATAAATTGACAAGTCTGTCATTTCAACAGATAGTAACTCACCTCCATTTTGATACCCATTGGTGAATGCATATGTAGATGGTATACTACCAACTACGTTGAAAGCACTGCTTCCATGCACAGAACCTGTTGACTGTATAACTCCACCTTCAACATGATGACTTGATCCCATAGCACAACTATTATAATAATTCTCATCTCGATACTGGGGGTCCATGTAGGGATAGGGAGGGGTAGGGTCAACATCTGTCTTAGTATGGTAGGCTGTTGGGGCATAATTGGAATGAAACATGGCTGGTGGGTAACAACCACCTCCCTGATAGGGTCCTAGGTATCCCTGGGATCTAGTCGATGAGTAAGGATCTTGATTCTGTCCAACATGGCTCAGATATGGGTAAGACCCATGATGCATTGCTGGAGGAACTAAAGCGGCTGGAGTGGTTGGATTGCGGGATGTCACATGACCCTGATTGATGACAGAGTTGCGCATTGGATTAACAATAATTGGTGATATAGGAGGAGTCAGCATGGCATTACTTCTTGCTGCACTACCAGGACTTGGCATGGAGGGCTGGGTACCATAGTGTCCTGGTATGCTGTAGGAATCCTTCTCTGCTGACGTAATGACAGTATGTCCTGGGTAGGTCCCTGGTACAAAGCGCTCTGTGTAGTCTTCTCGTTTGACTGATTGATCAGAATATCCTTGGTTTGTTCGAGACATGTTCCTGTTTGCCAAGAAGCAAGTACCTGGCTGGTTTGATAATGGTCTCTGAGGATTGTTCGGATCTGCAACTCAGACACAGTTGAATCAAAATGGTTGATAAGAGATCAAGTCTATCGATAATAAACACTAATTCAAAAAGAACACCTGCTAGTATCCCTAATGCCACTGAAGATGAAATTGAAAGAGAGTTTATTCTTATTTTTGTGTGGGTATGCATCTTTATGAGACAATGGTATGGGCAACTGTGTGGTTGTGTGCCATTACAAGAAGGAACTGGCTGTGGTAATGTGCCATGAGTGACTGACAGTGGTAGTGTGCCATTGCATGAGTGACTGGCAGTGGTAGTGTGCCATCACATGAGGGACTGGCAGTGGTAGTGTGCCATTACTTGCGGGAATGGCAGAGGTAGTGTGCCATTGAGAGACTGGCGGTGGTATTGGGCCATTGCATGAGGGACTGGTAGCTAGACCATTGCATGAGGGACTTGTAGTGTGCCATTTCATGAGGGACTTGTCGTGGTATTGGGCCATTACTTGAGGGACTGGCAGTGGTAGTGTGCCATTGCATGAGGGACTGCAATGGTAGTGTGCCATATTACATGAGGGACTGATGGTAGAAGTGTGCCAACATGAGGGACTGGCAGTGATAGTCTGCCATTACATGAGGGACTGGCAGTGTTAGTGTGGCATTGCACGAGGGACTGGTAGAAGTAGTGTGCCATTGTCAAGGTATTGGGCCAGTGCATAAGGGACTGGTAGTGGTACTGTGCTTTTGCAAGAAGGTTTGATGACACATAGTTTGATAGCATGACCAATTTGTGACCAAGTTTGTTTGTACCCTGCTTACCGGCAACCTTCATGTGTTTCTCTAATCGGTTTTGTAGGTCATTATCCTTCTCAGTATTAAATTGTTGCTCTACGGCTAAAAGAATGTACTCATCCAACAGCATCCGAATCAGATGAAATGAAGCTGTAGGGACAATTAAAGTTATTAAACATACAAAAAGACATTATAAATTTTAAATTAAATGTAAAACTTTATTTACAGATTTGTGCTCAATTCTCTCTGAAAATCGAAACAAGAATGTCACTTTTCACGCTCATGAGAGTTTTTGAATTCTATTGGTATGGTATGGTTTGAATTGAATACCATTTAGAAGATCATGACTTTGCAAATATGATGTGAGTCATATTAATAAAATACTTATATTCATTAATGATACAAAAGTTTGTCAAAATAATCCATTAGATTAAAGGTCTTGGAGTCCAAATTTCAATATGACTCTTACTGTCCATTTGCTCACATGGTTTTTTCCCCCCACTTTAACAAAAATAGAAAAAATGCACATAAGAGCCAATCGTGGTTCAAGTTCACCCACAATTTGAGTCTCAACCTTCTAGTGTTCATATCCCATCCGGGAAAGTTTTTTCTGCTACATACCAAAACTCTGCGCATTGTTGAGAGTCAAGTTGTGCATCACACGAGCTCCAAAGAAGGACCATTTCAGGAGGAAGTCTTGGGCTCGTTTCTTCATGGAACGCCCATTCTGTTTACCAGGCTGAAACAGGGACAGCTATTCATTAACCAATGAGTTAAAGGCAAATGACATGCAAATAAAACCATCCTCCATAAACAATGGTATAGAAAATGCTAAACTGGTAGCCTTGGCAGCCTTGTATCCACCTTCGCTTTTTCTTACTCAAGAAATTTCTTCAAGATACACCTATGATGGTTTAAAATGGATGCTTGAGTTTTCATGAACAGTTTTAATTTATGCTTTTTTATTAGTGTTTTGGAAATATAGATATTTTATTATTAACTTCAATATCTCTTTGGTAAAGGAAACAGCATAACCAGCATTTCTCAAAGATGATTGCTTTTCAGTCAGAGGTTGCAGGAGGGGTATAACTAAATTCAAATTGTGTACAAGTGTGCTGAGCCTTTGCCTAAAGTTACCAAACTGACCTTAATGACTTTACTTTCTACTACTTGGTCCAGCCATTCTGTAAAGGCTTCTACCGTTGCTTGCTTCTTCAGTAACTCCTTGAACTCCTGTAGAACTGAAAGATATTGTCACAGTCAACTATGTTATTTAGGCAGGTGGAGATATTCCTCATTATTTTGTGATTTTCCAATAGAAAATTTGTTTTTCCAAGCATACATAAATGTTATCAACTTAAACTAAAACGAATTAAAGTGTAATACCAATTTATTTTCAGCTTTCCTTTTCTGGCATTTTTTGCAGGAAATGTCAAAACCGCAAAGTTATTAGGAATACTTGTGGGTACAAAGTTGTTTCAGAACTACCTGATACCATTATATCCCAATACATGTAGTGTCTTACATTCAGCATTAAGTTCCATATCAGACTCGTCAGTATTAGCAGTGAGTAGTGCCTGTGATCCAATGCTGTTCAAATCCACTTTATCTAGATCAGCAATCATCTGATCAATCAGCTGCTGATCAAAGAGCACTGGGCGAGATGTCTAGTAATAAGATATCAATGATCAATCAATACATGTAATCACTCTGATTTGAATAAATGTGAAATATTTGTATCAGTGATAAAGAATATTGTTTGTTTTTTTACCCGTACACCGAAGTGTGTAAAGCTGTATACTCAGTACTTTCCCAAGTTCTGTGAAAAAACCCAGACAGGCATTTTACTCAGATGGGATTCAAAGCCATGATCTTTGCCATTCTAAGGCAGATGTCTTACCATGAGACCACTCAGCTTGCCCAGCTCCAATCCTGTACTTTATATGCAACTGATGTTTGATCTGTGAAGTAATATTGCTATCTCCTATTAATCTCTCAGCATTTGCTACTGGTTAAAATATTTGCTTTCTTAAATTTTGTTGTTGGTACGTTGGATGCTTTTTAGCTTTCTTTTCTTATGTTTTATTTTGTTAAAGGTTTTTGTTTTAGTTTACTTTTTACCTGGGCCAAGTGGAGGAAAGATGTCTGTCTTCTTAGTGACTGAACAAAACGTCTTGCAACAGGCAGTTTACACTGACTGACACATTCTGGTAGATGCTCCAATGAAGAACTTAACCACTGCTCCCAATGCTTTGCAAAGTTTCGTATATCTGATAGAAGACTGAAATAAATGTAAGGCTTGTTAATATTTGCATCTATAATGATGAAATTACAATCACAAACAGCCTATCACAAATCATGCAGTTATGCTCTGTTGTACAAAATTAATAGAAAACTGACCATCAGCGCTCATTAGAAGTCACATCTAATTGATTGAGCAATGATCCTAGGTGTGTAGTAATAATCACAATCTTACCCCTCAGGCATCTCCTGCATGGAAGCTGGAATGAGTATCTCCACAGTGGTCTTGTACAAGATGGAATCACAGATACATATCATATCGATAATAACTGAACTGTCTAACAGCGGTAACAAGTGATCAGGCATTCCTTGCCAAAAATGCAACAGAAAATTCTGGATCTAGTGAAATAAAAAAGAACATCACTTGGTACAAGAATAATTTGTTCAAAAGTTTTTTCAAAATGAATGACAGCCCTCTATGTTTTCAAACTAAAATTCTTGCATTTTAATGAATAAACACACAGGGAACTTTGGATTCTTTTTGTGGTCATCTTTTTGTCATCTTTTTATAACACAGAAGTGCTTGTGTATAGCCTTGGATTGAGAGCAGTGCTATATATCAACAAAATATGACCAATGTGTGAGAGGAACCCATACTGAAAACTCCACTACAAAATATTATAACTTAAAAAAGAATTAATTTTTATGGCATATTGGTCTGTACCTCGTCAAAGTTGGAGTTGATGATTGTGTCTAGAATACACTGACAGTGTGTCTTGTACATCATAAGCAACGTCTCAACCTGTGTATAAAATCAAAGGCAATTCCATGGAAATTTAGGCACCTGCCATGTCCTGTTTGTTAAACCCCTATGTTCCGACGAGCAGTCACTGTCATGTTACTTTATTTTGACATCATTGTTTATATCTCATTGTCACAAGGTATATTCAAGGTATCTTCTTGCTTTTTGAAGTGCACCAAGAATCTATTCCACTGTATTTTATGGTTGTTTATCAACCATATTATTAGTTTAAATAGCACAACACACATAAGAAAGCTTTGCCAAGGGGGCATGTAAACTAATGCTCACATCAATTTTATGACAAACATGCATATTTAATAGCGTTGTAATTTCTTTGCAAGGAATAGCTGTAGTTTAGTTCAAATTACATAAACATTGAATTAAATAACTATTGTTAGAGTATTTGAAATAGAAAACAATTGATATACCTTCTCTTTTGGGATGTTGTAGGGTAAAACAAGAGACACTGCAGTCGGGAACTCTGGTAATAATGTACCAGTCTTAGAGGCAAGTGAGTACTTGCGCGTGAAACCACCCTGGATAATATATCGGAGAAAACAAACAATTATACGCATCATGTTGCAACCTTGCAGCCATACGAACCAACGGTGACGCAACAGGTATGGGATTGGGGGCTGTTTTGCTTTACTTGAAGTTGTCCCCTATCCCTAGATCATTACAGTACTTAAATGCATGAATTCTCAAGATTGGACTTGAAGTATGGTAAAGAAAGTTTAATTGATATACCGTAGTTGTTACTTATTCCAATTACTCTAAGAAACTCTATTTGAAAGTTGGATGTAACATGGACTGTAATAAAGCAAGCTATCCCATGGATATTAATATCGGTGGTTTATGTTTCTACAACAATTTAATTAACTTACTCCCTTGTGGTTTATTATTTGATATCTTTAATAACTCAATAAATAAGTAAATAAATATAAAAGTCACACTCCATGGTGCTACTAAACGACTTCATGGTTTATCGGAATACTAATTTCGTCTAAATATTATTTTGGGGAATTTGGGTTATGAAAGTATGGGTTACGAGTTTTTTTGAAAAGCAACCGACCCTTTCTATTGGATTATTGGTTTATTTTGATATTTCTGTTGAATTTAAAACCGATGTCGTTTTGTGTGGAAGCCCCATAAAACGGTAAAAATTATAGATTGAATAAACTAATTCGTATTCATCACCTCAACACTATGAAATGAATTTACAAGGAAGAAATAGAAAGTAAATTGCCATAGTCATTTCTTTAAGGTAAGCAGGCGAGAACCTTAACTACCGAAGCATCAGAATGACTGTAAGGAAGGATTGTGAAGTATGGGCGGACCAAATTAAAACTGTCTTCAAGACTATTGCAAGTGAGAAAAAGATAAATGTGTGGATTGATACGATGTGTAGCTTGCTTCCTGAAGCAATTTATATCCTGTACTCCTTCATCCGATCAACCGGGTAAATTAGTTCTTACAAAGTCTGCACTTGAGAATTTAATATCCAGCTTGTACGACCAGCTAGAGCGATGGGTTGATGAGTGTCGGTCAATAGAGGAATACAGGCAGAACGGTTACTGAAGGCGACAAGCTTAATGGCTGCAATTGCCCCCAACTTGATGTACAGCATGGATATTGCTTACACTATGCATATTTGATATACAACAATATCGGAAACAAGCACTTGTGTTTTGCCAAATTAATTTCTTGCAATGTCTTGAGAGCCTATGGTTGACATTAACTGGTTTATGTTCGTCGTCAAAATCTTAGCAAACACACTGCCACAATAAAGCAAGACATATTTGCCAATAAAGAATCCAGGCATCGCGTTTTCCTTAGGGCAAGTGTCTTTATTAAATTCTTAGCCAGTCACCAAGGAATTCGTGTCATTTTCACGCTAGTTTTGTGTAAAATCCACTCCTATTTTGAAAGCTTTCATTGCATGACGCTGGAGCTATGGCGTGTACAATCACAAGACATCAACTTGTCAATTTGTTTCTTGATATGTTCACTTTATAAGTGCTTGGCAATTACGCACACAATTTAATTAAGTTAACAGTTTGCCCGTCAATTATACACACTACGACTACTCTTTACTTTGGAGTTTGCGATCGAAGGAGACGCGTTTTGCACTGGAAAACTTCGTTTAATTCCAACAACGAAAGTATCTATAAGGCTATGAAGAGAAAAAACGTTACGCCGTGACTGTCCAGTAAGGCTCACTGTGACAAAACCACCACACATTTCTTTGCTTTGTTTGATTCTGATATAAAGAATGCATCGGGAGTCAGACCCACAACGCTTGGTTCTCTTGACCACTAGGCCTATATAACACAAATCTTTCGACTACTTGAACTTAAGGAATGTCCATTCTGTTAATACATATTTGCAAGAAGAACTCGCAACGGCGTATATTTCTCTTATGAACATGAAGCCAATTTATGGACTGGTGTTAATGTTGGGGCTGGGGGAGTACTGCCACCATTTTATGTTCATTCAAATCTCTTTCGTGCTACTCGGTAGTTGCACGACATGGTGACAAAGTTAAACGTCGCACCCTTGCCGTGTCGAATCGAATTGAATTCTCAGTCCGGTGATGCTTTTTGGGAATATGCATGCACAAAGCGTTTGAAAATGTGTTTTTGTATATTTTCTAATAATGTGAACGTTCTTTCTGTATTAGTAACCGTAGCTGGGAGTATTCCGAGATGGGATGGGAAACAACTCGGACTGGAACAAACATAATCCGTAGAATTTCTGAATTAAACTAATGGATTTTGTTTGACACTGTATAAAAAAGATATTATACTCAGACAATAACAAAATGCAAAGCTTAGCCAATATGTGATTTTCCGCCACAGCTTGAAACTGCAATTTATT
>JAUELU010000022.1:3473236-3488650 GCA_032357145.1 Evasterias troschelii
TCGATTGGAACCGCCCCTCTAGGTTGTATATTGTTTTATGTTTTTCATGAGGCAAAATAAAGTTCCAGTTGAAAAGTGAAAAAAAAGTGTTCTGTACATTTGGTGCATTTTATTATTTTATCGTCAACACATGACATTGATTTAACTTCTGATGAGTATACGCCTAGATTGACATAGTGTAGTATGTATAACGCTTGTTGGAACCCGAAACATCTTTTGCATAATGTGCTTTTTAAATTGCATCTTGAGTGCCTGTAACTTTATCTCAATAATGCGCAGATTTGAAACAAAGAAATGGAGTTGGATGGTGATAGCTGTCTCTGACTTGACACGGAATATTTCATGCGTTCCTACACATCCTAAAGGGGACGATGAAGAACGAATAATGTGTGTACCAATGCAATACCTTACGTCCATCCCTAGTGGTGACTGACATACCTTGTAAGTCCTTTACCGGAGTAGACTGAATGGTAGTAAGCGCTGGTCTCTTTAATCCCAATGCCGTAATAATGATATCTGTTTGAAAATGGTAAAGACATTATTCCGACAAAAGACAATTCAGGATATTTGTAGAATTATATTTAGCTTACATATTAATGATACATATTTCCCGATTCAATGAAAAGTCGTCACTCATGATGTTTACCAGGCCTATAGATAATAACTATTGAAATACTCTTAATAAGATGCCCAAGGCATTGAAACTAAACACAAATAATGATATCATGAAAGCTCTATTTAGTAAGTGAGTTTTATAATTTAGAACAAATTAACGTTGTGTTCAAATTAAGTGACGGACCAGCATGAATGATGATTACTCATAGCCGATTGTAAACTGCTCATACTCGTAGAGCTAGTTTGATGACAATATATACAGTGTTTTTGTAAGGGACGTTAAGTTGTATGTTGCACGTACTGGTGAGTATGCAAGAGAAAGATTGTTGATAAGCGATGACTTTTCTTGTGTCAGGCGATTCACAAAAGAGACTATTAAGTGGAGATTATTGCAAACAAAGTCCTTCCATTTTTTCTCGTATAATCTTTACTTATGTTATTTTACGTTATTTCCCAATTACGATCGCTGTAAATGTTAACCCTTGCGCTTCTAAGCACTTCTGTATTTGCTGTGACTTTATGAACAGTTTGTATAGACCTACGAACTGAATGGTTGCGAACAGTCAGAAACCATGCAACCATTGTTTGTTCCCGTCTATACAAATCTTGCCGTTCTGTTTAATCAAGGCATACATTATTTCGGAGGGTACGACCACCTGACAGACCCACCATTAAGCACATACCTTTAAAACATTGGCTCCTCCATGTACGACGAACATTGGACACCTTCTTGTGAGGTTTTGGTTTCTACGAATTATGTTTGCTTTGATTGAAAAAAACCCCCATAAAAACCTTGCCAAAATATCTGTGTTGGAACTCGTTAAAAAACAATACTTTCAAGACTGAGACAAAATTAAGCCGGCCCCTCTCCGTTTGTTGACCGATGTGGTAAATGGTGTGTGTTTTTGGTGAACAATTGTTTTAGTTGATAATTTGAATGCACTGCCATTTTCACATTCCCCCTGACCATTACGTTCATTTGTTTAATTGTTCGGTCATTGCAGGTTCTAATTCTGCCGAAAACGGGACCATAGTGATCTCATTGATTCTTAGCCACATGCAGGAAGGATCTGTCATTTGCTTTTATTCCCTTAGTGCGGAAGTGCACGGTGGTTGTGATCTTTGCACAGCCGTTGAGCGTGCTGTAAATGCCCGGTCAATATAAACGGGCTGGCTAGAGCTAATACATGGTAATGGTACCCCATACTCGCGATACTACCTCATTTATCATTAACAGTAAACAGAGACGAACCGTACATAACAGCAAACAAACCGCAGTTACGCCTAAAATGGATTGTTTTGTTCAAACCTCCTGGTCAAAGACTATTATTTTATCTCAGTATTTTGGTAGCCTAGGCGCCTGCACCATTGTTACGCATTATGTCAGACACCATTTTTGAACTAATAGTCCGAACCATTCTGTCCGATTTACTCTACAAACCATTATGTACGTCGGACATACACAACATTTCGATTCTAAGTTAGTGTCATATATTAAGCCCAACATTTTAAGCCAATTTTGACAAAGTAAAGTTGGCCAAATGTGAAATTAATGTTATTTGATGCGTTCCGTCGTTCAACTGGAAGTATATAACATTGCCAAATTTGGTGCATCGTAGGCCCCTACGTGTCGAGTGAAGGAATTCATGCAGTTCGTAATAATAGAACATTCTGAAAGCTTAACCCCCTGTAAACCAATTCAAATAATCAATTAGGGGAATTTTGTGCAAATGGTTTGGCATGTGCGAAGACCAACAAAAGTTTCAAATGTTTTCTTGGATGATTAATTACTGAAAACCTTTGTTTGTTTTGTATGGACCACAATGGGACATTTTCTTCAACTTTCCATAATTATAACATGTTTCTGTGGCAGTTAGTCATTGAGGAAACTGTAAATGTGGTGCAAATTGAAGGAAACTCACTTTTGACAACCAATTTAGCCTATGCCTGATTTGTTTGAAAATCAAAAAATGTGGTGATATATTTATAGCTCTTCAACCATACATGGGAAAAACAATTTTATTACAAAAATCAAAAGAAGAGTGCTATTGCTTGTTTATATATAGGCCTACACGTCACCCAAATCACAGTTGTCCACGTGAAAGTCTGAATAAATAAATGTTCAAATGCACATCATTACTTTAATATGGGAAACATGCCGTTTCATGGAACATAACTTTTGCTTTGATATAATTTAAAAAACCCGAATAAAAAAATAATAAAGTAACGATCGTTGTTTGAAGAGTGTTTCTGTCTTCAAATCAAGTCCTGGTGTTCAGTAAAGCGGATGGAATGAAGCCGTTCGTGAACAAACAGGTTTGCCACACCATAGAGCATGCACACGAACAACCTCAAAGACAATTTATGCATTTGCAATCATTCCCCCCGCCCCCTGTGTTCAGTTTAAAAAATGTTAATACAACTAAATTAAACATGTGTAATGTGTTGAACACGTAGATGAATATTGTTGTCAAATTAACGTAGGTTTTGCAGCACCCTGTATACCTACTTGGAATGACCACGTGTCCCCAGACGTCTCGTTGTAAGATGAGGAAACTTCTGGCGAATCGTCTGGAACAGAAAAGATGAAACGACGCAGTTGAGAAGCACGTCACACTTCCAGTTACTATACGGGTAGGGCAGTTTATTAACAATCTGGTCATTAACTGTCGTAAATATTTTGTATTTCCCCCCCAAATCAGTTATTAACATCACAATTCACAATACTGATAAACGGTTAAAGTGTGGATTGATAACAGATAAATATTTCGGTTTGAAGTGGATTGTTAATTTGAAAACGTCATTAGTGAAAACAAACAAAAGGGCTCAATCGTTTGTATGTCTGTGTGTGTGTATTATGAGGGGGGGGGGGGGGGGGGTTGCAGAACTTCCACCTGATGTGTTATTGTTGACTTTCAGTGATTACAGTTCAAACATGGAGGAGGTGAATACGAGCATTCTTGAAAAAAAATTGATCGTTTACGTTACGCTTTTTTCCTTGTAAAAAATAACGTTCAATAAAATATTCTTGGAGTCGTATAGGCCCTATGCATAAAAAGGAGAAGTCACTTTTAAAGGCACCTTGAAGTTCTTTCCGAGAACTGTTTTTTCCGAGGATAATGCGAATGTTTTTAACATGTTATTTCCAATAACATTATCGGCATTACAGCATGTTTCAGAGTATCCACATGCTCAAGTTTACAAAATCGCTTTAAAATCTGAGGTTTTATTCAGAACGATGGCATAGCATTCAACACGATTAAGCTGAAAACATGTTTTGGTTTCTCCTCTGAAGTCACGTCAATACTAGCCTGGACCGTACGTATGCTATGTCACAACATCACATCGGAAAGATAATTCTTGCTGCTTTCCCAGAGAGGGCAGCATTAAGACTGAACAGGAGGATCTCTCGTTTCTTTTCTTCTCGTAGTAACAAATCGGCATGTCGACTGCTTATAGATTTTTTATACAAATAATATGTATGTGTTTTGCCGTGTGTGATGGACCTGCAGGTCTCTCAGTGCTCGTAATTGACGTACTTTGTTCGCTTGGTCGAAATATTCATATTTTGTAGATATCTGAACCTTAAATTTACGAAGATAATTCAATCTAAAAGGTTTTCTATTTGGGAGATGGATTTTCTCTTTCTTTGTTATTATTTTAAACTTGTTATAGGTTATCTCTTACCCGCTCGACAAGAATAACAAAACATTTTACCCAATGGTATAGATTAAGTTTTCGAACAGGAAACCCACACTACAGCAAGTCTCTGTGTTGCTGTATCACGCTCTTGCAGTAAGCAGACGTTGTTTAATAAAGATGTCATACGATTTTGTTCTCTTTTTATCCCAACACCCCCAAACAAGAGAGAAAAAAAATGAAAAGAAAAATTAAAAAAAAACCTAAACCAACAACAAAAATCTTAAAACAACTGCTTGACAAAAATAAGCAACAAACAAAACACAAGAGTGTTAGTTCCGTATTAATCGTACACTCCAAGTTTACGAGCGTGGAGAAACAATTGCACACAACGAACCACATAGTGTACGGTAATTTAACAATTCCATATTGATACCTTTGACGTAACTGGCTATAAATTCATACGCGTATTGTTATCTTCATTTGACAAGGCGGTAACAAACAGAGATCAAACTAAACACCAGATTGGCGCACTGTACATAACGGATAATCACATCAGAACAGTAGATAAGGGCAATAAACCGTATTCCGCCGTATGTCCATCTACGTCATGCTATTGATATCATTATCTATACATGGTGTACATTTGGCTTACATTTTTGATGGCAGCTTGTTCGATGATACCAACTTGTGTACTATAGTTGCAGCCTTTGTTATACCGCTATTGTTTGTCTACTGTCACAGCAGACGTAATACATCCCTTAATGACCAGTACAGAGGCTTAACTTATCTGACTGAATATAGATAAGTAGTCAATTTTGGTATGTAGGCACCAAAATAGCACCAACAATAACACTGAGAGATGCAATGGTGAATCGGCCTCTTTGTTTTTCAATTGCTAATTCCATTGGTAGTTTTAGCTGTAGCTTGGCTTTTGTTTCGAATTGTCTGATTTGTGCACTGTCAGTGTTCAGACCCAGCCTGGGTGCTGACGGCTTCTTTTAACCAATTGTTTTTGAATACATCAAAGTTTAATTTATTATAATCCCCATGTTTAATATAATGTAATACGGAATCAATGCATCGTTGATTTGGAAGATTATATTCAATTTAATAAAGAGTTGGGTTAAATTTCCTATACACTAAAGCCAT
This sequence comes from Evasterias troschelii, assembly GCA_032357145.1. NCBI lineage: Eukaryota > Metazoa > Echinodermata > Asteroidea > Forcipulatida > Asteriidae > Evasterias > Evasterias troschelii. The sequence goes on from JAUELU010000022.1 coordinate 3,478,643, forward strand.
ATAAAGTCACATGATTAGTTTTCAAGGAACAACTCCATCAAGATTGGACAGCGTCAAAGTTGAAGCTAAAAACATGTACCCTTTTGTTATTTTTGGAAACATTACAAACTAGGTGTCGCAAATAAGAAAACAAGGCAAATCCGTTTTTAGATTGTTTTTCCGACTGAATGAAAAAGTTAACCTGAAAGTTGGATGATAAACTTTTGTACAACAACAAGAAACTTTGATTCCCCCAAAATTGCTGACCATCGATAACGTTTGCGAACTACAGTAAAGGTCGGAGCGATGGATTGCCCGAACAAATTGTAGAATAAATTGACGGTCAGTTGGTTGATAACCTCTAACAAGTTTAAAGTTTTAGATTTAATTATCTTCGTAAGTAGAAGGTTAAGATATCTTCTAAAGAAATATGAATATTTCAACCAAGCGAACAAAGTAGGCCAACGTCAATTACGAGTAGGCCCTACTGGGAGTGATTGGTTTGGGCGCCAAGATTCGGTGCTATTTTTGATTATTGCTATTGATAATAGTGCACATCACAATACAAGAGTTGACGACCACGTTCCACTAGCAGGGAGTAGGGGGGAGGTCTTAATATCTCGGGCATTTTTACTGGTTATACAGTGGTGGATGCAGATGGCGGTAGGCATGAAACCAGTGCCAATGACGTAACCAGACATTTATTTTTTTTTTTGGGGGGGGGGGGGAGTGGGCAAAACCAATTTCGAGGGCTATTTAATGTACCAAACCAATTTCGTTATTTATCCCATTCTAATTTGTTTGTCTCCCAAAGCATAAATTTCAGAAGTTTGTGATGTATGAACAGCCAGCATTGAAAGCTTATAACAATAGCAAATTATGTATTAAAAAGTAAGAGTTAGAGTAGGAGTTAACAAATCATGTCTAAAATAATCTGTCCTTAGTTTCATTATTGAGGTTATTCACACCTTACCTTGCCAAATGTAGCTGCACAAGCTGGCTCTAGGTTTTCCTTTCTACAGAAGTCAAGATAATGTGCGTAGAGAATACATCGAGGTAGACACACGCCTTCACACATACAATAGTTCTCCTCCAACCTGATGGAAATCAAAGTTAAGTTGATATCCTTCATAAGATTGCACAGGAACATTATGGTCACAATACTTGTCAAATATAATTAAGCAGAGGTCTGTTCGTTAAAAGTTGTTTTTTAAGTTCAAGGGCAGTACGGTTTGCGAGTGATCGTCATTAGTAAGTAAACAAAATATTTACTACATGAAGCAAAACAAACAACGTTATTTTATTGTGGTTGTTTATTCCACAAAAACTTGTATACAAGATAGATGGCCATTTTACAAACACGTTGCTTCAAACTGCTCAAGGTGGTTTACCATATTCAAGTACTATGTGTTTATTCTTTCGATCGTTGTTTTCCAGTTCAACACGAATATTGTCACACGGCTGTTATATTCTAATCTTGGTCTTTTAAATGGAGTTTGAGTTCTTACTTTTATTGGTCCTTTAATGGTGTAATGGTGAAAATTCTTAAATACAAGTTTAAATTGAGTGCCACTGTTATTGCCATCGTCATAACGGGTGTAATGAGGTATTTATTTGTTACTATTTAAATTTGGTGGTGTGACGAGCATTCATTAAAATGCGAAGCCGACTATTGGTGCCTACCAGTGCAATGTCAATGTCGTTTGTTTCTTCTTGTCTTTCATCATTTGAGCAACAGATCGCTTGGGTTGATGGATTGATGCGTTGTCTCCTTTGATGTTCTTGAGGTCAGTGTCATTTTCATCGTCATCTTCATCTTCCTCTGACTCCTCCGACTGAAATGCATCTTCGTCATCTTCAGTAAGTATGGGTGTTAGTTCTGCGATCAACGAGTTTGACATATTAACATGTTGCAAATCGTTTTCGGCGTTATCAATTTTGCTAATTTGAGTAATAATACCAATTAATTTTGGGTGTACAAAGAAAAAATGACTAGGAAAAGATTGAAACCTGCAACGTCCGGACTAACGTGCCGAGTTGTTAGTGCTATTTTGTCAATCTTTGTTCGGGAGGCAGTTAGAAGTCGATGATGTTAGCAGTAGTAGTATTCAACGTCCGGACTAACGTGCCGAGTTGTTAGTGCTATTTTGTCAATCTTTGTTCGGGAGGCAGTTAGAAGTCGATGATGTTAGCAGTAGTAGTATTAATCATGATAATGATAAATGAATAATTATTTGCAACTTGTGCCAAATCATTCTTCTTAGGAAGAATTATTTGCTCAAAACGCACAAAAAGAAGACATTATTGAGAATAAATTTACAAAACATAATGAAATAAAATATATTAACAGGTGGCAACTATAAAAGCAAAGCAACAAGCAAACAAACAAAATACACAAAATTTGCAATTTAAGGAGCTACTGAATGCTGTCTTGAGTGCAACCTCAAAAAGTGTGAACAATAAAAAAATATCAACTTTCCTGTGGAAGAGCATTTTATGATACCCTCGGGCTGGTTAGCTAACTTGGCCTCTGTGGATCAGCCACCACCAAGGGCTGGTTAGCTAACTTGGCCTCTGTGGATCAGCCACCACATAGGGCTGGTTAGCTAACTTGGCCTCTGTGGATCAGCCACCATCTAGGGATGGTTAGCTAACTTGGCCTTTGTGAATCAGCCACCATCTAGGGCTGGTTAGCTAACCTGGCCTCTGTGGATCAGCCACCACCTAGGGCTGGTTAGCTAACCTGGCCTCTGTGGATCAGCCACCACCTAGGGCTGGTTAGCTAACTTGACCTTTGTGAATCAGCCACCACCTAGGGCTGGTTAGCTAACTTGGCCTCTGTGGATCAGCCACCATCTAGGGCTGGTTAGCTTACTTGGCCTCTGTGGACCAGCCACCACCTAGGGCTGGTTAGCTAACTTGTTAGAGCACTGGTATGGGTCACATAGTTTCAAGAAATCATTGTTCGGCTTGGTGTCTTAATGTGTGTTAATCTACACAGCTATCGAGAAGATTAAATAATAATAAACCGATATTTGGGTTTATTTATAGCAAGAAATATCTATTCTATTAAACAGGTGTTTCCTGAATACAAAGTAACATTAAAAATCGTCTGGAGTGTAAAGACCTGGTATCAATGGTTAGATAAGATGGGTTCAAATACCGGACGATCGCGGAGTTTGTGCTTTTTACTATGACACTTCACACAAAAAAAGATATATCCTGCAGATGGTACGTTAATGGTAGTTCAAGTAAGTAGCTTATTATGGACCGGTGTTTGTACGATGAACTATGCGGCCCCAACCCACCAACCCCCCGTCCACCATCTTATCCCCAGCACCCTTTCGCTGAGATCGACAGCCGACATGCTTCAAAGACAACAACAAAGATCTTCGATAACTGTTTGAGAAATATGATTCTTCACAGCAAAAACCGGGTTGTTAAAATGTACACCATGTAGATACCAAAGAGAGAATCAAACTGAAACCATAGGGTGTTTAATATAACACTAATGTTATTGTGTTGGCAGAAACTAGTGTTATTTTAACACACTATCCTATGGTGTACATTTTGATAATTTTGTCGGTATCTGGTATGTGACAGATGACGATTTTAACATTCCTGTGTAGCAGTGCTCCAACTAATGCCCATGTGACACGGACATGTCATTGAGGGCGTTACAGGTTTACCAAAGATACAGATAGTAAATAATACAATATATAATTCGTTGACATTGTGTGTTTGTAGGCTGTAAACAGATCTTCATTCAAAATTCACCTCATGTGTAGGCCCTACTGAAATGTTAAGAACAATGATGGAAAAGACCCCCTCCAGTTTTCTCTGCAACCATGTTAGATCCAAATTCTGGAAGTGTTGAAGACTGGACAATTAAATGTCCAAAGTACCTGACATGATTGCTCGCTACTGTAGACAAGGGTGTATTTGAGTACTCAGGTGATTGTATGTATTGACGGTTGAACTCCAACAAGGCATATGAAGAGCCTTTCAATATGGGTCAACATTTCCGTGTATTTTCCCCCATCGCCATTTTAAAATGTCGCCTCTGGCTTAAACATGGAGAAATAATAACACTCAATGATTTAATCTTTCCAAAAAAAGATTTATTTTAAAAAGTGACTACTGACCGACGCTGTCCTGAAGCCAGGAAGGAAAATTTGGTAATTGGATCAGGTCAAACTGGCCTCAAAGTAGAAGTTTACAAAATGAATAATTTCAATTGCTGTGTGTAATAAAACGTCTATGTTTGTAGTTTCCTCAGAGTTGTGTGCTTATGGTACTATAGTTCTAAATGCTCACATAGCTTGTGTATAAACATTAATTGGAATAGTGTTACTTTAGGAAAATACAATTTAAATGATGTTACCTTCTATTACCAAGCAATGATACGAAAGTAACCATAAATTGTCCATTTTAATAAAACATTAACGTGGATCAGTAACCGTTGTCACTATTTGCCTAAAAACATAACTACTCCATATAGAGACTATGGTTAAACGATTGACTCTCTGAAAACGCATGTTGCTTTTATTGAATGCATAACAACGGGTGTAAAGCTGAAGGCTATAACATGTCTTTGGGAACAAATGTTGGCTTCACTGGCTTCTTTATTTTGCAAGATGATGCTTACCCAGTTTGGTCAGTTTGCAGTCTTCGTCCGTCCGTGCAGATTTCTTGATGGGTTCGATGTGACTACGACTAATAACACTGACCGTGCGCTTAAGTGGACTCACGGGGAGATGGTCCACGGAGCGACCCGGTGATGACGTCCTTCCGTTAAGTTTCATCCTCTTCCGAATCCCGCCCGTTTATTTCTAAAGAATAATTCGTGCGGATTTATTGTTGGCTTTTACCTCAGTCAAACCATTCGTATTATATGCTGAATAGAATAAAGTCCGCTCGTAGAACCTAATAAATAGTTGTTTATTTTCTCCCGTCTGAAAGTTTCGAATTTGTTTTTGAGAGGAAACTTCTCGTGTGTTTTGTCTACACCGTGGTGTGATACTTGGCCGAAAAGCCCGACCTGATTACAGAGTAGTGGTGTCCGAGGGGTGCTGCTTGCTGTTTACGGTCTGGAGTTGCTCTTTAGGATGATCAGGTAAATGAAGGAGCACACTGACAATTGAAGAACTTGAGACAAACTCGTTGCATGACTTTACTTGACAAGGTGTAATTACGTTTAAATTATGTCAACATATTAACAAAGGTCTACGCTAGGAAAATCATATACGACTACGTGATGCAAGCGTCTTGGTTGAAGTCTTGAAGCTGGTGGGATGGAGAAATACCAGATAAATATTGGTGTTGCAGAGAAACTGTCAGTGAACAGGATCCGTACATGTGATATCAGGGAGTGCTGATCGTAGACTGATGTAGTATGAGAGGTCCGCGAGCTTAAAGTACAGTCTCCTTTTGATGAATAGCCAGTGATGGCTCTAAACCAAACCGTGTCGTATAGTACACAATGTACTCCTACACTCATTATAGCCCAACTCTGGACTTTGGACACGTTTAAGAGTAGGGAACGCACACAAACGCTCCATAGATCTATAAATATATGTGGTATTGAGCAGTGTACAAAACAATAGGCGACAATCCTAATGGGTAATTTCGGCACGGTGTCGTAAGCCAGACCGCTAGCTGTTTCCAGAAAGCGGTTTGCAATTACCATTATTGCCTTTAACTTGACTAATTATTAAGAGTGGAATATTATAAACATCCGTGGGTATAGGACAGTCAAGGTACTTCCAGCTTTTGCTTTGCCTGTCAACCTCAACGACTTAAAAAGCAACAAACAAACGGCTGCACACAAGAAAGAAAGGAAAAAGCAAAGGACCAACCACAATCTCAACATAGAATCGGAATTTTAATAAATAACTGGGCTACTCGAAATGGTTACTAAGTGGCAAACAGGGCAGTTAAACTTTAACAACCTGCGTGGAAGAGGTGATAGGGTTGGTCGCAGGCAAACAAATAAAACCACTGTCTTCTTAATGGGTAAAGTATCTCAATACAAACATTGATGAAGGAAGGTCGTCACGTATACACTGCATTTTCTGCTCCATTTTACATAATATGAAATTATTGCTGAAAGATAGACGTCTGTAGAAACATATCAGGTTGGAGTTAGCTATCCTATGTTATCCTATCTTTGAACACAACCTTAATTGTGGGTGAGCACATAACCAGGAGAGTTATTCATTTTCCATAAAATGTTTTTGTAGTCAGTGTGGAACCTGTGTAATGTGTCGTTTATACTTCACCTTTGCCACCCAGTACTGTATGTTTGTCTCATAATATAAGACAGACACGACCTATACCTAGTCACGAGGATCTTGGGAATCTTAAAGATCTTGACGAATGAAAAGCCTTTACAATAGTGTATTTTAATTCAAAGTACATACATTAACAAACAAAGTTATGCTTTGTAATTTTTGGTCATGTTTCATGCACGCTGTGGAAATTCCCCCACAAATGATGCATTATTATTAGGGCGTGATAGGTACACAGTAGACCTACTCGTTGAATTTTTACGTTTGGCGAGAACGACAGAATAAGTTGTTTTTTATGGAGATTCGAGAAGTATATCACGATAACATTCTGTTCTTATCAGACATCATTCCAATCAATACTCCATTAATCACGTCAGGAAGTTTTCAAAAAGCCCTTATTCATGAACAACTTTTGAACGAAACGCCGCAGAGCTAAAACTTCCGCAGCCAACTTGCACGAGGTGTCTCACTGTCTGTAAGGCGAGAAGACACCACAAACAAACATTCTTTATCGGTTTACAGTACCTTTTAATTGGATGGGATACCTTGGAATGTTTTTTGGTGAATAAATGCATGTACAATTGTAAATGACATCGTTGTTTGAGGGAGTTGTCAATAAACTCATCGCAAAAGCACTCTCTGAAAAGTTCACCACGTTTGGGAAAATATATGAAATAAGTGGTTTTTGTGTTGACAGTGATTTTGTTCTCGTTAATGTTTGTATTTTTTCGACGAATCAAATTGAGAAAGCGATTGTTGCTTGCATATATCGTGTACAGTAATTTAGGTGACCATAATGGAGTTTACGAGATTTCAGAATAACAATCATTCATAAGACTGTTTCTATAGAAGGTTGTATCATTGCCCGCCAGTCTTTAAACACTCTCAAGATACGATCATTCTTCCTGCATGAACAACACTGGACATGATTTATTATAAATAATTGTTTTCTTTACATTTCAAGGATCGTAATAAGATTACCAAACAAGAGTATTTTGAACTCATCATTTACCAAACTATCGCATGTTCAATGACCCAACACCAACATGCTTGGGTTATACAGTCGTTAAGTAGGCTACGGGGAATTAATTGATGCAAACATTAATTTCTTCATCAGCAAAGTATTTTGGCCGATTTCACAAGCAATTTACAGAAGAGCCAATTAATATAATTATTATGTCCTTTTTTAAAAAGACCTTGCACATGACGTCATTTTGACAAGGGCGCCCTCAGAATGCCGATTGACCCATCCTGTGTCCGGCGCGTGCATACATGTATGATGTGCATTTCAATTGTTTCATCATCGTTTTACCTCCAAGATGGCGGGGTGATGACGTCATGTCAGACGGTTCAATCAAAAGGAAGCTGACCTCGCATGCTCATTATGAGACTATGGCATCATATAATTTTATTTAGGAGCATGCAATACTTTATGATCATTTGATTGTCGTTTCCTATTCATCCATGAGCGCTTTTTGTGCTGCACGCACGATGTGAAATACATAAATACAGTTTGATTAAGGTATATTAAAAGCTATGTTCTCATCAGTGTATCTTCACAACTTATAAAATCTGTACATACCGTTATTCACTTGTTACATGATATACACAAGAATATAACAAGGTTAATCAGATAACGCCATACAAAGAAACTGTGTACTTATGATTATTCAAATTAAATGTTCAAACGATTTGACAATACCTGTACTTTTCTGACATAAATACATTCTTATTAAACTTTCAATATTTTGTACAATTTACATTTTACGGTCCAAACAGTGTCATCGTAAATAATTGTTAGAATCAACGTCAAGGTTTACAAGATTACTCGTTTTAATTTACAACATTGTTAGTCTAGTAAGCACATTCCTCCTAATGCAGCGAGGCTGGACAAGCTTGGTCTACAAACTACATAGGCTGGGTGCACTTTAAACTATCTGAGTCAAACTTAGATCGGAACTGTGGGAATGGGCAAATTTGCATGTCATCATAATCCACTATTGTCATAAGAAATGTTACATCGAAGAAAAACAACTTTCTACATTAACCTACACCCTCACCAAAAGAAGAGAATGCTGTGAATATGTTGTCAAAGATTCCGTTTTCGATGGTAATGGTAAGTTTGGAACCGATGTAAAGCTACGGATTGTCCTTTGCACTGCCTCCGAACGTCCACGTTTACAATTGCGGATAGATTCCCACATCTTCGTCTGGCTATACAAACTTCATGACTTCACCCATACCACCCTTTGATCACATCTCGCACTTTCTCGACAGCTTTTCTACTATAATGTCAAACCAAACTTGACCTATGTTACGATCCCACTTCTCATCAGTCTGCACTACAACGTTCCAACCATTCTCATCACACTTCTCATCAGTCTGCACTACTACGTTCCAACCATTCTCATCACACTTCTCATCAGTCTGCACTACTACGTTCCAACCATTCTCATCACACTTCTCATCAGTCTGCACTACTACGTTCCAATCAGTCTGCACTTGTTCTAACTATTCTCATCACAGTATGATAACTACACCGATGTTATTATCGTAACACAAACTCAATCTGGGCGACTCACCGAACCGTGTCCAATATCACTTTATCCCCCAGAGGTTCATCAATCGACCACATCCACAAGATTCCCATCTCTCTTCATTTCAATGCATGCTACAAGCACATCTGTTCACATCCAAAATAACGAACTCAATCAACGCAAGGTAGTAGCCTATACATAAACTAACTTTTGATTACCACAAAACCTGACTTTCCTTTGTTCATTGCCGAAAGATGTCTGTTAAAAATGTATATATTTATTTATATTTCTTTCAAATAATTATGAAAATGGTGTTGTTTTAAAATGAAAACTTGCAAAAGCATTTGAATAATATGCCACGGAAAATGCACAGAATACACGTGACATGCCGAAATGATTTTAATGGCTCTTAGACGTAAGATACTGTTGAGATCCCGACAGTAATTCATTTAAAGTTGCTTTGTTAACCACCACTTATCATTGGCAGATTGTTTTTGTTCAATAACGAAATAAAAGCTTAATTTATTTTTCTTGAATCTTTTAAAGGCACTGTACACGTTTGGTAATTACTCAAAAGATATATTAGCATAAAAACTTACCTTGTAACGAGCAACGGAGAGCTGTTGATAGTATACAACATTGTGGGAAACGAATTCCTCTGAAGTAACGTAGTTTTTGAGAAAGAGGTAATTTCTCACTCAAATAATAAAAGACTTCTGGCTAGAAGCCTTTTATTCCTATCTGAAAGCACACTAGTTAGTTTGTACAACAAGGGTGTTTTTTCTTTCATCATTTTCTTGCAACCTCGATGACCAACTGAGCCAAAATTTTCACAGGCTTGTTTTTTAATGCATATATTGGGATACACCAAGTGAGAATACTGGTCTTTGACAATTACAAAACGTGTTCAGTGCCTTTAAACGTAGCCATTTGAAATATACATCTAAATGTTTGGGTCAAACCGGCCAAGACTTTGACCTATCATAATGTGAATAGCACAACTTATACATCCACATGTGTCTCGTGGAAACCAACACAGTCAAACATTCCTTCCGAACCTTTATATTTGAGAAACAAGTAAAACCCTTTACAACTGCGCCCGCAAGTGTGCTTTATTTTATCAACACATTAAAGGGTCTCTATACTTCTGGTAAAACACAAAACAGAAAAGCTCACAGATTTACATTAAACTTACATGGTTT
>JAUELU010000022.1:3510153-3524395 GCA_032357145.1 Evasterias troschelii
TGCTCATTATACATCAAACGCTTGTTATAGCCCAAAAGCGCCCAACAGCGCCCAAGCCGAAGGCAACGTGTCCCTTTAAGACGCCTATTCCTCACATGTCAACTTCAAAATGTTAAGGCCAAGAAATACAGAATTGTCAACAAAGCATCATGCATCGATTAGTGGCCCCAACGGTAACCCTAGTAAGAAAAATATTATCAATTTATGTCAAAATAAACATGTATGGACATTTTTATAGTATTTGACCAACTAATAAGGAAATAATGGAAATAATACTTTTTTGACACAAAATTGGGCAACAAATTACCAAAATGTCCTCTAGAGGCAAAATTGTGGAAAATCTGTTGTCATCATTTTGTATAAAGTGGAATGAACATTTCATGGCAAGTGTCATAAAAATCGGTGTCTCTTTGAAAATACGGATGAGTGGGGGGAGGGGGGGGGGTGTTGGCCCCCGTCCCCGTACGTTTTTAAAAAGCCCAGTCCTGATAATACAAACGTAAATTAGGGTGTTAACATTAAAGATTTATAACGCCGTTATTTGGCGTTATAACTCCGTAAATTTAGAGCGTTAGAACGCCACGTACGTTTAAATAGCGCCGTTATGAAATAGTGTTTTGTTGATGACTACACGAATGGCAACACACGGGCATGGCCAACAGGACTTATACCAAACTAAATCGCCCGGGCGAAATAGTAAACCGGGAATGTTTTTTGCCATGTCCTAAATACGCTTCCGTAAGAAGCAACTTTTGTGACCGTTGAAATTATGCTCAGTCAAGCTGAGTTTGTCGTCGACAATGACACATAAGAATTTCGTAGACCGGACAATAGAAATGGAGTAATGTCAATGTGGATGAAAGAATTAGAATAAAAACCGTTTGATTTATTGAAGAGGATGCATTTAGTTTTGATAGGATTCAGAGAAAGTTGATTAGACTTGAACCAGGAAGAGACTTTGATAAGCTCATATTGAGAGTAGAGACAAGACAGTTTAAGCTAGAAATAGAAAAGATAAAGAAAGCAGGGAAGGTGAGTTATGTAGATCATTTACATGAATTAAGACTCAAGAGTAGAAGTGACCCAAGGATATGTTCCTGGGGAACACCGTCGCTTATATTACTCTTAGTAGAGATAGTCACCAATGTTGGTATACTGGAGGCGGTTGTCCAAATGTACTTAAACCACTGAAGAGCGCACCCCCTAACACAATAGAAGTTAAGTTTAGAAAGAAGAATTGTGTGATCGATAGTGTCAAAGGCCTTTGAAAGATTAATGAACACTCCGTCTGTATACAGTCATCACACAATGAACCAGTGATTAGATTAGTATTAGAACCATGTCGGTAGAGTGATTGCTTCACAAGCCAAACTGATTGTCAAATTGAATGTTGAAGTTAGAGATAAATTTTGACAATTAGTGATTGTAAACAAGTCATCAAGCAGGGAAGAACAGAAATAGGCCGATAGTTGTGAATGTCCCTGGAATCGCCATTTTTAATAACAGGAATGAACTTAGCAATCTTAAGGTTTTAAGGAACAGAGCCTGTTACAAAGGAACGATTAAAGGTATGGACTAAGGGGTGCGCAATAAGGGATATGACTTGACAACAGACGATCTTACCGTATCAAAGCCGCAAATGGAGTCACTGCTGAGTTTACTAACGATATCAATTATTTCAGAAGGATCGATTGGAAGAAGAATTAAGGAAAGAAGTGTTAGAATTATGCAAGTAACCCATGAGGTGTGAGTTGGTCGGTGGAATTTTGTTAGCAAGCGATGCACCAATGTTTGTGAAATAAGAATGGAAGGCATTGACACTAGGGTCTGAGAACACCAGTTCGCCATCTTAACACTCGTTAGGAACGTTGGCCTTTTTATCTTTACCAAGAAGTTTGTTGATTTCACGCCAAGTGCTCTTCATGTTGTTTTTACACTTATCAAACTTAAAGGGCGAGTAGTAACTTTTCTTGGCATGGCGAATTATAGGTGTCTCGCACTGAACATTCCGGTGTGGACGGAGATTCTGTCCCCCGGAGATTCTGTCCCCCCATATGGAGAACTGTGTACAAACTACTTTTGATAGCGCCCTCTTTTGAATCGTCCCTCTGGTCTCCAGCCCACGTTAATTTCCCATATGGGGGACAGAATCTCGGGGGACAGATTTCCCTAGGACACCGGCGTGCTAAACGTTCCAGATGACAAAAAATAACATTACGTCATGTCATCCCTGTGCGCAACGAGAGAGAAAGTAGTCTTTTTTGAGCCACACTGAGTGTTCCTCTAGTCTCTAGCTGTCATGGCGTCGCCCATGAGCTGTAGTACGAATACTACTACTAGTACATGTAGTGATGAACGCACAAACTCTAGGTGGAAGACACCAAGAATAATTAATACCTTACCAGCGGGAGGTATGTGGAAGGCCTGACAGAGGGGAAAAGAGGGCTGAACGTGCCCAATCTAAAAAATATTATTACGACGATAACGAGGCCAGTCTGACAATTTAAGAGCACGAGAAAGAGACCACGTCACCAACACGGCTGAAATGAACAGTACGGTCGCGCATGCGTACGTCACCTGGAACGCTCAGTACACCGGAACGTCGAGGACGTGACAACGGTAGTTCTTATATTATATAAAGATGTTCCTTTCCCGTAGACGAATTGCAAAGAAACCAATCTGTTTGTTCTATTAGAGGAGTTGATGATGGCCTAAGTAATCCAAGTTGGTTCTTGACTGCTTATCCGTTTGGTAATGAAAGGGAAGTGATGATCATAGGTGTCAGAATAATGAGAAAGAAAGACATTATAAGCAGATTCAGCTTCCTGACATTCATAGACTTCACAACAGTCAGCAGATTCGATATATAGGTTACTGTGAATGAACCCACGGTGTTGCAAATGATGTTTCTCATAACAAAGGTGTTATGAGTAGGAGTAGAGTTGAGGAAACATGAATCGGGGATTTGAAATAAGGGCAGATGATCAGAAATGTCAGTGTTGAGAATACCTGAAGAAATATCAGCATAATTGTGGTGATTATGTAATCAATAAGGGTGGTGCTGTGTGGAGTGGTAGGTTGATCAATCATAGGACGTATAGAATAAGGCCATATGAATAAATAGTATTCACAAAGTCATCTGAGGGCTTATGCTCGGAACAGTCGAGTAAATTAAGATTAAAGTCTCCCATGATATAACTTAGCTTCTTCTCTTTGGCAATTGCATTAAAACAGGAGTTAAAAGCCGTTGAAGGTTATCAAGATTAGTACCAGGAGCCCTGTAGACATTTCCTACAATCAGATTAGACGAAGATCCACGTTCAATTTCAATGAACACAGACTCACAACCATCGAATGGAGGCATGATATCATGTCAAACACGAAATTTAAGAGAAACATCAACAAACATAGCCGCCCTCCTCTTATCTTATGCGAACGTGATGAATGAACCAGCTTGTAATTGGTCATTGCTTTGTACGAAGGAGGGCTTTTCTCTGCACCAGGTCTCACTGAAACCGTAAATAGAAACATAATTTGATATAAAGGTGGACATATAATCCTGAATATCACAGAAATGTCTACAGAGGCTCCTGGAATACATATATAAAAATATGAAAAATAACCTTGCAATAAGCAACGTTGCAGATTGTGTCCTTCGGTAGCTTTTTGATAATTAGTTCCCGATCCTCATGGTATGGCAATTTCCGAATTTGGATTGTGACCATTAGGCATTTATTTGGAAAATTTGCCATTTCCATATTTATGATTAATATTACAATTACCACTTAAGCATCCCTGTCTAATTAAGGCACGCTATATTTGTATCTGTTTTTCGGCGTCTGACCACAAAAACATTAAAGAGACACGTTGCCTTCGGATCGGGCGATTTGGGCTAAAAAGTGTTCGATATGAAACAAATTGTTGAAATATGTTTTAGAAGTAGAATCGATGATCCACATAAATATCCATCGAAATTGTATGGTTTTCCTTTTACTTCATGAGTTAACACAGTCCGCCATTTACAGAGCCACATTTTTGATTCCATAAAATGTTGAACCATGTTAGTTCATGAAGTAAAAGAAAAACCACACAATTTTGAGGGGTATTGACTTGTGTGAGTCACTATATTCTACTTTAATTTATAAGATCTTTACACCCATACTCATTTAATAAGTAACGACCATTGCACCCAATCTGAAGTCAACGTCTCCCTTTAAACTTGTGTATTGCGACGCCTATAAAAAAAACACCACACACACAAAAACATGTATAAAAGCTACTTGTAGGCCATAGTTCTTTAATATCACATTACAAGAAAAAACTGCACGAGTCGGATGCTTTGTTTAAACTGAGCTCCATTGTGGTGGCGAATTTGTACATTCTGAGGTGAGAGGTTAGCATCAATTAGACAAAAACAAAATGAAGGTTCTCCAGACTTTCTTTGTCATTGTCACCACTTTGGCAATGTTGGTTGTTGTCAAATGCAGTGCATCGTGTTCCTGTTGTCCGTTTGAGTGGACCGAGTACAACGGTCGGTGCTACCGTCCTTTCCTACAATCTCTCGGCTATAAGGAGGCAGAGGAACACTGCCAGTCCCAGACACCGAACGCTCCCGGGCACCTTCTGAAAGTCGATTCGCTGGATGAGATGGTGTTCATCATGGAATATATTGACAGCATATTGGGAAATGAGGAGGATGACTATGTTTGGCTGACTGAAGACATTTCTGTTGAGAAAGGTAAATAATTTTTTTAAAACAGGCTCAGTGAATTATACACTGACAAACAAGCTTTAACCCAGTGTTTCCGCTGCAAATCCGTCATTGCCATATCAACCTTCTGCATGCATTCAAAATAATCCCAAGCCAAGTTTTAGGTTTCTTTAAATAATTCATTGGCTCTTCGGAAAACTTTATACAAAACACATTATTGTTTATCACTCCCATCTTCAATGAGCACATCATACAACCAGCCTTATTCAATTGTCACGCTTTCGTGACTAAACCAGTCAGGACACACTTAAGGGAAGGTATACTTTTTATATTAGAATTAATGGAAATAAAACGTATTGGTTCGAAGCATACAGCAGCTTTCGATATATAAAGATATTTAGAAAGAATTTTATAAAGTATAAAAATATTAGTTTTTATGCCCCAAAATTTGAATCTGAGAAACGTTTCTGTCATAAACGCTTCTCAGATTGTGTATTTTTTATTAGGAGTTATTCTTCCTACGTGGGCATATACACTCCGGGTTTTGGGGTGATATATCTAAAATGCGACCACTTTTCGAAATGAAATTGTCACAGGTTAGTTTTGTCGTACATCTAGACATTGTGTAGGATTAAAACAATCGAACAGTCAAAAACCCAAAGGTATAAGTTGCCTTTAATGCGACTGTTGCAATCGAATATAACTTCAATTAACTGTTTTCCAATCTCCCTTTCTTCTACTTTTGACTAACGGGATTTTGGTTGTAAACGAAACACGCCAATCATTTATTGTTATTATTTGTTTTGTTTTATTTAGCCGTGGTAATAAGCGTTAAAATAAAGCTGTATTATTAAAAAATGTGACAAGAAAATATAATTGAATTAAAAATTAGATTGAAATTTGTATATCCACGCGCACTCTAACAGTCGTTTTGTTTTCTTCTCAGCAAAAGCAAACAACTTGATTTTTTCTTCGGCACTTGGCGAAAGTGAAGGTCACAATCATTGGGTAACATCTTGCACTGTCTCAACTCCAGCCGTAGAGGTCAATATCGATACGGGGACTTTTAAAATGATCGACTCCCCTGACTTTGTCGACAGCAGCTGCGCAGTGTACATGGACAGCGGTGCTTACGTAGACCTTGGTGACTTCGCAGGCACGTGTGTTTCGGACCCTGATGTATGTACCTCAGAGACAGTATCTTGGTCCATTTGGCTCAAGTTAAACTCGACTGACCAGGCAAGCAATAACAAATATTATGTATCTGCCGGAGGGAGGACATCAGGTGCGCATGGTATCATGCTACTTTATCAAACCTTCAAACTGAGATTTGGAGTCCGGAGTTATAAACGAAGATTCTCTGGATACTTTGGGTTGGAACCGGTCGACCAAGTTCAAATGAACACATGGTTTCATTTCGTCGCAACCGTTGACTTGACTTCGAATGCAACTCCCGTTGTCAAAATATACCTCAACGGAGAAAGAGTGACCCCAGTGGATAACAGCGGAGTACACTCATCAGCAGAAGACGGGTTTACAAATCTCTTTTTGGGCAGAGACAATACTCACACCGGGCAAGTTCCCAGAAAAACAGACCTGTGGGGTTCTGCAGCCTATAGTTCCCTGTCTGTCTTTGACGGACTTTTGAGTGATGTCGAGATACGAAACATCTACGCATGTGGGTCTATCGGTAAGGATCTCTCAAAATACATTGCTTCCAACTTTTTGAACAACAAACTCAACGTACAAACTTTTTAGCAACCCTGTAAATTATTTTAAACGTTTGAAAAAACGAGCAGTCAGTTACACAAAGTGAAATTGACGGCTGTGAAGATGAGTTTCCAACGCAGCGTTGTTCACATTGGCCGCTTGATTGCCGAAGCTGACTGGAAAACTCGTTTTAATACTTTAAGTTTTTCTTTGTCATTTTTGGAAGAATAAGCAATGTTGCGCTTACTCAGCTAGAATGATGTATAACTTCGCATGCGTCAAAATGACAATGAGTGACGGTTTCAAATGAACACCAAAATTCATTGGAATACGAAAGTAGGAAAGTGAAAATGACAGGGAAAAACTAATATCATGTTTTTTTCTTTCTCTGCAACTTAGAGGTGAACCGAAAATATTGGTCTTGATCTTTGATTTTAACCTTCTGCAACTACAATCGGTCTGAAAGAAAAGTTTCTATTATAAGGACGTGTACAACATTGGTATTTTTGTCAAAGACCAGTATCCACACTTGATGTGAACCAACATTACATGAAATAACAAACCTGCAAAATATTCAGCTAAATCAGTCTTCGGAGTCATGAGAAAACAGTGAAAAACCCCATTATATGTTTTCACTGTTTTCAAACATAGGATTTTATCACCAGTGATGAAGACTAATTGTGCTACTCATTTCCTATAAAAGTGAAGTTTTCAACTGGGACCATCTTTATATCCATGTAAGTTATGTGCAAATCTGTGAACATCTATGTTTTCAGTCTTTCCAATAATGTACACACCCTTTAAGTTTTTACAGATTTTAAAATGTATTTATTTACTTATTCATTCATTCAACTATATTCTCTTTTTGTCTACGACAGACCTAGATCTCCAAATACGCTTCTTGTTTGCGAATGAGACCAACACTCCACAAGATACTCATCGTTACGAATGCCGAGCTAGTGGCATAACGACCCTTATGGCAAGTCCTGACATATCATGGAGAGTGTACTACAAAGGAGGCAACTGGAAGAGTTTCAACTCCAGCTCGGTGGATGGAGACGTCCAAATCACGGTGTCTACGGTGTCTGCTTGCATCGTGGAGTCTGTCTTGGTGATGGATACGAGCCGCTGGGCTAGATCTGTCGGGGGTGTCATCTCGTGTTCAGCCAGCTTTGGCCTGACAAATGCATCAGTTTCCATCTATCAAGGTATGTATACACTTGAAAGCACTTGTTGTTTAATATATATTAAATACTTACACATACCGATTAACAACAGCATATATCATTGAAACAATTCATACACGCTAGGTCCTCCTAGTCATCAATGCACCAATTGACCCTGCACAACGCGCAGCGCAATTACACGTGCCCAGTCGGTCCGCCATTTGTAAAAAGGGTATCGGTTCCCAAAACGTGGACGCGCATATCGGAGGTGGTACCGCGTTGTCAAGATGACTTAAATGACGTCACTGTAACGAAATTGCATCGCGTATAATGCGGTCAACATGGCCCACACACCGCGTGTATACATAGTTATCGGGCTTTTAATCAAACGGTGTTGAACCTGTGACGGGGCTCCATCATTTCTTATAACCCACTGGGCAAATGGCACCCTCCACATTGGGGGTCTACAACCCCATAGACTCCATCACAGAGCATGCAACAAATTGTTTTGTTGCACCATGGTAATAGATTCATATTCTTTGGAGGCGATCTATTGATGCATATTGCAACACTATTACGATGAAATTTACATAATAGTTTTAAAAAAAACCAGACGAACAGGTTGTGGACTAAAATACTGCTTGCAGCCCATTGCACAACGAACATACATATAAACCAGTGCAGCGTTATTACAACCTCGAACCCGAAGCTACTTCTAATAATTGTACAAGGTGCTGGAAACGACTAAAGCACGACCAAGATAATGTATATAATGGGGGACATCACTTATTCTCCCCGAGCCTTACAGGCGTCTTAGTTTGTATCACACACAGATTGAAAGCTTACGTCACAGCACGTTTTTCCAACGAAATAATTGTATCCAATTTAATCATTTGATCTATATTTACCAGTGCCTGTCTTTATCCTGAATAAAGTGTCCGAATCTCCGGGTATTCGTGTTGTGGTATCGGTGACTACGTTAACAAAGCGAACGTCAACAATCAAGATTATAAAGAGCTTTTTGACATGTTACCTTTGTACTTACAAAATAGTGACCTTTTACTTCATTCTGATGCAATTCCTGACAGGCAAGATACTACACAGGCCATATGGGAGAATTTACATTTTGTGTCATAGTTTTCACATAAATTCAAGAGTTACAAAAGCAACAACTATGCAGCTTTTTGAGATGTCCCCCCTTTTCTTCATATCAAAAGTTTAGACAACAAATTAATCAGACAGTGCAATCTCCATAAAACATAAGATTTATTGTATTCTTCCATTGAGCTGCATACAGACTTTGCCTGCAGGAAGTCCAAGCTCTGTGATTTGTTTGTAAACATGGTGTTATCACAGGTCACATGGTCTTTTATTCAGTAGTTGTAGTACAGTAATTTTGTTCGCCTTTGTTGTGACTATCTGTCACGTGATGGTTCATTCCTTCAAAGCCAAACTTCTGTCATATAAAGGAGTCAAACTTGGTTCTACAAAATGATGAAACGTGTTAGTTCATAATTTAAAAACTAAATCACACAAACTTATTGCATATTTGTTAATCATTATATTCAAATTGTTAACATCTTTTCAACCATATTCGTTTCATATTCATTACAAACGCTTTTATAGCCCAAAGTGGTGCTCTAAAGACGACAAATGTTCGTCGCGTCATGCTGTCACATCGCCTGTTCCGTCACCCGTCGCGTCGTGCGTTGCGTCGTGCCGTCGCACGTTGCGTTGCCTCTTTTTCAATTGATTTCAAAAGTGGTTTTGACTCCGTCGTCTGTTGTGCCTTGCCGTCGTCCGTCGCGTCGCCCGTTGCTTCGTCCATCGCGTCGTCAGTCGTGTCTTTCGTCGTCCGTCGCGTCGTTCCGTCGTCCGTCGTGCCGTCAACTGTTGCGTCGTG
Source organism: Evasterias troschelii (assembly GCA_032357145.1). Taxonomy (NCBI): domain Eukaryota; kingdom Metazoa; phylum Echinodermata; class Asteroidea; order Forcipulatida; family Asteriidae; genus Evasterias; species Evasterias troschelii. Next base: position 3,519,644 of record JAUELU010000022.1, read on the forward strand.
CCGTCGCGTCGCCCATTGTCTAATCAGTTTTAAATTTTGTTTCTCACTCGACACAGCGAAAAGTTGTGTAACTGACAAGATTCCTTGCGGGAAACCACCTCAAATTATTTGACCCGTTGCACGGGCGTACTCACGCGGTAGGCGTTTTATGTTGGGGTGTAAATAACTGTGTTTGGGGTGCACAAATCTTGTTCTAATGGTCTGAACAGTTGAATCTAGGTTCACTGAAGACACACATACCAAAGATTTTAACATTCTGGCCAAATTCTGGCCCAATACAAACCATACACCAAACAGCCATAGACCAGAGGCGGCAAGTTTTGTACTGCACAACTGCACAAACGAATGCCGCTTTGGCTCCGACCCACATTTGTGACAACAGGCCTACCCGATAAATAACCCCTACAGGGCATAATCGGTTCAGCCACTTGTTAAGGACTGTTCAGGGTTGGATGAAAATTAATTTCAGCAAAATTGAATTAAAAAAACTTGTTTAATTAACAGAAATAGAAAAGGTGCCTACGGCTTGAGTACAGGCGTTTCCAGCAGAGTTTTCAAAGTTTTTTGATCATCTTGACTGCGTTCCTGTTTGTTATGTTTTACTTTGTTTGTTCTGCATAAAAAAAAACCTTTATGGTACATTAAGTCCCTTTCCAATACCAGCAAAATTGTTTTCGTGGTCACACATGGTATCTTATTATGACTTGCTTTCACACGGCTACACATTGTATAATTTCACTTTTCCCTCTTTAAACATTAACAAATAATATTACGAAATAACATTATTAGTTAATACATGAACATATATTATTCAGAAATGATCATTATTTAAATGTAGGGGTAACATGGGAAACGTTTAATTGTTTAAAACACAACTGTAAAATGATTTGGTTTGAAAATACTCAAAGGTGGAAGTGATTGTTGAATAATATAGTTTTGTTATTTTATTTTTTTATTCATCACACTTACAGTAGACCTAGGTACTAGTTATGGTCTTGCAATTTTTGTCCCATCTTGCATCAATTTGACCAGATTTTACCCACATTAATAATAATAATATTAATAATAATAATAACTAGTTCTTTAAAAGCGCATTTCACAATAACGTCTCAATGCGCTTTACATTAGTGCCCTGGTCATTGGGCCAATAACACTCCTTTCATATTTAATGTTCTACTTTAACATTTCTTTCACCCGTTATTGATACAATGCATTATCATGCCCCAAACAATAGGGGGGAAACGGGACACTTAGTAAAGTAAATTTTTAGTATCTAAAAACTGCCAAAAACAATTAATTTACAAAAAGTGGGTTTTTTGAAGGACAAGCAAAGTAAAGCATACGACCGGGACGCATTCAAGATGGTCAAAAATGATTCAGTTACACAGCTTATCGCTGTGTCGAGTGAGAAACAAGTTTTAAAACTGATAAGGCAGTGGGCGACGCGACGTCACGGCGCGACGGGCGACGCAACGGGCGGTGTGACGGATGACGCGACGGCTGTAAAGGTGACAATCGGCGTCGCTTCGTGCTGTCGCATAGCCTGTGTCGTCTAGTCACCCGTCGCGTCGTCCGTCATGTCGTGCCGTCGTCCGTCGTGTCGTGCCGTCTTCCGTCGCGTCGTGCCACTTGTTGCGCCGCCCATTTGCTTATCAGTTGTTATACTTGTTTCTCACTCAACACAGTGAGAATCTTTGCAGCTGGCATTAATTTTAAAACCTTTTGACCATCTTGGGTGCGTTCCGGACCTCATTTTTATATGTTTATGTTCTATTTTGCTTGCTTCAAAAATGGTGCATTTAGGTCTCCCTATCAAATTTCTTGGCAAAGTTATTTTTTGCTCAATTGGAGGAGGGCGCTGTTCTGCCTCTCTCTTGTCGGGAACAGATCTAAAATGCACTAGTCATGGTCGTACTTTCACCAGTATTTTGATTATTTTGGAAGTGCCCAATGTTGTGAGTATAAATTAGTTCATTTGAAGTTAAAGATTATAAGTTTGCAAGGTATGCGTTTGGTTATCACTCTAAAATGGCAATAAAAACGTAATTGTTAGAAGCGGACAGCACTTGGCTTATTGTGTATTTAGGGTAACATGACTTTTAGAATACAATAGTGAGGATAAATTTTGTGTTAAGAGGCAAGGGGAAACCATACACAATTTGGACACACATTTTAGGGGTAAAGGTGGTTTATATAATCAGTTATTGTAAATATACATGAGATTGACATTAATTAAATATTGTAATTGCTACAAATCAAATGTCTGTAACTGTTTTTAGGTTCAATTTGATCAATTGCAGATAGAACTGCCAATGCTAATTGCACAGGTATCTTAATAAAGGCATTGATATCAGCTATTTCGTCATTGGTAGGGTATTTTGAGTGGCTTCGTCACAATGGTCTCTTTTAATGGCTTGCTTGCACGTGGCTACATGTACGAGTTTACTACTCTCTTTAATTAAGAAATAATATTATTTTTAAAGTATGAAGATTATAATTCAATATAGGGGGTCAATAAATTTGTTATTACATTCTATATGGGTTTTTTTCCAGATTGGCAAAGATATTTGTTAAATATTCCTAATATTGTTTATTTACCTTGCTACACAAATAACTAGATTTCTGGTAACAAACAAACAGAACGAATAACAATTGTATTTTGTTGAGAGTTTTAAACACCTTGCGTGCAAACCGGTGCTAAATTTAGTTTTCTGTGCTTAGCCTTCAAAAAACCGCCTTTTAATGCATTTAGGTACATCTAAATCTCTTCAAAATCTCTTTTCGTGGTCACACTATGTATCTTCTAATGATTTGCACGGCATGTGTGGTTTCACTCTTCCCTCTATAAACATACAGAATAATTATATGACAAAAATAAAGAAATGCAGTAATGCAGTAGTGAATATTGGATTGAACTTCACGATTTGATATTAATGTTAGTTCTTAAAGGGACACGTTGCCTTGGATCGGACGAATTGGTCTATAAAAAACACTCGTCCGATCCAAGACAACGTGTCCCTTTAATATGTTTACTATGTATGAGAGAAGAGTGAAATACAAACCCACATGTAGCCGCAAGCAAGCAAGTCATTAGAAGAGACCAAAGTGCGACCAAGATTTGTTTTGAGGTATTCTATAGGGAGACCTAAATGCCACATTTTTGAAGGACGAGCAAAGTAGAACATAAAAGACGGGTGACGCGACAGGCGAAGGCACGACGAGACAAAAACCCTATAAAAATCAATTGAAAACTAGGTGACGTAACGGGTTTAGGAACGACGCGACCCAAGACGCGACGGGCGAGGCAGGACGCGACGGACGATGGAAGGGAAAACCGCCATTAAAATCAATTTAAAAACTGGCAACGCGACGGGCGACGGCACCACGCAACGGAAGAGGCGACGCGACGCAAAATTGTTGTCTTTAGAACTAGTCCGTGTGCTGGAATCCCCCCCATGCATCCCCCAGATCCTTCTGCGAGTGGTATCGTTTTGTTTGGCAGACCCATCTGAAGTATTATTTTGATGTTACCAGTAAAAAGGTTGGGATGCATAAAGATGGCGGCCATTTTTTAAAATGGCCGCTTTCCGAAATTGGTTGTGCCTATATCTCGGTCTGTGAGACTCACAGAGACTTGGTTTTGGTGTCTATACTAATGTTTTCAGGGTCATGGAATCCAGTGAGACCAAATGAAAAAATATTGAATCAGTTGGTTAAGGCGGCCATTTTGAATTACAAATGGCCGCCGATCAATAGGGTTTTCCGTATCTCGGTCTATGAGCCTAACAGAAACTTGGGGTTGGTGTCTATACCCATGTTTTTAGGATCAAGGAACCCAATAAGAACATTAAAAAACATTGGATCATTTGGCTGGCAGTCATATTGAATTTAACCATGTGACGGTACTCCTGTACAGGGCCAGTGCCGGCTTGGTAGGGGCAAACCATAATGATGTGACAGTACACAGCCTGTAGTTGGCCAGTGCGAGCTTGGTAGGAGCAGACCATAATGATGTGACAGTACACAGCCTGTAGTTGGCCAGTGCCGGCTTGGTAGGGGCACTGGCCAAATGATCACATTTTTAACAAATGTTCTTATTGGGTTCCTTGATCCTGAAAACATGGGTATGGAAACCAACACCAAGTTTCTGTGAGGCTCATAGACCGAGATACGGGCAGCGAATTTGTTTTCAAGCGCGGTAAAGGCCAAAATTTGCATACCTCGCTCCCATTGGCTGGGGTCCGTAACCATAAGCTTTGTTACATTATACAAATAGCAGCTGCACAGAATCGCTCATCACACATCACTTTTCGCAAGGCCAGTTTACAGTATAGCAGCAGAATGTACGCGTCTGAGTTGAAAACAAATATGTAATTGTCGGTCAGTTTGCCACGGGTGTAGAGGGTCTCTGTTGCTGTAATTCGAAAAGTTAAATCAAACCGAAACAGCTTGAATATGAATATCCAAGCCCGTTTTGTTAGCTAATTGCTACCTTGTCCAACACGACTTGAAATGGATATACTGGCTGTCGCATTATTATTTGTAGTCTTATATAACTAAATAGGGTCTTTGTTATTGTTATAATGGAAAATAATTAATAAGAATAAACAAGAAACAAAAAACACGATGTAAATGAGAAAATAACAATGTTTACACAAGTCCCTTGGAACAATAGAAAATGAGGAGAGTCAGGATAAGAATAATCTTGAAGGATGATTTAGGAGATGTTCAATGGTTTCTTGGGGGGGGGGG
>JAUELU010000022.1:3592639-3606780 GCA_032357145.1 Evasterias troschelii
TGATTTTGATTGGTAACCACCATTGTAATGCTAGATGGTTCATTGCTAACGCGGGATACCAGGGAAATCTTGCTGTTACATTAAATATTGATCGCGCAAATATTTTAGTTTTACGATTGCGCTGGGGCTTTTTTCTGCTAGAAATGCACACTAAGCACTTGTAAAACTCAATGGATCAGTATGTTTTGTGAAGATTTTACATGAATTGATGAATGCTGACTTGGTATGGAATCTGCTCCGTTGTTTGAAACATGTAAGACATGCAAGCAGTCATGATTCATTGCATGCTAGCGATAGCGTCCAGTTAGCACCTCTATTGATTGTCATACAAGCCATAAATAACGACTTTCAGGCTGTTAAAGGTGTTTCCTTTGTTGGGTTTTTATTAATCTCATTTCAAAAGGGTTGAAAACAGTGTTTTGCTCATAACGGGCCGACAAAATTACCTCGTTGTAACCGTATTCTCGTTACTGCCGTGCTCGTATAAGCTGTATCTAAAAGCATTGAAACACGCACGGGGCAGTTCGGGACCGGCAAAAAACCTTGTACATGTATTAACCGGAACCTCGTAACATGCGAGCTCGTAATAACGGGAGTCGACTGTATTTGTATTTATTGTTATTTTTTGGAATTCAAAAACAAAAAACCCAGCTGTACATACATGTAGCTGACAGGGTATATACATGTACATAGTGACAGGTAAAAATACAAACACAGTAGAGAATGAAACCCTTGTCATAGTGAAGTCTTTTTGTGTTTGTACCATTCATTCATATCAATGGAACCAAACTAGGCACGAGAGGAAAATAGTCTGGCCCCCAGTGCAGTTCATTTTGAATGGCTGCTTGCTAAACGACATGATGGCACATACAAACCCTTGGAGCATGTTTGTAACACATGGCTATTCCATTTCATGTAACATTTTAAAACTGAAGATCTTTTTTTTTGTCAAGTTTGAATGATCGATTTATGAATAATTTAAATTAACTTTTACATTTAGTGGTTTTCTTGTAATAATTTATGGTGGTAAAAATGTAGTCTGGCCTGTACTTGTAGCACGTCTTGCAGTTCAGAACGCACAGTGAAATATTGGATCTATTTAGTGTTTTTTGTTTTTTGTAACGATCGGCAATCAAGTGTCCCATTTTGTAAACCTATTGATATTTTTAAGTGATCATTACAAGTACAGCATTACTATTTTGGCAATGATTTAAGCAAGTGTAAAGTGACCACTGACTCACACTTGACTTGATCACTCTATACTCTTCATGCTGATTGGCTTTGTATGTATACCTTAAACAGGCTCATGTACACTCTGGTTTGTTTGTTATTTATTAATGTGTAATAACAGAATACAATGTTGTACATGAGTACAATGATGGTTGGAGTGAACATGATCGTTATGTTTTCATTGAGATTCTAATTGTCTGTTTTTCTTCAGCGCAATGAGAGATCAATACATGAGAACTGGAGAAGGTTTTCTTATTGTGTTTGCTGTCAACAATCGCAAATCCTTTGAGGATTTCAATTTATACTGGTCCCAGATCTACCGGGTGAAGGATGCTGAAGAAGTCCCTATGGTCTGTAAGTATGAGTAAGCAGGAACAGGTTGTCTGGTTCAGCGGCTACTGACCCTGTCACTGTGGACCCGTTACCCTGTATTGACCGATGCATACATGTTCATCAACAACCTATCCTACATGTAGTCTGTCAATTCACCCAAAGTCATTATCACAAAGAATTTGGGTTGCGCCAATTTGGGAGCCAATGTCCCTGCACTACGGAAGAGGTTGAACATTATTGCAAATTTGGGTGAAATTAGTCACAGAGAATGCCATGTTTGCAACAAATACATGTACCAGGGATTCCTTTTTCAACTGAGAAATCTCTCCTGTCAGTATGACTTGTAGACAACATTGTGGAATTGGATGATTTATGTTCAAATCTCAATAGTTCATTAAAGTTAACGTAATGTGTAGGAGGCTGGTCCTCCATTTAAAAAGGACAAACATTCACCAGATTACAATAAAAGCAAAATCCATATGAAGAGGTCTAAAATAGAAAACAATCTCCTGTACTGATTTTATCCTCCCAATGCAATACTACAGGACATTGACTAAGAAAAAAAGAAATATTAACAATAGAAACACAGGTATTCGTATGAAGGGCAAAAGGTCAGCACAACACAAGGCTGGTTATCACACATGGGCATGTATACGCCTGCAATCGTGGACCTCCTATTGTACCTCTTATGTTTCTTTTTTGCAACTGCTCCCGTTGGTTTTGTACACGTTTTCCAACCGTGGAGCTTTCCCGAACCGTGGACCTATTGTCCTCTTTTGTTATAGGTCCCCTGTTTGAATGTGTATACCTACTCACACTCACCCATGTGTGTAAATACCGGCAATCGTGGACACTCCTTTGTTCAACTCTTTGTGATAGCAAGTGTGGACCACAATGCTTTCCTTTGTGATAGCAACCTAGGACCTATTGTCCCTTTTGTCATAGGTTCCCAGTTTGAATGTGGATACCTACCCACGGAACACACACCCACACACATTTTCAAAAAGGGAATCAATGTGTGGTAAAGAGGTTTTAAACTAGTGGTTCTTGATAAGGTCTGGTTCTTGATAATGTTAAGATAATTCAGCATTGTGCAAACTGTGTTGAAACACTTCTAGCCGTGTTTATATCACACGTTTAAACTTGGCCACGTGATGTCCTCTCGACCAATCAGAATTAATAAACTTACTCGGGTATTTATGAATATGCAATAAAACACTGATTAAAAAAAAACTAAAAACGACAATGTTTCTCTCATCAAAAGATAATTTAATACAAAGTGATACTCACAGAGACTTCTAGAACATTATTCCTCCTGGATAAATGATATTTGGAGCATGGCCAGAGCCATTCTCTCCACAACATGGAGAGAAATACAGATGGAAAAAAATGTGCTCTCTCTTGCTCAAGGCTAAAATGGAAAAGAGTGTCAGCCGAAAGGTCGTGACCCCAAGCTTAACTTTTCATTGTAATTATGTCAATAACAAAGTTGGAGTACACACTGAGGGCTTCAGGCTTTTTGCTGCATGCAAAAAATACCTCGTCTGTAAGGGTTAATTAATCTGCTCTTAGGTCTATTGGTAAGAAACGGCTCTAGATAGCAGGGAGTATCATGGGTTTGAATCCAACCCGAATAGTATGACAGTGGATTAATTTTCTAAAGGATTCCCTAAAACACAGTTAACAGTGCTTATCGTGCACGGGTTGCGGGTAAACAAAAATAATATATTTATCGCCACATCACCTTTTACTTTGTTAATCTGCTTTTATTGTGTTTGATTCAGTGGTAGGAAACAAAATTGACTTGTCAGACAGAACGGTTGATGCAAGAGATGGTGCTGCAACAGCCAAGAGTTATGGCATACCTTACATTGAGACATCAGCCAAGACCAGACATGGAGTGGTTAGTATTTGTACATGTTTGCAGTATAAGGCCACATTTACATCAAGTGTTTAAGCTAACAGGTTTAAAGGTAGTTTCTTAGATTGGTTTTTCTTCAACATAGTTCTGACTAAAGTGAAACTTTCGGCTGAATACAGTGTCCACTTTAAAAATACAAAAACAATTTTTAACAGTTATTTCATCAATATCGTCAAATCCATCCACGCTTATGGCAAGGTGCCAGAGGGTGCCAACCACATCTCTGGCTGAGAATTCAAAAATTAGTGGACACCATGAAAATTTTAATCTCCAAAAGTGGCTTAAAGGTGATTTTTGGAGATTGATCTCTTGTCAATGGCGACACTTCAGAGGAAATGATTATGCAGGATGTATTTATTTGCTTGTGCCTTTGTTGTCAACTTTGGTTCACTTGGGTTTAATGTCAGTTATAAGTAGTTTATTTGTGTTAAAACTGTATGCAACTTACTGTTAACTTGTATCAAACTCCTTGTATCAGCCGTTGGTTCAACCTAGTTAAAGCTATTGATGGCTGGTTGCCTTCCCTCCTGTTGCCCAACACTTACTATTAGATGCTTGTTACATGTAGATGCTCCTTGTCTTGTCTGTCCTCCATTTTACCTATTTCAGATCTTCCCTTCAGTTAATGTTTTGTTGCTTGCCAAGATGTTTGAATGTCTGCCCCTTCATAGTGAAACTGAAACTAGCCAATAAAACCAGTTGTTACTCCATTTTTCAAACTCAAGTGTGCAGCATGAAGTACATGTACGTGACTGAAACTGAGTCTGATCCTGTGTAGTTCTCAAAAGTCTGACCCATTCTTGCTGTACAGTTTTAAAAGCTTTGAATTTCAAATACTTTATCAAGTTCAAACTTGCAACAACACAAGATGTTTGCATTTGGTTCAAATTGGTTCCTCAGAGTATCTCCAAATACTGTGTGAACATTGATTGCATATAAACACTGCTAGGCATCCTCTTCCTGATGCCATGACATTTTTGGGGTATTCAAATTGACTAACGCCCTAAGCAGAATGTCAGACACCTTCCTAAAACTCTTATAAGCAAGAAAATAAAATTCTTCTTCATTTAACATTTAACATAGTAGGGGTCTGGTATGTTTGTGTTTTGACAACATTTCCTTTCTGTAATGAGTGGCTTTACAGCAGACCCTGTATGGAATCAGACCCAACGGATAACTGTATCTTCTTTGTCTTGTCTATATTCAGGATGATGCATTTTACACGCTGGTTCGAGAAATTAGGAAAGATGTGAGTACAAATAAATTAACTCTTACTACCCCTAAACCATCCCTCTAAATTCTGCTATGTGTGTTTGTTTGACTTACATCATGTACATGTTTGTCACACTTCGCTGGACTTCGTGCATAATCAGAGCCCAACATAATTGGTGATAAATTACTAAAAACATGTTTGCATTAGAATAAAGAACTATCAAAACTGATTATGCTTAGTATGGGGTGAGGCATAGTGCACCAAAATACTAAGGAAATGTATCTGTTACATATTTGCGGACTTCAAGTGACCTCCATAGTGCAGTTTCTGATATGTAACCAATACAAACAATTGAGATGAATAAACAGTGGATTATTTAAGGCTACACATAGCTTGTTTAGCACCAACACCTGTAAGAACAGTTAGTCCTTACATTATTTACTATTAGAAAAAACTTTCAGTTGTTGGGATACCAAGTTTTTGAAATGTAAAGGTTTTGCTCAAGAGAATAAGGCCATTTGATTTCTGTACAACCTGTGAGTAATTTTATGCAAGAATTCTTAAAGACATGTAACCTGTGAGACCCCAGTGTAATATATTGCTGGCCAGGAAATGCCCTGGATTGAGCAAGGTCACTCTAATGTTGTATACACAGGTTACATGGTCTATTAGAAAGAGGCTTCTAATCCTTGCTGTTAATGAAATCAGTGTTTGATAAAACCTCACAGTATGATGAGTCGTCCTGATTGGAGCAGTTTCACAGCTGTACATTATGCAAGGACCTGTAAACAAACAACATTTTGATTTGTTTGTAGTGAATGTATTTCAAAATGGCTGCAGGCTCTAAAAGTCTCAGACCAAGGGCTACTGACTACGGTTAGCCTGAAATGAATAACAATTCATTTATTTTACAAATAAATATACCATAAGTAAGTCAACAAAACACTTCATGTTTTGTTGCTGTGGAAGAAATCGGAGCAGTCATGTCTCAGGATGAACAATGAGCAAAGTTTTTACTCTGAAACTAAGTTTTCTTCATAAGAGAAGCTGACTCTGCCAGGTAATTTACACAATAAATATAAACTACAGCAAATGAAAAGACAAATTGTTCCTCTCGAGAACAGCGTCCTCTATGGTTCATTGCGCTTGATGGTCTGATCAATTGGACTTTCATTGCTGCAGCTAGGTGCACCAGTAGCTACGTTGGTCAGTCAAAAGAGTTTTATATTTTATTATTTTTTTACATTCCAGAAAGAAAGACGAAATGTCAGCAAGAAGAAGAAGAAGAAGAGCAAGGGAATGAAATGTGTTTTGCTTTAAAATATTATTACCCAATTAATTATCCATTTTAATTCTTAATTCATAAGTATAAATGTTTACAAATTTGTCTGGCACCCTTCTTGTCTTTAGATTTGCAGAGTTAAAGGTGCTCTTAACCATTTGTACCATATTTTCAAATTAAGATATAATTGTGGTTGCTGTGACAGAAAGTCATTCGAAGCATTCACAACACTGTACATGTATTTAGCATTGGCTTTTACTTTGGCATTAAGTAATTAAGCATTCTTTTAAGTTCTAATCAAGGAATAATAAAGCAGAACTGTTAAGAACTTATGGGAGTCAAGATGGCATCAGCCTTATACAGACTATTAACCATTGTCATTTTGGTCTTGTTTGTCTGTGATCACCTTGTGTCTCATTTTGGTTCACTGACGTATGATCCACTTAGCGGACATTGCGTGATTGCAAGTCCATCAGTCTAAAGCATTGAGAACATAACTAGCTGGTAAAGTCAAAGCTGTTGTGGTTTTGGAAAGGCACATGCCATGCTAGAAGTTTAGTCTAAGCCCATGATTTGGGTAACTCATAAACAATGTCCCTATCAAAATAAGCCACACATATTTCTTTTCAGTAATAAATGGGATATTATTTATTAGTAGGCAGTGTTTTTAGGACCATCATGAGGTGGTTGATCAAGAACTAGGAAGTACTGCCGTTGTACAATCTTACTTTTACCAATGTTGAATAGGAAGTATTTGACATTGCAGGATTGGATTGATGTACAGATCTTTCCAACCCTTTCGTTTTCAAGATGTGTACATCAACCTTAAGCCTTTTTTCTTTGAAAGTTTTGAGTTGGTGTTGAACAATACAAAAGTGCAACCTTTCCAGTCTACATGTACAATGGAGGCGTTTATTATACTATCGTTAAAAAGTGTCATTTTAAGCACTTTTCTACTGAAAATAATACTATTGATACAAAATGGTTTCCGATCTCAGTAACATTCTTGTCTTCTTCGTAGTAGATCTTTTTAGATTGTGGTAATGTGTACAATGTTAGGAATTAAAATATACATACAGTTTAATCCCAAACTGTTCAGGGCATTGTTTTTGATAGATTCATTTTTTCAGTGATGAGATAGTAATGTACAATGTTAACCATCTACTTTCTGTTTTCTTTCTCTGTATACATGAACTAATTAGTGTGTAACTTTTTAAAACGCAGACTTTGCAACTGGTCAGATAAAGATTCAAAATAAATCATTGAGGACTATCCACACAATAAGGAATGTGCATCGGATTGCCTTTGAAAGATTAGGCTCCAGGTGGATTAAAATGACAAGTTACTTCCATATTAGCTTAGTTTCTTGTTCATCTTTCATATTCATTGCAATGGTGCTCATCACTCCTTAGCTTCCATGTTAGTGCACGTGACAAACCACTTCGTGCACATGCTCATGTTTCCGACTCGGTTGTTTTCATGCCTTTACATTTGAATACGGAACAGTTCCTGGTTGGTTATCTCTACGTGTAAAAAAAGTAACTGTCCAAATGGGTTTAGAGTCACAGTCGCTATACAAAGTATATGTCTGAAATTTGGTCCATTCTCCTTGAGCTGTCTCCCAAAATGTGATCCAGACATGGTTTTATGCACTATTGAAAGAGTACGAATAATGGATAAGTAATTTGGAACTAACAATTTTGCCGTTGACGTAATTGTTGGTAGTTTTGGGGAGAGCTACTAACGTTAAATGTATATATTCATTATTTCAACATTTAACTCTGCACAGACTGAGGATTTGGGTTTGTGTACATGACTTGGAGAGAAACAATAATGCAGTATGTAGTACATGTCTAATGTGACCCCCTCTCCAAAAATAGTTTTTCCCGTCAAATTTAGTATTTGGGTTTCCCTCAAACATAGTTCAAAAAGTGTTTCTTATGAAGTCCAACTGTATACAGAACCCGCAATGACACGGTGAAAAAAAAAATGTTATTATGTTCTATAATTTAGTTGCCTCGATAACAATAACAAGTTCTTGAATTTTCTTTGTCTTTAAATGTTCGTTTCCCCTCATAAATCTGAAAGAACTGCTTCATTTCCTGTAAATCGTCTCTTGTTTCCACTCATGAAATATCGTTCCCTAAGAATAAATACCATCTCCCCGAGGAACAATGCGTCCCCTCCAAAAGTTAAAAGGGACTGTAAAGAAAGGGTACTTTAAAATACCAGGGAACGGTGCAATGAAACCAAGGAAGGAATAAACGAGGACATTATTTTCAGAGAACAACACTATTCCAAGACGAAATAATACTTGGAAGGAATAAATGATTTTGAGAGATCGTGATGAGAGAACTGAGTTGTACATCCAGGGATCCAGGGTACACAACAGATTTTAACTGACGTCATATTTTCCAGCTGTCCCTTCTGTACCAGCGTATGCCCCATACCAATGTGTACTTGGCACTTTCGCTCCTGGTTGGTCCAGGGTTTTCCTATTAGAATTTTGTATGAACAAGTAATAAAAAAAAAAATTGTTCAGTTGTTTTTTCTATTTTCTGGTATTGTTATCATTATTATTATTACTACTTACTGTATTTTAAATTGTTACAACATTTTGTTTGTGGTGGCGGGGAAGTGTTGTTGTTAAGGGGTAATCGAATCTCATGAAATGAAGGCGCCCATAGTCGGTTGATCGTAATGCCACTTTGCCCGTTGTAAAGACGGCACTGATTTGGTAAACAAGGTCATAACTCAAATTAAGACTTTTCCTGCGGTATCAATCTTTATATGACATTTACATGTACCACTATTGCGACAGTTATTTGTCACATTTTTAAATGAATAGTTAGTACAATGACGTATACATGTATCATGTAAAACTAAAGTGTAACATAATAACCGAGTAGAAACACTTGTTGGTGTGATTTTGTTTTGTTCCCCCCTCGTCGTGTTTGAGTGAGTCAATCTCTTGGGTTTGGTTGAAGAGATAGTACAGGTGTGGCAGGGGATACTGCCCCCCCCCCCCCCCCCCCACGGCGATCAGTGGACAAACGTCGTCTGATACAGTTGTACTAGTAGTGCCCTCTTTTGAATCATCCTCGTCTCCTTCAGTTTCACCGCGCAAACAAAATGCGTACAATGTTTTATAGTATTGAATTATAGTTTTATCATTGTCGTTTGAATTTTTCACAGTAAACACAAAATGGACACAGAAACTCATCCAACCCGCAATCTGAAAAATTTATAAAAAATTAAATAAAAAACACTTGATCAAAGTAAGACTTTATGCGCGCGTCGCATTGCAGAATAAAGTATGACACATGAGGCGATGATCTATGTTGGGTGTACGTACAAAATAAATTCAAGCTTTCATATACAGAATGGTGAAGCAAACGGCATGATGGCCGAAGTTGTCCAGCTGACCTTGAGCACTAATCAAGCATAGAAATGTATTTAATATTATTTATATATGTTTAATTTGTGTCCCTGGCCCCATAAACATGAGGTAACCAGCAACGGTAAATGTCTGCTCAGTATTCGATAATATGTCCGTGACTGATTGTCTGGATAATTCCTGTTCTTGGAAACTACAAACTGCCCCTGCTCTATGGGTCTCACGTTTTCAATCACTTTGTGGTTAACGTGGATGATGATTGACTCAATTTCTCCATATCGATGAAATATCGTACGAAATCGGATAAAGAGCCTGGATTGTACAAGTCGTTAAATCAGATCAGTAGTGAGAGCACAAAGCCGTACGGATCCGGTTTGTGGGGGTACTGCTATTGTTGTTCTATTATTCCCTTTTCTGAAGAATTCCCTTGTGGGGCCCAATTGTTCCTATTGAAATTACTTTGTGGGGTCCATTGTTCCATTGTTGTCTCAGGACCCCACAAATGCCCCTGGGTGTGTCCAAGTGGTCCTGCGCAAAGCAGCAGTCTCACACAATGGTTGCGAGATAGCAGTTTCGCTATTAGGCCTACTGCGACAGAGATTTTACGACTTGTCCACAAGTCCTACTATAAACGGGGATGTAGACAATAAACACACATACCCACAAATACAACATATTCAATGCAAGGGAATGCTGTTTTGCTTTGGTAAAATAAAACGTATACATTATTACTGAATACCCTCTGTCGATACCTTGAAAATTATGCCCATCACCAACTGTACTGCATGCACACACCGTTATTCGATGCACACACACCACGCCGCTCTCGGAAACACAATTTAATATGCATGGGAACTGCTCTATAAAATATATAGAAATGCATTGAAGATATAATTAAATGCATTGAAAATATAAATAAATGCATTGAAAATATACATAAATGCATTGAAAATAGAAATAAATGTAGTGAAAATATAAATAAATGCATTGTAAATATAAATAAATGCAATGAAAATAAAAATAAATGCAGTGAAAATATAAATAAATGTACTCGCCAAAATAAATAAATGCAGAGCCAAAATAAATAAATGAAGAGAGCCAAAAGTTACTAAAAATAGACTGCGCGTCCCGTGAAACGGGGTCATTGAACTATCAGGACTGTATTCGATGTTGTACTCAGGCGCGCGACCCAAACTTGGTAAAGTTCAAGAAAACAAAATTAACTGCTGTGGAAAACATAATAAGCTGCAATGAAAATATAAATAAATGTATTGAAAATATAAATAAATGCACTGAAAATATAAACAAGTGCATTGAAAATATAAATAAAGATGGCACTAACGGGCTTTCGTATAAAATAACGAGCCTGTGAAAATTTTGGCTCAATTGGTCGTCGAAGTTGCAAGAAAATGATGAAAGAGAAAAACACCCTTGTTGGACAAATTAGTGTGCTTTCAGGTAGGAATAAAAGGCTTCTGGCCAGAAGTCTTTTATTATTTTAGTGAGAAATTACCTCTTTCTCTAAAACTAGGTTACTTCAGAGGGAGTGGTTTCTCACAATGTTTTATACTATCAACACCTCTCCGTTGCTGGTTACCAAGTAAGTTGTTATGCTAATATATACTTTGAGTAACTACCAAACGTGTTCAGTGTCTGTAAGATGTATTGGCCTATACCGTTAATTTAAAACGACAACAAAATGTTATGAAATGCCATACTCCACCAAAACTCAAATCAAATAAGTTGAATAGTTATCATAAACAATTTGAAAATGCTGCATGCAATTTAACTACAACTACACTTTAATGGCACTATTGCTGTTACATCCAATGAAAAATACTAATAATAGTAATGGAAGTCTACAAACCATTATGAAATACTATATTCTTTCACCAACGCGGCTCCCTAGCTAATTTGCACCCGAAACATGCAAAAACAATAGCATATTATTAACTTTACCAAATTAATCAAACAAAATTCCATAGGCCTACTTCATACGTTTGCTGTGGAACTCGATTCCGTTCGAAATAGCGAAAACTTGACCAGCAAAGCTTTCCAATTTTGTTTACTAAAGTTAAATGTTAAACTTTTATTAATCACAACACTTGGACAATTGTTCGTACCTGATCGGCCTAATCTTTATGCAGAATTTTTTATATAACTATGCATTATTTTCCCCGTAATCTTGTGCATTCGCAGTCAGGGACAGCAAGTACAGCATAACAAACATATATGAAACAATCACATCTCTTGAAAAAAGTTTTCACAATATATAATGTTTGCATTGAGACAGATCATGCAAATCTCGCACGCAATTGAACATCTAGGGGACCACTTAACATATCCCAATGTTTGAATAAGCGTGAGACTTGCACAGTCTTATTGTACATTGCTGTAAATGGCGGCTGTCCTGGGAAATCACCAAGTACTGGTAGGGCTTATTCAACGTTTTTCAAAGACAAACCAACCAAAATATAAAGAACTTTGATTTTAATTTGTTTTTCTATCTCCAATAAATTCCGAGATAAATAAGGACCTTCTCTGAACTCCTGCGAGGTATTTTCAGACAATAAAGAGCACGATTGATTACAAAATAAAAATAAAAGGGGGGGGGGGGTGGTTGAGATCAAAACAGGAACACTCACACAGTTTCTAGTTTTCTTTGTGTGGAAGGTTTTAGGCTCAAAAGAGTAAAATAACAAAATTAACGTTTATAGTTGGGGGAAATATTTTCACTTATTATCAGAAATAGAAATAAAATGAAAGCGGTAATCTACAGCAGTCCATGATGAAGTACTGATTCAGGTTCGTTGCCATCAAATCTGTTCAAATTAACATGAAATAAATAATAACTGCATTACAAACTCATCATATGAGGCGGCGAATACCGTAACTTATTTACAACAGAATAAAAATCCGATTCATCAATTATAGCTGGGCCTTTGTTTATTTTCTCTCAGTCTTTCCGTTTGGGACACATAGCCTATGGTTTTGAAGTGTTGTCCGAGATGCAATTGATGTAAAAAACCTCCGAGTTAGAATCTTTGTCAAAACGACCCGGAGCGGTCAAACTGACGCAGAATCTAAGTTGAAATACAATTTATTGACCACTTTCTGGGTCAGCCTTACCCTGTAATGGATTTGCACCCGGGACCCGAAATAGACACAATCGGCGACTGCAGTCACGTGACCCATAGTAGGTATAAGGTGTAAACAAACCAAGCAAGCAAGGCGCAGTGTGAATGGAAACGCATGGCTGCTTCCGAGTGCTCCTGCCGTAAGGTGGGAATTGAAACAGTATGGATTTCCATTGTTTGCTGGGTTTGTTTACATCTTATACCCACTATGAGTCACGTGATTCCGGTCGCCGATTGTGTCTATTGAAATTACAAAACGTGGATTGCTACCTTTATGCAAAAAGCAAAAATTAATACAATGAAATCACACTTGCCTGTCGATTCCATAGCCCAACGGTAACATGTTTGTTAATGACCTCGTTTGGATTTCATACTCATAACTGAAATGAGAAAAAATATAATATGTACCTATGCCTATACTTCTCAAAACACTTAATTCATTGTTTTATTAAGTAGGCACATAACTTATTTGTCGACATTTAAACTCTATGGTTTGACTCGGGGGGGGGGGGGGGGGGGGTTAATGGTCAACTGGTCGCCACCGTGGGTCCAGAAAGCTACGATAAACTTTGCACGTTTGATGTGAGTAAAATTCAGTGAATGTTGGACACAAATAGCAAAGAGAATTTACCCACCTTGAGGGCCAGTATAGGAACGAACAACCCAATCCACATCAGCACTTGATGAAAATCCAATCTCTGTTTTGTCGGTCGGTTTTGTTGGCACAGTCAACAAGGTGCGGCCTTTGAAAGTGATGGCGGTTGATGATTCGACCCGAATTATACATATTTCTGAAGACCCACTATTAAATCCAGGTATATCCTTAGCGCATGTTTTATACACGCCAGCAAATGTCATCTCATCGTTCGAAATTTCTAAAATAAAAAATTGAACATCATGATGAATGCTTCAAACCCTAAAACTCAAGATCCACAAACGAAATTTGACTTACTTTACACTCTACAAATTCCAGGGTCAGACTTGACCTGAATACTGACCTATTTCTGGGTCAGACTTGACCTGAATACTGACCTATTTCTGGGTCAGGCTGACCTGGAAAAAGATTTTAGCTCGGAGTTTGCGTCAGTTTGCCTTTTGTGGGACGTTTCCGGGCCACTGACCATGAACAACCAGGTCAACTCTGACCCGGGAGTGTAGACCCCTTGAATATTAAATGAAACGCTACAGGGACGATGAGGTCACGCGCACTTTTTTTAACGCACAAAGAACAATTATCGTCCAATGATTTGCCTCCTTTGGCCTCTTGTGAGTACGCTTTTTGCCGCTTTTTTACAATATGCCTCACACATGGACACACTGTCATGATAAGAGACCTGTAAATAGACCGACCCACACTCTTTCCAAAATTATAAAGGTTATTTTAACCAACACTAGTTACTTTTAGGTTTCAATCCAAAACATTGGATGAATTAATAACCAATCTAGATTGCAGGGCTTACAATTAAAACAAAAATCTGTTAAATTTCAACAATAGTCGGTGACTTTAACATAAATAACATTAATAAACCAAATTTCTGTAGATATAATCTGTTTAAAGGGAGTTTATACTTTTGGTAAATTTCAAAGACCAGTATCCTCACTTGGTGTATCCCAACATATACATGAAA
>JAUELU010000022.1:3639789-3651123 GCA_032357145.1 Evasterias troschelii
TTGTTTGACTAAAGAAGGGTATACCCGTATTTTAAAGTGAAATTTTCATTAGTTATTTCATATAATATACCTCTGGACCATTGGGAACATAAAATAAACAGGAGTATTGATTTTTGTAACAATCATTTACCTATTTTGGCGCAGTTTGACCTTGAACTGGCCCATTGTGCGGCGTGGTGCAGGGAAACAAATTGCGAACCTCGCACTTGTGCGTTTCTTTTGTTCTCATTTGATCGCTGGACAACTCAATTTATGAATATGTATATGCGAACGGTGGCTGTGTGTGTGGGTGTACATGTACATCTTCAGTATCGGTATGACATGTTTGAAGGTATGATAGTAAATTGACCAGTTATATCATGCCAAAACACAATAGACTTGGCCAGCAACCACAATCAAATCACCCAGCTATTGCTCGGCTTTCGCCAGCCAGCTTCCGTCAAAGCAGAGACATCAGCCAGCAACCACCATCAGCTTGTACCAAAGGTGCCCAACAAAAGAGACACAGTCAGCCAGCAACGACCATCAAGTCACCCAGCTTGTGCTTGGCTAAAGCACCAGAGATGCCAGCACCAGAGACGTCAAAGCACCAGAGACAACACCCAGCAACCACCATCAAGTCACCCAACTATTGCCCGGCTAATGCCAGCCACCTTCCGTCAAAGCACAGACTTCAGCCAGCAAACACCTTCAGCTTGTACCAGAGGTGCCCTACACAAGAAGTGACGCAGCCAGCAGGCAACCACCATAAAGTCACGGAGCTATTGCCCAGCTTCCGTCAAAGCCACAAGCGTCAGCCAGCTTCCGTCAAAGCAGAGACGTCTGCCGGCAACCACCACGGAGGAGGCAACACCAATCCAGTCACCCAGCTTGTGCCCGGCTAAAGCAACAGAGACGTCAAAGCACCAGAGACATCACCAAGCATCCACCACCAGCTTGTACCAAACACAAGAGACACAGTCAGCCAGCAAAAACCATTAAGTCACCAGCTTCCGTCAAAATGTAAGAGACATCAGCCAGATGACTCAGTAAGAAAAAAGTGGACAGCTTCCTCTGTCTCTGTTTAAGGATGCGAAGGTGCCAGGGTGCCTTGTTCCCTGAATAGGCAAGTTTTCTTAAAATTTTTCCTAACCCGATCTCAAATTTTGGAATGGAATTGTTGTGTGTTAAGTTATCCCCAAATTTGTCTTCTTTAAATTAAAGCAAACCATCCAGTCAGTCCACACTGCACACAATATTCGTTTCTTTTAATATACATTGTGTTCGTTTCTTTTAATATACATTGTGTTAACAAGTAAATTTTTACTGGCCTGCTGAAGCAGCTGTATGTTAAAGCTTTCCGGAAAGAGCGTGTTATCTCTGGCTTCATGAAAAGCAGATATATCCAATAGACAAACATGCCATTACCACAGAGAAGCTTCTTCCAGCCAAGGTGTTCTTCCGTCAATATACAGATAGGCCTACATGTAGCACGGAGCAGGACAAACAGATGAGTCCAGATCATGTTGCAGCTTCATGTTCCACCTTAATGTTTCAGTGAATATGTAGGCAAGATCACAAAGCCAACACAAGTCCAGTACTGTTCCTTCTGGTGACACACAGAGTCCAGCACTGGTACACTCTACACCAAGTTCCATTAGACATCCTCACTGATCCTCTCACGCCAAAGTTAGCAATGGAGTTTGCTGTTCTTAACTCGCTTCAGAAAAGACAAGCACCAGGTAATGAAACAAAATTATAAAAGCTTGGGAATGGTCATTTGGGAATGCCTATTAAAGGAAAGATTAAGTGGGGGTTGTTAGGCTTTAAACAGAAGAAAAAGAAGAAAAAAAACTAGCCGTATCACTTGGGTCAGTGATGTGTAAATGTGTGAGCTATTCCATTAAATTGAAGTTTGTTTTGTGTTGTGCTAACAAGCTACACACTTTAGTAAAGTCTATATCAAAAGCCTGACACTTGGTTGTTAGCGAGGTTTGCATGGATGTCTGTTTTAGAGAGTCACAAAGCATAATGCCAAAATTAGGATGCACAAACCTTGAACAGAGACTTATCTTCAAGCATGTTTGATGGACTTTGAACCCTATGGTCGATTAATTAGTGATTCCATGCATGCATGACCACCCTGTTATGTCTGTTACTATAGGGTTCATTACTTATAGAGAATAATCGGAATAAGTTCTCCTGATATTCTAAAACTTAAGCCCGCATGTGTAATAAATGTCTGCAGAAATGCAGAGCTGTTTCACTAATAATATAAAATTATTATTATAGTGTACATAATCAAGTTAATATTACAGTAATAAATACCTTGTGAGATCGAATTTATTGTCTATAATTATATCTTGTAAAACTGTACCTTTAAGGTAATACAACTTGCCAAATTGACGTCATGATGACGATGATGACGTAATTAATTTTTTTTTTAAAGTAACATGTCAAGCTTTTTTTTTTTTTAAAGAATTTTGACTTAAGCATGTTCCATAAGTAATTTTTGACTTAAATCATGAAAAAACGTGTTAAAACGTCATGACGTCAATTTCAAATTTACAAGAACTTCCCAATATGTAACAATCTATTAAGTTTCAACATGATCTCACGTCACTTTGGGAGATATGCGTCTTCAAAAAAGGCACCTTTAATGCAGCGTCACGTGACCCCTGATGACCTCATTGATCTGAAACTTCACACAAATGATGGCTGCTTGACGATCAACAAATGGGTAGATTTAGAAGTGATTACACAAAACTTCACCACACGAATCTTCAAATGTCCATTTTAAACAGTTTTCAACCTGCCGCTAGAGGGCGCTCTTGTGTATTGTGATGTCATCTGTATTTGTTTTATAACTGCACATCCTTGACGGACACTTACATCATTAAAAGCATTTTCATAACATTTAGCACTTTTGAACAACAAAGGCACTTCCGGTTTCAACCGGAAGTAGAGGTCATGTGAGGACACGCACACTGAATAAAGTTAATCCTTACCCAATCCAACAAACAGAAACCTACTGATTTGATACGGATTTTCAAATATTTAAAATAGAAACCTTTTAAAATAATGTCAAGTGACAGGTGATGACGGCGTCATGACATCCTTGTTTAAGACACATGATTGCATCAATGCCTCTCATCACTGAAAGTTTCAATGCATTTGCTTATCGGGAACTATGCAAAATGGCGCTTAGAATGCACTTCGGGTGTTAGACAAATCAACAAAAAAAACTTTAACGAAAACAAGAGCTGTTTCGCTGCGCGACGCTGCGAAACAGCTAAAAATTTTAAGCTTACACTTTTAATTGGTTGAGTTTTAGTATTCAAATTGCGCGATAGTGTTCAAATTGTTTAACTATATTTGGATGGTGTGGGCACATTCTGTTTGGTTCAATGAGCAATGGACGTCACAGCACTTCTTTATCAACTTGGAATGCCACATGAAACACAGAAACAAGCTATTTTCTCTTTAGTATTTTCACTAAAGATTTTCTTTGTGATGTGGTGCATTTTTCTCGAGTAAACAAATTCTGGCATACGTGACTTCTAAAGGACAAATTATACAAAGTCTGATGGTGCGATGGGCATGATCAGGATAGAATAGCTAACGTTAAGGATGGATAAAAGGATGGATAAAGTATATCCTGCCTTTATCATATAATTATCCAATGATATGACATATTAAAACTTTTAATTGCTGTCAAGGGGCTTCCAGACTGTGTTTCTGGTAATATTAGTTAAACAGGGTCTGGTCTGGTTTTTTTATATTTTGTATCTGGGGATTACTAAAAGAAATAAGCAATTACTTCTTGGTATAGGAAGTGGTTTCCTATGATGTATTTTAATAACTAGGCCTGCGGGTCCGAGAAGGAGCCCCACAAGGTTTTAATAGGAAAAGAAAAAGATTTCCCAGCCTTACTTGTCTGATGAGTCAAGATATGACCAAGTTGTGAAGCGCTAAAAACGGCTTTGGGTCGTAGCCAAAGTAACTTTCTGAGGCATACATGACTTACACTTATATTTAGCACTAAGGACCTTATATCGAAAATTGTGATGTACAGCCTTTCCGAATCCTGCAAAGCTTATTGTCAATTGTGATCGGCCTAAGTCGTTGCAGGCTAATACAATTTTTTATTGCGGTTGCTATTGCAAGAAGTTATGCAAATCTAGGATTATGAATTTGTTACAATTTTTGCAAATTCCATAAATTACACTCATTGAATCAAATACACACCCATTGATTTGATTTTGAACCTTATGATGATAGATTTAGTGACAAGTTCAGTACACTTTTAACCAAAAGAAGCAAATTAAGGATACAGAACAATTGTGTTCAAAGCTGCTGAAAAAGATCACTCCAAGAGGCAGAAACTACGAAAGTGATACACGCAAGCTGAGAGCCATCAATATGATGAGGCTTCAAAACCAACTTTTGGTAAAGTCAGAAGGTAAAAGTTTAACCATAATTTGTAAACTAAATTGATTATTCTAGCGAGGTTTGCAATACTGCCCAGGACAAATACATACTGTAATCGGCCTTCCTACCGTCGTACAGAACTTGACAGAAATCAGTGAAATGACAAGGAATGACCCTACTTTACTCAACATTTTTTGGATTTGTCATTTAGTCTGAAATGTATTTTGAATGAAATTCCATATGCAATCTGCACGCTATCAATTTAGGAAACAGGTACAGTAAATCATACAACAAAAGTACATGTCATTACCTTACGAACCAAAAAGTAAACAATTGTTTTGGTTAATTTAGTCCTTAATTTGAATGCAATGTGCCCACTTTCAATGAAATGACATGTCGTTTGCTGATAAACACAGTGTAAATACCGCCGCACCTCTAGAAGAGATAGTGCGCTTAACCAGTCAAAGTACAGCAACCTATTTGAACCTGGCCCAACTAGTTGGCATCTAGTCTTAGGTAGTGTACCTCCCATCACATGACTGGCGAACCTTTCTTGGGGGTATCCAGCCACTCGTCGGCATCAAGAATCTGCAGCATTTTCGGTAGGTTTTTCCACTTATTTTGTTCCTTCATATTGTAGAGCCCTGGACTATAGTAACATTTTAAGAGCCTTTTAATCCACAGCCAATCTCCACTACCCCGCAGCGAAAATCAACAGGGTGGATTGATGTGGTTATGTGTGTCCTCACTGACTGCCAGCCATATTCTGTTACGAGTACAAGTATGGTTAAACTTCGATTCACTGATTAATTGAATCTTCTTGATATTTACCAGAGACTCTTTAAACTTACCCCTCCCGTACATTCACAGTTTTATTTAGTCAATCATAGTGAAAAATTTGTCAAACTGGGCGAAAATGATTAGTAATGCGAGTGATTAGTCAAGTGACGATTTCCTTTAAGGGAATGACAAATTAAAGTTGGTGCAATACGAATTGTTTCAAGTGATGGACTAATTAATAATATAAGTGAAATACTACTTTGAATGATGGACTAATTTGAAGGACGGACTAATTTGTCAATTGACAAATTAGCATCGTCACGTAAACAAGATATGACAAAGTATTTTTTACATTACAATTCAACTGACTAACTTTTTGCGATAAGACTAATTAAGAGCGCGATCCCACAAATAATTTTCAGGGCGAGATTTTTTACATACAAAATTCACTGACTAACTTTTGCGACATGACTAATTAAAAGCGTGATCCCGCCAATTTTGTTGGCGGCAAATTGACTTTTCACTCATTATTTTTGACGACATTTGATTGTGCCGGGTTTCCCAGAAGCCCTCTTGGGGGCGTGCGCAAACTAATGATCGGATCGCATTTAATGGGACGTGTGTCAACAACCACGATCGAGGAGGGCAGCTAGCTCCGAAGGCAAAAGTTGACTGGTGAAGGTGAGCATAATAATCATTTGAATATTTCTTTGATATTTGAGAACAGAGAATAACGTCTGAAGCACTGTGATTGGCTGTGATTAAAGCAATTTTGTTAGGTAATAAGATAAAACAACGACGTGATGTAACATGAAAAGTTTTTGTTGTTTTTGACCACACCATGCATGGAGCGAGGTAGGGTGTAGGGACTGAGTGTGCATGTAGTGCACATGCTAAGTTTATCAAGTAAATTGAACTAAAAAATCTCCGACTTTCACCCCGTAAATTATACAAGTAGAATATAATTTAATGTAGAATACTATCTTAGTTTGGATACTTGTTAAAAAATTATCACAAGCTCTGAAATCAGCAAGTTGTTTTCGATGACCAACAGTATCAAATAAACATGCAGAACAAGTATCGATTATTTTCCCTTATGCGCAAAGAATAATAATCTCACAGTTTTGATACTCATTATTGGGTTTTGATAAAGTATCGATTTCATTGCACGCGATGTCTCAAAAAGTCAAAAAAATTTCCAAAAAGTGTAAGTTCATAATTTCAGCTCAATTAAAGCAAATTGTAAATGCAGGTATGAAGTGTTTCTGTCCATGATTGCATTTTATATCAAAGATTAGGCTTTTTGTTAAAAGTCTTCCTCTCACTTTTGTTAATGCAGTACTTCTATCTACAACAATAATAATTTTTGTTTTTTTTCAGTTCCTAGCTGAGTTTCAGCGCCTACATGGTACATGTAAATCAGGACCAGTTAAACTAATCCAACAGGGCCTAGAGAATTATGGGAAGGCGATACTGACATTGTTCCAAAACCGTCGTTTCCAACAGAAACAGGATGGGGATGAGGAGCTCTCCACATTATATGGAAGGAAACAGTAAGTTGCCATTTCTTTTAAATTCCACTAAAAATATAAAATTCTGAGAGTTATTAACTTGGCTGTCTATTCTGTCCTGTTGCAATTTGCAATTTGACTCTATTGTTGAGACCAATCAAAATAGTCACACGACTATTAAAGTTAGTCAGAATGACAAATTAGTTGCCTCGCAATACTAATTAATGTTCGTGCAATACTAATAAATTTTCGTGCATTACCAATTAATTTTCGTACGTTACTAATTAATTTATTAATTAGGCGAATAAGACATTTTTTCATGACTAATTATAATTAGTCAAAACTACCTACGCATGACAATCTTTTAATTAGTAAAATAAGACAGTGTGCATGACTAATTTTTATTAGTCAATTGACTAGATAAAATTTTCAGTGTACACTAGGATGGATCATCGTTTCTTATCCGTTTCTATCAGATGAAATTTTCTAACGTAAAACAACTATGAATTGAGAAGTAAGTGTTACAATTCATATGCTGCCAATCTATTCTGTCTCTAAAAGGCCACTAAATAAATCAATAGCATAAAAAATCAACTAAGATATTTTTAAAAAGGAACACCTGCTCATTTAATAAAAATATTCTTTTTTAATATTCGGGGATTGTGCACTCCCTCACTTTTTGTTCTTTGTTTTGCTGGATTAATATTTATATTTCACTTTCTAATTCTACCTCCAATTCTAACTACTCAGAAAGTGACTTCAAGAAAAAGTCTGCTTAAAAATAGAAAATAGTGTTGAAAAAAGTGTTGAAAGTGTTTCAATTTGCTAGTTTGCTCATTATTTCTGAACACTTTCATCTGAAGAACCTGGCATATGCTTCAAAGAGACCGTCCAAAGAAAAAGTGCAATACAACCTCATAGTACCACACACGACACTCAACCACCTGCAGAGCTTCCAGAGGAGACTTCACCACCCGGACAAGAAACGATAGTGGTGTATGACAAAGTTTTAGAGTTCCGCAGTGAGGAGGGATCACATATAATTTGCCCTAGGCCCACAGTCCCCAAGCCAAACAACGATGCTGCCGCAGAGAATGTAGATGTCCAAGTGCTGAAAGTAGTAAAAATTTAACTTAAGAATGGTCAAAGTGTATAATCTCGAATGCCTATAATTATAATAGAATGACTGAAGCGAATCTGAACGCACACACAAATAATGTGTGCAAAAACAAGAAATTGAATGCATTAAAAAGACCTAAAAAGGAACCCTAGTTTGACGTGATTCGGGAAAAATGCGTGAATCTGTATGCACGGTAATGAAAATGAATGAATGTTTTCTGAAATTGGCCGGGAAAACCTATATAACGAATTGTCACCACAGATCTTTGTCAAGAATTGTCATCCTTAATAGACACTGTAAAAATAGACTGCACACCATGCACTTGTGGGACAGCAGATATTTTTCCTAAAATCATGAACACTTTTGTAGGTAAATGCATTGATAGTAACATTGATTGCGGCCACGAGGGAGGGATAGAAATGATAAATCTATAAATTCATCTGTCCCTTCTGTCACCTTGTATGCTTCTTTTACTTCTTGTATGGACTGTTTCCATCACCAGATGTCATTCTACCACACATCTACTTCTGATAATGCACACTGACCGAGTTTGGCATATTTCTGAAATTTTTCCTTTTCTTCCCCTTGGCCTAGGAATGTTTTGCCTCCATTCGCATAGCCCACAATTTGCGCAGAGGTCCAAATTTCTGCATTTGTTTTGGTAGGTGCACACAGTAGTGCATTTTTGGAGTGACATTCTCTTCAGGATATAGACGCATATATTTTAAATGATGAGTGGCAATTAACTGTTCCAATGACGCAACTGTTGAGGCATCAACACGATGTGAAGTACATAGTGTAATGATTTGGATAAGACGGATGAAGTTCTTCCGTTTTTCATCACCGACTGGAACCATGTGCCTATAATGTGGTAAATGCAGAACCAAACACCATATCTGGGTTGAAATCTGCCTCGAATGATGTCCAGGCTGGATGGTCTAAGGGGCTATGTCACAAGGCTTGTTTTTTGACAACCTGTTCCCAAAGTTGAATGATTTTACATATCTGTTGAACTTATGAAGTGTAAAATACCCTTCAGATATACATTGACGAAAAAGAAGTGTCAATTCACGTGGTGCTAAACCTTTACAACAAATATGCATAACATCATGCATGAGGCATTCAGTCACCTTAAAGAAGGGAAACTTAATGAGAATAATGGAAGTGTTGATTCAATATTGCTTTGACCAGTACACTTGAGCATCCTTGCTCAGTGTCTCACATCTTCTAATGTGATCATCTTCCTGTCGCAGAGTAAATTCTGACTCGGTGAATCGCTGTGTCATTTCTTCTCCACTACATTCACATGATCTGCACTAACACTGCTAAAAGTCCCCCTCTCTTCAAGTACTCATTGTTGCCGTGTAAGAATCATATTCTCTCTGTTCCAAGCCTATGTAGGACCACTTAAAAATCTTCAAGCAGCTTACGTAATGCAGGCGAGTCACTGTCAAAAGCTGCAACTTCATTCTTCAAACCAACTGACTTTGCAACAGCAAGTAAGTTAATTGTAGACAACTTTGATCTGCACGATGGATGTATATTTGTGAGGGACCAATACAACATTGAAAGCTAGTCTTTTTTTACATGTGATCCTATAGGGTTGACTTCTTCGATGTCCTCGTTGTACATCAAAATTTGAATGCCACAATCATCATCTTGCAAAAGAGGATGATGGGCAAAGTATGATCCACCACAGATGTCATACATATACCCCATCAGCAGATGCTTGTCCTTTCACCACTTCTTCAGCAATTTCAATTTGTTGCAAAAGAATCTAAAGATATTTTCAAAATGTAATCGCCAAACACAGCCTCTGATCGATAGCATTGAACGTTTGTTGTTTTTTGTTCTTTTACAACATATTTGGTTCCAATTTCAACTGCTTCTGGTGCGATGTAACCCATTTTGATTCAAAATCCTTGTCATGCTTTGCCTTTGTTTCCAGACCAGTGGAAGGGTTTTCTGTGAAAATACCATCAAGGTCAATTTGTCTGTGTTGACACCAACTGCATGAAGATTCCATAACTTTCTGACAGTTGACGTCATTTATATTTGAGATAGGCTTGTTGGTGTTACTAACAACTACATCTACAGTAGTCTGTGATACATTTTTAGAGGTATGTAACCGAAGGATGTATGATGCACACTGCCCTATTGATGATAGCCCACTGGTGGTTTCGTTGTCAATATGATCAACTTCATCCAGAGGATGTTCCCTATCACTTAAGTCATCTCCAGAAGTGTTCCTCTCTAGTGACAGCTCATTTTGATGTTTGCGATACATGTGTTTCCAAAATGAATCATATTTCACATATGTGGCTTCACAATAACCACATTTGATGATGAAATCTGCATCATATTTGTGTTTTTCTATAAGGTGCTTAGAAAAGCAGACTTCTAAATTTGTCCTAAAAGGACACAACAAACACTGATGTGGCGTAATTTACAATCAGTGATTAAATAATAGTTATTACCAAGTATCCAAGGAGCTTCTGCAGTATTCGACATGGTCTGATTCGAGGTGCCAGTTCCATCAACTCTGCCAATGATATAGTGGTAGAACTTCACCACAAATTCCCTCACCTGTACATATCAAACATGCGATGCATTTTTATTGTTTTAGTCTGCAGGTCTGTAATACACCAGGATTTGGGGGAAAAAATGCAATATGACTGAACTGGCTCGCTGCTATGGCCCAAAATGGACAAAAAATCATATATCAACTCCAATATCAACTCCAATTTTGAAATATTTTTTAAATATCTGTCTTACTTAATTACTTACAATGATACAAGCTTAATTCCAAAAAAAAAAGAACACCACAAAACATTGTAAACATTGAAGCTAAAAAGATGGTTTTGTTTACACATAAAAAAGCTTGTGCAAGAAAAAAGAAAAAACTAGTTAAAGTAGTAGGGGAAAGTTATTTTGTTCATGATTGTATCATTCAATTAGTGTGATGACCCGAATTATGTTATCTATGCCTCTTTCATGTCATGTTGAGTATAACTTTCCACAAAATCCAAACAAAAAATATGCGTTTGTAATGTAAATTTTAAAGAAAGTAATTTAAATTCTGCGCACTAGAGTTAAAGTTTTATGTTTATGCTAAGGCCGCTTAGCAAGGCTTCCAAACTAAACTGCAATGTACATTACACACAAAATACACATGTACACACATACATGTGGATGGTGTTAACTGAGGACATCTGTCTGAATGTACCAAATAGAGGACATCTTATAAAATGCACGTTGAGGGTCAAAATTGTTGGAATAGCATTCTTTCTTTTCGAAGAAATAAAGAGAAAACAAATTAAAAGCAATCATTTTAATTAGGTTTTGTACATCTGAGTTACCAATTCATACCGAGGACACACATTAAGTTTTACACCACACAACCAATGATCACCACGCTACCACAGTGAGGACATACACAACAAATGATCACACACTATCATAGTGAGGACATACACACCAACTGATCACACACTATCATAGTGAGGACACACA
>JAUELU010000022.1:3679297-3695332 GCA_032357145.1 Evasterias troschelii
CCGTATATAGCCCAACCCTTAAACCCGTCGCTAGGCAGCGCAGTACCACCCAGGTACCACCGCAGTATCTGCTGCCATCAAGAGTTCAAGATCGGTGAAGGATTGGTGTATAGAGGACGCCTCTTTTTTACGAAAAAGAATTTCTACATTTTAATGATCTCTGACTCAAAAAATCAATTTCAAAACTAAACAGATCGTATTTTAGACTTTAGCACATCGAAAAAGCACACCCCCAAAAATGGCAACCATCTTAAAAAATAGCCAGGCCGGTTGTCAGGGCATTTTCACGGAAAAGTCTAATCCATCCACGTTTAGCGAAGAAACAGCGGGTACCAACTGATCTCTGGCACACTCTTTCGCGAACGGAAATCAGCCCTCAGGAGTCTGATAAACGGTTCACTTAATTGATTGTTTCAGATTCAAGATTCAATAATATTACTTTATCTTGCAAGAACACCAATGATATAAAATGAATAAATGTGTATGATTGTAATTTTCATCAATTGTCTTCAGAGTCATTATTTTTGAACGGGAATCTTTCGACATTTTGTGCACTTAAAATCACTTCATACGCTGAAATAACTTTTTATCATTTATTGTGCTCGAAATCATTTCAAGGGATTATTATGTGCGATATTTTGTGGGCTCGAAATCGGTAATTCCATGCGCTTGGATACATCAAAACATAAGAGCTTATTTATTTACAGTGCACAGAATGATTTCAAACTAAACTATTTCTGCGCTCGAAATTATGTTTCCAGCTCACAAAGTAAATTAATTGTGCGCTTGAAATTCGGTCGCTTGAAATACATTTTGGGGCTCAATTAATTTCATGCCCTCAAAATTATTTCGTGCTGAAGAAACCATTTCACGTGCTCAAAATCATTTCCAGCGCTGGAAATGATTAATGAGTGATACCCCTTGCAATGTTATTTCCAGGGCTATTTTGAGGGAATCATATAGTATTTCAAAATGGCGTTTAGACAATGCCTAGGATCTAAATACAAAATACGAAAACAATTTTTCACATGCCAAACAATTAGCTTAAGTTCATTTAAACAATGAATTTATTTTCCCAATTGAAATCAGACCACAATTACATTATCTTGATTATTGAAGCAATTCCATCTCAATTTCGCAATACTGTGGCAAATTGTGAAACGAATATGAATTTAAAATCGGGACATCTTCATAGAAAATGATTGGTTGCTTTGTTTGCGACAAATTTAACGGTATTTTTTTAACTATGTGTGTAACATTGCTACAAACTGTGGCTATGCAGTTGTTTTTGCTTTGCATTTATGGCTTTCCATAGTTTTCCAGGCTCTGGCGCTCTGTTGTATGGTTCAAAAATAGAGAGACATCAGAGAATACAATGATTCACAGATATATGCCTCGAAATTGAGTGGGTTTTCCTTTTACAATCCAAAGTCAATGTGTAACTTTAAATGATCTGCATGGACACAGGGTGGTGCCTCACCTCCTTCAATTAATTCAACATTACAAAGATAATGGGTGCCGGATCAATGCTTCATAAAAACCCACACCATTATCCGTTTTTCATATTGGGTTGTACGGAGCTGGTTACGTGGAAAGGGCCCATCATTTTATAACTTTTTGTTAAAGGCACTGTACACGTTTGGTAATTACTCAAAATATATATTAGCATAAAAAGTTACTTGGTAACGAGCAACAGAGAGCTGTTGAGAGTATAAAACATTGTGAGAATTGACTCTCTCTGAAGTAACGTAGTTTTTGAGAAAGAGGTGTTTATTTTATGCATAAGTTGGGATACACCAAGTGAGAATACTGGTCTTTGACAATTACAAAACGTGTTCAGTGCCTTTAAAGGTCACAAGAAAAATGTTTTACCAGGGAACGACATATACACTCTTTGCAACAATATATTTGGCACGTTAGGTCATAGGTTCAAGTCCAGCTATAGTCAATTTTGTTGTTTGTCGACCAAAGTTTTTTTTTTTAATTTACCCAGTCAATTTCCCTTGTGGGTTGATACAAGAGATTTTCTATATGAAATGAGATACACATCAAATAATCTTCCGTGTCACTTTCTGGACTCCATACTTTAGACTTTCGACCAAACAAACATAAATGGAAGCGCTTAATACATGACAAGTTCAAATTAACGAATCTATATTTTCATACCATTATTTCGATTTATAACTATATCATGATCTTAGAAATAGAAATTTACAAACTAGTTTCCCACAAAGTAATTAATCCAAATGAAAAATCTAACACACACTACATTATTTAATTAAACTCAGCTTGTACATTAAGTCAGCAAAAATAAGACTTAAGTAGAATGTGCATAAATTATGTACAAATAATGCAACCCACTTTTTTTAACACAATTGCACAGAAACAGCAACATTTTAGCAGAACTGGTAACTCTTTACTGTCCAATAAAAAAAAGATGCAACAACATGTGTGCACCAGCTATACCAAATTATCCTCACACCAATGGAAATAAATATTTGATAAATATTATTCTCATAAAGTTAATTGTAATGCAGGGGCAATATACAGTTGATCCTCCTTATAACAAGATTTCTGGGACTGGCCAAATTACCTCTTTGTAACGAGAAGGTCGCTATAAGAGGACAGTAAAACTAAGAAACACAAAGCAGAGATGAGATTCTGGACTTCAGAATGCATTCTTTATAAGCAGAACCTCTTTTTAACAGTGTTCTTTATAACGAGGGTTGACAGTAATTGATTCCAATCAATGCCTTTTCTAAGCTGTTTGAACATGACCTTGTTTTCTTGGTTTGTTTTTTATTTTAGTTTTTTGTAATTCTCAGGGCTCCGTGGGAGACCACAATGTTTGTGAACGGGTTACCCTAATAAAAGATAATAAATA
The DNA here is from genome assembly GCA_032357145.1 of Evasterias troschelii. NCBI lineage: Eukaryota > Metazoa > Echinodermata > Asteroidea > Forcipulatida > Asteriidae > Evasterias > Evasterias troschelii. The sequence goes on from JAUELU010000022.1 coordinate 3,682,182, forward strand.
AATAAGTAAATGTTAACAAATCTAGTGAGCATGAACAAACAGTACATCGCAAGGAACGTCAACAAAAATCTTCAAAGCCGAACCAATATAAAGCACTGGCTGGTGTTGGGCAAGTATTACGTACGAAGCGTGGACCTAAGAACAAAGACGTCCACAAAAGGCAGGGCTTTGGAACAATATGTGGACTTACATACGTCCACACAGTGTTTTCATCATTATTGTGGTTGATTTTTATTTTTATTTTATTAAGTACACAGAACAAAGGAATGTCTACAGAGTGAATTCAACACAAAGCTGTGGTACCAAATTGGGTTCAAATTACTGCATGGTCTCAACACACAAGCAATGTTACTCGTTACTTTCTCAGCATGAATGCATTACATAAATTTGACGTAAAGGGTACACACATTTGTGTGTGATACAATTCAGTTTGTCCTACCCCTGTTACGTCCACTATAATATAAACCTTTACTCTACACCGATGAAGATTTAACTCAATATTTTAACTTGTAGCCAAATAAATAAGAATTAAAACATTTTATTGAAGATATTTTACCTATACACGGATACAAATCCACTTTCAAATCTCAATATATTGCAGATATGCAAATCGTTTTTTCCATCACCGTAATTTATACATGATATGACGCCATTTTTACTCAATACAATCACACACAATGGTCAAAAATATGAACCATGACCTTTGACCTACTGAACACCCCTTAAGCTGACCACCTTTCAATGGAAGAATCTAGCGATTATTTTCATATATGTTCCTGTTGCAACACAGCCACGATTTTAATTATTCAAGTGTATCATCTTTAAAGACATTTTATTATTTTTAACACAACAAACATTCTTTGATTGTGTAATCATCATTTTGCTTAATCCTCGCTTTGAAATTTGGTTTTGCTTTATTTTCATTACAATTATTAGATCTGGTTCAATTGAACACAATACTTCCCATTTAATGTTTTGCTTTAATTTTGAGTTGCGTATTATTTTTTACTTCTTAATACTATTTTCTGTTGCAAAGCCAAATTACACATTATGTTAATGTCAAGTCTCATATTATTTCTTCTTCAATCAAATATTCATCCAATCAATTAATGGATTATTGTAACTATTACGTCAACAAATATTAAAGCTTATTTTAATATCTCTCAAATATATACATTATGCATTGCCTTTCATTAACTGTTTCGTTCATCATTTCATTGTTTGTTTTGTTACTATAACAATTAAAAATCTTTAAATGAAATACTTGCAAAATATAAGTGAACAACGAAGCCTTGAAAATCAAGAATCTAGTTTAATCTAGACAGTTCTTTAAATAATTATCATTAAATTTCCAAGTGATTCGATCAAAATTACAATAAATAGTACATAAATAAAACAATACTCTGTTGAAATTCATCAACTCATGGCCTAATATGTAAAGTTATATATGAAACCAAAACCTGATCGTATCAGAAGAGGACACGATAATCAATTCCTAATTGACCAAACTAGAGCAGATACATATTCAAAATCCTTCTTCAAAAGAACAATCAACGATTGGAACAAACTACCGCCGTCTTCAATAAACCAACCTACAAAAGCCTCCTTCAAGCAGAACTTGATGACGGAAAATCACGCCCTCAAGACTAGCACCCCTCTCTCACAACTCCAGTTCAAACTCTAATTGGAGTATTTAGGAGGTAACACCAACCATGGAGGAAGGAATACCATGCACCAACCACCAAGAATCCCGGATGTGTTAAATCAATGTTTCGTGCAATAACAAAAAGTCGCCTCTTGGTGGCGTGCTTCTATGTAATTCATGACCCAATTTCATAGTGCTGTGGTAGGCAGACAATAGTGCTTTACAAATTTCTTCCGAGGAAAATAAGCAGGAACTTGTTTCAGTTCATCGAGGTTGGACACTCTCCATGACTCATTTACGGCCCTTAAAGGAACTATTTCCTCCCTTAAAGGGGCTGTGTCGTTCCTTAACGGGGCTGTGTCAGCCCTTACTGCTTACAAAAGATGTGACGTCATGATCTTAGTCTGCTCGAGAATGAACATTGAAACATGAACTCTCATCCAGTTACTACACGTGCGTGGGCTAACCATAACACATCTGCGGGTAACTGGGGTGCAGTAAGGGTTTATAATTCAATGAACATATTACACTCACACCCTAATCATTACAGTTGGACATTTATGTTAAACATTTTGTATGGGCTGCCTCAACTGTCAACAAGTGTAGTTGGCACAGATTCACTGGTTTTTAATAAAACATTGACCCTTTTTAATGGAGAACATGTGTACTAATAAATTGAGAAGCACATTTTGATTTATCAGTGATATATGTAATTTGATAGTATTTGTATTAAATGTAAATTTTGTCACAAAGGCTGCGCCCGTTGGCATGGACGGCCAAATTTTAGCAGAACATTCAATTTTGTTAACATATGTTGTGACCAAATTCAACATTTTCTTGAAACTTTTTTATCTCCAATGATTGGTTACTTTGTTTCCGACAAGTTCAACAGTATTTTTGAATATTTGTTCAACATTGTTACATACTGTGGCCAACTATTTTTGCTTTGCATTAATGGCTTTCCATACTTCTCCAGCCTCAGTTGGCAAAAACTTGGGACTGTGACGTTTCAATAGAAAGATCTATACAAGTTCCCTAGTGGACTGACTTGTTCCTCAAGGCACCTCGGGAGTACAATGACGCAAAATACCTGATGTGAAGTCTAGGTATCAGACAGTGTGGTAACTAGCTGTCGATGCCATTCTCACCATTGGTTGACTCCATGGAGCATAGAGGCTTCCATACACTGACTGTCCTATCACTGCTTGTTAGGAATGGTAGAGATGAAGAATGGGAAGAAGAGAAGATGGCAAAATAAAATGCTGGATTAATAGTTATGAAAACCTTTTGGCAAGAGAGGCAACAAAATGCATGCAAAGTGTTACAATTTTAAATGATCATGTAATCTACAATGCAGATATGTGTGTGCCGTCGAAGCTTCTAGAATGAATGGAACTTTATTAGAGCATTTGTTATTCATTATTTAGCAGTCAGCATGCCTTGTCACAAGAAGTGTGCTTCTTTTTACTTTTTTATTGCTCTTATAAATATGTCTTGCAAAACAAATGCCACTGAAATGCCTGGCAAACATCACAGGAAAGCTTCATTAAAGAAAGAAGCTGAAAATATACATCCTTTTCGTCTGGCAACTAAAACCTGTTATCTCCATGTAATTCCTTTTCCGAACAGTGGAGTTAATTGGATCATGCACAAACCAGTAGTGCTGCTGACCGCCCCAGGCAAATTAACTGCTCATCCATAAGTTTAATGACCAAAGTAATTCAATGTAGACACACTCACTCTGTGAAAAGGATGTATACTTTCAGAGTTGTTGTCACCATTATAGGAAAACACCACTACAGAATTTCTGAAAGTACATCCTTTTCACCCATTAGGTGTGTTTAAGTAGAGTTACTTGGGTCATTGTAATGTATGAGCAGTAAATCAGTCTGGGGCAGTCAGCAGCCCTGGTTTGTGGAATTACAAAGAGATAACAGGTGTGAGTTGACAGTTGAAAAGGATGTTTCATTTGAGCCTCTCTCTTTAATGGAGCTTTCCCATAATAATTGAAACACCTGCATGTTTGCTACCTTTTGAGGGTCTCTGTGGAGATGATCAAACCAGACCCGTGACTGTACATTGCATTATGAACTCTCACACAGATACAGCACAAAGGAATAGCAGGGGCGTTGTCTTAAGATATGAAACTGAGGGAGGGTGCACATGAGCAATAACTGGGCCTGCTTTGATCATGACTACATAGCCTCTTAAAGGCACTGTACACGTTTGGTAATTACTCAAAACAAATATTAGCTTAAAAACTTACTTGGTAACAAGCAAAGCTGTTGATAGTATAAAACATTGTGGGAAACGACTCCCTCTGAAGTAATGTAGTGTTTGAGAAAGAGGTAATTTCTAACTTAAATATTAAAAGACTTCTGGCCAGAAGTCTTTTATTCCTATGTGAAAGCACACAAATGTGTCCAACAAGGGTGTTTTTTCTTTCATCATTTTCTCGCAACTTCGATGACCAATTGACATGATTGAGGCCAAATTTTCACAGACTTGTTATTTTATGCATGTGTTGGCTTACACCAAGTGAGAATACTGGTCTTTGACAATTACCAAACGTGTTCAGTGCCTTTAAGTAAAGATGTCACACATCTTTGTATCTCTACTCCAGTCATCAATGCTATTCCATGCTGGCTTGCAGTTGTTTAGTTGCATGGACATGATGGTAGATGCAGTATTAATGGCATAACAAGGGTTTACAAAAATTAAGTTATAAGCCACAAAAGTTAAAGAATAGGCAAATGACCGAAAAGTAGGTGGCACTTTTTGCGTGATGCAACCGTGAGGTCAAAATAATTTGGGCTGTTGGGCTTTCTTAGATACTCAGAAGTTTCAGCAAAACAGTACCTTATATTTAATCTCATTTCATTTATTAATTTTGGTTGAAATGCCATGGACTTTCAGAAAACGACCTTAATCACTATATTTGCAAAGAACCCCATTGAGAGAAAACAAATAAGTTTCAGCTTTAGTGATGGGAAGCAAACTCAAGAAAATTATTCGAGAGAAAACCCATGCCATCAAGTAGGGACTGAAAATCTAAGTCACAGAGTGGTCCCGGCGGGACTCCAATTGCGAGGAAAGAGACCACTACGGCAACCCGACCCATCACTCATCAACCAATTCTGTTTGAGTAGAGTACAGGGATTTTTATGGTTTTGAAAAAGGGAAGCCTGTAAGTTGGTAGTAAAAACAGAAGATGGTCAATTGAACGCACAGGCTACCGACTGATTTTGAATCCCCCCCCCCCCCCCAGACTTGCATTGAAGAGACATGGTTGTTGTCATTCCAAAAAGCTGATGAAAATTTTGCTGACATTTTAATCTAAAACATTTTGTTCAATATGGGCAATCTAATCAGCACTGAACAAACACATTATGAAATTGTGGCAAAATTAACTGGTCCTGGACACTGCTATGGTTTGACATTTGTTTTGTACACGCCTTCGGCTCATTGCAATTTCATTTCATTCATTTATTTCATTTATGAATTATGGTTATGAAGCCAAAGACTCTCAAAAAAGCAGACTTAATCACTATACTAGCCAAGTACCATATGGAAAAAGACAAATAAGGAAGTTTGAGTTTAGATGTGGGAGGAAAACCCCAGAGAATTATTCCCGGGAAAACCCACGCAATCAGGCAGGGACTGAGAACCCAATTCCTAGAGGTGAAAGTTAATGAAAGATACCACTACGCCAACCCGACTGCCCAAATGGAAATACTGAACAAAGTAAACCCGCATTCAAAAGAAAGATAATATGTACATGTCAGTAGTTTATATCTGACTGAGATTTGATAAACTATGCCATCTGACGTGCAGTCGAGTCTTGTCTGATAGTGAATATGATCGACGATGTACATGTTTGGCCTTATATGACCACACTTTCACAACATTACTATACATTTATAAATCAAAAATCAGAGGAATCAAGCGTAGAAAAGCAATGGCATAAAAAGGTGCTCATGCATTTGGCATAACAAAGCATTATGTGTAACAAAAGCAAAATGATATGAAGCATCAATTTATAAAGTCAGTAATAATGAAAATATAGTATATATACAATTGTTAAGGAAATAGTTGTGATTAAAATAATGTGAATGAAATTATTTTGTAGGGTTGTTTCATTATTAGTTTTGCAATTTGCCAAAAAAAGTTATTGAAAAATCAAATATTTTTTGTCAGATAAATATGCCAAAAGATAGTGTTATTTTTAAGTTAAAATTGAAAGGGAAAAAATGGAAAATTCAGAATTATTATTAATCTTTATAAAGTAGGGAGATTTTGCATTGTTAGGACCAATGTTTCAATGTGTACTTTTTATATAGCAATTGAGCGGATGTAACCTTTTTAATTTTCAACCAATTTGTTCTAACATTTTGGTGTGTTTGAAGTTTGGTCTGTTTTAGACTTGGATTTGGTTCTTTACTTTTTATGGTATTGTGCCCATATGAAATATTAAAATTGATTGGATACGAGTCATTTCATAAATACTTTTGTTATTATTGTAGTATTGCTGTAATTATAACTATCATTAATCTGCCCGAGGTTGAAGACCAGCACCTCAAACACAGTCTAAATAAAATCACAAAGGTTTGTTGCAGACATAGTTACTATCATATTCTGCCGCAGGGGAAAAGATTGGTTAATGTAACAGGTTTCAGGTAACTTGTTTTTGAAACATCACTGCCAGACTTCCGACTTTGAGGTGTTTTCTGTTTTCAGTAGTTTCCTGTATTTTTCTTTAAATTTGCTTATTCTTTTACTTTGATTTTGCCTGTTTACATAACATGTAAGTTTTAACAGTTTCGGGAAAATGCAAATTTCTCTGTGAAAAATGTGATTCCAAGTAGGCCGTTATAAACCACCTACAAAGCAATCATGAACACAACATCAAAATACTGTCCTCATCCCCAAGTCATACACGTCTCAACATCAGAGGTCTTTCATATCATCCTGTGCCAGGCTTTGGAACTCACTACATGTACATGTACCTGCTTCTGTCGCTGTAGCCCAATTAGCCCAGTCTTTCAAATCCAGGACCCATAATATGCATATGAACATGCCCCATGCTCACAACTTATGAACTCTAGCTGTAGTTTATTACTACTACTACTAATAGCTTCTTGTTCGCTTGAGTACGGGCAAAAAAAACAATAACAAAAACAAACAATGGGCTTACCTTGAGGCTGTAAACACATGTGTCTTATTGGTCGCAATAGAGTTGATCGGACTCGTGTGTGCTTTCATTTCTCCAATAAGTGAGCAGTCCCATAAATGCCACAACTTTAAGTAGCCTCCACGGCAGCCGCTTAGTAAGCAATCACGTCCTGGCAAGAAGTCTAATGCACAGATCCAGTCCTTGTGTGCACTGTTGATAGTCTGGAGGAGAGGTTAGTGTAGTGTATTTTCAGTATAAAGAGAGGGCACAAACGATAGATTTACAAATAATTGGTTTAAGTCCCGCTGTAGTCAAGAGACATGCCTTTCCATTTCATGAGTGTCATGGCCGAACAGATAAGAGCATAAGATAAGAGCATTAAACTCAAGCTCTGGTGTTTCTGAACAGCAGGGTGTGGGTTCGAGTCCCGGTTGTGACACTTACATGTACGTCCTTAAAAGCAAGACACTTAACCATAATTGCTTTGTCCTTCCAATCGAACGTTAAGCCATAGGTCCCGCGTGTTGTGTAGTGCATGTAAAAGAACCCAGTGCACTTATCGTAAAGAGAAGGGGTTTGCTCGGTGTTCCTGGTTTGATTGACTGCATATTGGGCCACAGCACCTTGTAAACCATTACATGGTGCTATGTAAAGGAATAGGTCGTAAACTTCCAACACATAACTCCATATACCTCCATAGGAAAACACTGAGCGCTTTGAGACACCCATCGGAGTAGATAAAGCTATACAAGAACTGCGTATTAGTATTATTATCATAAGTACATTGTTACACAGCAGTGTAATCAACACACATAGATAAATATTTCTTTTATAAAGTTTAAAGCTTAAACTAAATGAGAATACCTTGAGTTGTTGCTTCTTCTCCAGATCCCATTTCTTAATACAAGCATCTCTTGATCCACTGAAGAGAAGCTGTTTATGGATAGCAATTGATTGTATGCCATCATAGTGAGGAGGATCTAGATTATTCTTTGCCGTTAGACAACCGGTAGCACCACTTGGGACTTCAAACACCTGCGGAGTTATCCAACAAGACAAAACAATCAATCAAATATTCAATCATCAAGCATTTAGCCTATAGACTGAGCAAGTCTCACAAGTACTAAAAGATTTTGGGGACCACTCTGATATTGACAACTCATCTAAAGATGAATCTTAAGAGTTTGTGAAATTGAGCTTAGAGCAACAAAGGACCTGACCCCCACGGCCTCAGCTCCAGGACTGGGCAAACATCACTGCAAAAAGCTAGAAAGTAAAGAAACAAATCTTGCTCTAGCTTAGTCCCTTTTAAGCATCATGTATGGTCATCAACTGGCCGGTGCAAAGTGTCTCTTAAGAAGTGGGGATACCTAGACTCTGAAGACGTGACCTGCATATGTAAGACAGAGCCACAAACTATGGAGCACCTCCTGAGATGCCCCCTACTGGAGCAAGAATGCAAAACTGAGGACCTTGCAGAGTACAACGATATTGCTAGGAACTGTGTCCAGTTCTGGCTGAAAAACAATATCTAGTGTGTGTGGACACGATAAGAAGAAGATCATGTATGGTAAATTTTGTGAGAGTGAAATCGATGGATTGGTAATAACGTTAATGTTGAGGTTTGGTTTACTACTTGCCTTGATGTAGTGGTCTTTTGATCCAGCGTATATGTAATCACAATCCTCCTGTGTGTCTACCACAACACACATAATGGCTGCTGAGGGTCCACCAAACAACTTACAAATTGCTTGAAAACTGCAATACATTCAAAGAATAAAAAAACAGTATTACATTTATGTAGCGCATGTAACTACAGATAGGATACCCAAGGCGCTTGAACAAATAGAAACACTTTAAGACTGGTTTTTGATTTTTTGATAAAACTTATTTATGTGGCACCTTATATAAAGAGATAAGTGTAACTGGGTTCTTTTACAAGTCTTACACAACACACAGGACCTACAGCTCTATGTCCAATCTGGCAGACAAAGGAATAATGGTGAAGTGTTTTGGTTTAAGTGTCAAGACTGGGACTCGAACACACTCTCTTGACAACAATTAGAAAAGCTATGGTTTTATTAAACATCTTTTTACATTATTTCATTATGTGGGTATGATTCCAGGTCTTAACACTTGCCCTGAATTTCCCGTTGTTCCTTAGCCTTCGGATGAACGTAAAGCCATTGGTTCCAATATGTTGTTTAATGCAGGTGTAAAGAACCCAGTACACTTATTGTCAAGGAAAGGAGTTTACCCCAGTGTTTCTGGCACAGCTGGTACCAATAAGTTTGCACCAAGGCACCTGTAAACCGTACATGTAAAATATGTCTTACAATTCCAAAGATACATGTAGTTCTGCCTACCTGTAGAAAAACCAATGAGCATTTTGGGAACCCTTCGGATGTGAAAAGTGGTACATAAACTGTGTATAAGAACTGCGGATTATGAAACTTACTTGCTTAGCGACCAGACTCTTATGATGTTCCCTGCAGCTGCATATAGTCTGGTTCCGGTATCGTTGACAGCAATATCATTAATCTGTGATTCTCCAGTTGGTAATGCAGCGCTGCGGTAGAGACTACTACCAGCACTGCTGTCTAAGACATGCCCAGATGAACTGTGGGTAAAGGTCAGCATATTAATACACAACATTATGGAGTTCAAGGTAGGGTCATAAGGTCATGTCACACAAGGCAACTTACAGGCAACCAGTTTCAGGCAATCTCCAAGAAGAGCAAATGTTCACATTAATACCCACATAATAGGATACTGTCTGTAAAGTACATGTATGTGTTGTGCTGCCTAAGTGCCCTGTGTGATCTTGCCTATACACCAATCCGACGACAAAAAATTGGTAGCGCCCTCTATTGACAAAATGTAACAACTGCGGTGTCGAACGGCGGAAGCATTTTTAGTTTTACACGTTCTGTCCATTTTGCTTGATCAGCAGACAAGCAAAACAAATGTGTCAGCTGAAGCTATGGTCGGTCGCCTTATAATAAATGTCTGGTGACTTGACCTACCGCCCATGGCAACATCGATTTCCGGTTTGTCAATAGAGGGCGCTACCAATTGTTTTCGTCGGATTGGTGTATATGTAGATTGATGAATACTCCAAAATGTAATGACTATAGAAACTTACTTGGTGTGAAGGCCGACATGGGCCCAATTTCATGAAGCTGTTATGCAGAAAATACTGTTGACAAATTTCTCTGCTAAGCAAAATTTGAGTGGGGCACTAGTCACCACAATGCAAACTGAATGTAATTTTGGCTGGTGACCTGTTTCTGCTAAGCATTACTTTTCTGTGCTGAGAAAGTTTTTGTGCTTACAGGCTTTATGAAATTGGGCCATGGCTGGTAATTTTACAATTTGTTGCTCAGCAGAAAAGAATAGGATACCAGTCATATATTGTACAGGTGACATGGTGAGTTTGGCTGGTAACCTTATTCTGCTAACCATAATTGTGTTGTGCTAAGTTACTTCTTGTGCTTAAGACCTACCTTAATGTCTTGATGCATTTTGCAGGCTCTCTGAGATCCCAGACTCGTATATACGCCGTGGACACACTGAATACTAGCCCAAGCTTCTCACTGTATCGAACAGTCCCTACATTGTTAGGATGACCAGCAAGAGTGGTCAGTTCTTGACCAGTCTCAAGTTTCCAAACCTTCACTGAGCGATCTGCAAATTAAATCAAGTAGATTTGAACAAATTTATCAATCAAAATTAACACTACATGATTTGAAGATGAACATGTTTGCTTTTTAAATACCAGTTGACAATTTCTGGAAGAAACGCCTAAATGTTAAGGTTAATATCATGCAAAACCAAAGAGGTATCAGAAATGTAGTTTTATGAAAGCTTCTAGTAGCTTCACTTGCTTAACATGTTTGTTGAGATACTACTACAATAAATTAAAATATGACATCATAAAATATTGAAACCATGCAGAAAGACAGACTTCTAACCCCCTTGGCAATATAACTCAAGTCACACAGTAACATGGGTCAAGGAGTAACATGAGTCAATGGAGTAAAAATGGGTCACAATGTAACGTGGGTCAAAATGTAGCACAAGTCACAAAGTAACGTGAGTCACATAATAACACGAGTCACATAGTGATATGAGTCACTATGGAATGAAGTCTCACCTTTGGAGCCGCTGAATAAGAGTTCATCTGTAGCTTGTACTGAGAGTACAGCCTTAGTGTGACCTTCTGCTGTGTAGGAACAGACCAATGGCTGCTTCCCTTGAGGTTTGATTGGCACTGGGTTGATTATTCCTCTAAAAAACAAAAAGCAAAGTCAGTTGATTTACAAGATGTAGGGTTTAGACCAAAGCAAAATTGAATAGATTTGGACTTGGACCTGCAACCTCCGGATTAACATGCCAGTGTGGCTGGAGATTCTGTCCCCCCATATGGCGAACAATATACAAACTTCTTCTGATAGCACCCTCTTGTGAATCAACTTCCTCCAGCCTGTGTTAATGTCCCATGGGGGACAGAACCTCTGGGAATCAGATTACCCTACCAACTGAGCTATCTAGCCTGATGTTGGCAGTCTCCCTATTTGTATATAACCTTTGTTCGGGGTGCCAGTTAGAAGCCATTAGCTGTGTAGCCAGGGATCACACCCAAGTTTACAATACAATCAAGCAATAGTTTTGAGTAAGCACCAAAATGTCAAAGTGCATACATAGGCAGGCCTGTAATTTATATTTTGAAGAGGGCGGCCATTTTGAATTTGCAGTTAAGACTCTAAAAAACAACAACAAATTATTCAGTTATATTTGGACACTACTAGCTTGGGTACTGAGGTTGAGACCCAAGAACAAATAAAAGCCAAAGCTTCCATGGAAATTTGGGGTGAATACAAATAAAGATAAAAATACAAATAAAAGGTAACATGCAAGGAAAACACCACTTAATACAAAAAACAAAACTTGCACCATCCAACAATTACTCAGCAGTCCAGTGGGTATTAACAATGGAAGACAAGTACATCAACAAATAACAAAGTATACATTGTACACTATATTTAAAGCAGTGACTAATCACAGTACATCACAGCTGCCAACATTTGCAATCAGGGAAGTTTTGTACAAAAAACAGAGAAAAACTTAGAATTACATTCAACATATGGGATTTGAGGCATTGCATAGTGAGGTATCAATGTATATTTGGTTTGCCGTAACAAATAAGCAGGACAGTTCTTTTCAGAACTAAGAAGTCTCCAGAATTAATCTAATCCGCAGCAGTAGAATAAATAGCAAGACAAGTTCTCAAAGAACAAAATCTACCTAGCAAGTAGACACACAGTGTTACCACAAACCAAGTACACATACATTCAACGTGACAGGAAAAAGGTTTCCATTTTCAGGGGGTTTTCAAACTTGTTCATCAAAACATGGAAAGATTGCTTTATTTTCAGGGATCTTTCTGCAGAATCAGGGAGAGTTGGCAGTGCTGGGTACATACATGACCATGCACAAGTACAAGTTATAAATACAATGAGATATTTCTGCATCGGGGATAATGAATATAATTTGTTTTTTTACCCTTACACCGATGTGTTTTAAGAACTGTATACTCAGTACTACCCAAGTTATGTGAAAAATAAATCCACAGGCAAAAGACTTGGGTGGGATTCAAACCCACAACCTTTGCAATGCTAGAGCAGATATCTTACCACTAGACCAACGAGCTAGCCCGATGGCTAGGGGCAGTACGAATCATTAGCAGTGGGTACCACAACAATTTAATAGATAATAATTTTGCATCAGAATGAATGTATGGTAAGGTCGTGGGTTCGAATCCCACACGAGTGATTTGCCTGTGGATTTTTTATTGATTTTTTTCCCCACAGAACTTGGGAAAGTACTGAGTATACAGTGCTTAACACAAATTGGTGTAAGGGTAAAATCAACATAAAATGAGACAGCAATGAAAAACAACGCCTGGAAGGGAAAATTTCAAATGAGATAATAAATAAACCTACCCGTCATCGTCCTCTGTTTGATTACTAGGGAGTATGACAAGCAAATAACCATTGTGAAAAACACAGCAACATGACAAAAACTAAGAACTGTGTTGTGTATAGCACGTAAAAGAACCCAGTGCACTTATCGTAAAGAGAAGGGGTTCGCCCGGTGTTCCTGATTTGATCGGCAGCATATTGCGCCACAGCACCTTGTAAACCATTACTGGTGCTACAATAAAAGGGTCTCATACTTCAACACGCAACTCCTAATACCTTGCAGGAAAAAATACTGAGCGCTTTGTTTCGCCCCTAAGGGTATGATAAAAAGCGCTATATAAGAACCAAG
>JAUELU010000022.1:3809142-3819704 GCA_032357145.1 Evasterias troschelii
AGAGAGAGAGGCAGACCACAGACCATTAAACATGTTAGAACCTATAGAAGAGAGAGAGGCAGGTCACAGTCGGCTCATGGTTGTACTCGAGTGTTTCATTTTATGAATATTCAAACCACACACAACTCAAGTGGGCGGTTTAAAGTGCCAATGCATCAAGGCACTCTGTAGCTGTTTGACATTTTGGATATTTTCATTAATAGATTTTATTTTACCATTAACTGGGCAGACTGATCTTTCTCTTTCCAACCAATGTAAGCTTGCATGTGGAGGGTGAGGTTGGACAAAACTACAGGTTTATAACATTACCTTTATAATTTGGTTTTTACCAGGTACCGATGTGTGTTAAGAACTGTATACTCAGTACTTTCCCCGAGTTCAGTGAATAAAATCCACAGGCAAATCAGTCGGGTGGGATTCGAACCAACGACCTCTGCATTGCTAGAGCAGATTACTTTTTTCACAGAACTTGGGAAAGTACACGTACTGAGTTATACAGTGCTTTTAAACACATATCAGTGTAAGGGTAAAAACCAAATTATATCCATTATCCCCATTGCAAGATGCAAAAATAATATCTATCAATTATGCTAAACTTGAGATTTTTTATCTGTGTAAATCTGCAAATTTATTATTAAAGTCACCTAATAGTAAATGGAGGGGCATGACTGTAACCAACGTAAAGTCGTTTATGGTAAAGAAACAGGGCCATGATTGTTGTTCACAAAAGTCGCTTCTTGCAAAGAAAAAGGTTAAATAGGAATGACACCCACCGGTCTCATAGTCTATCCCTTGCTCAGAATACCGATCATTCCAATAGTTTGCACCGTAAAAGTAAGCTCCTGCACAATGGAGCGTGGATATCAAGAAGACAAGATGGCCGATGAATGTTGACTTAAATCCCATCATGAGAAGTTAAAAACACCAGGGACTTGTTGAGATATGCTCCTTCTGTTATTTCTCACCTGTCTACTGAGACTGAGAGTATATCAACTATATAAGGACTGAAAGAAAAACAAAATAATTAACCATGCAATAATAGTACTAGGTTAAGAATTCAAAGCAGTATAATGATTGTAAGTGCCTTACATAAGATTACAAGTTTCATGACCAAGAATCAAGCCTTAACCCCAATGTTTAAGCCATCATGATCAGACCTAGAGTCAGCATATAACAAAACTTGAGTCCAATGCACTACCACATTCTCATAGTGTGTTGCTCAAAAACAATACACCGATCCATTAAGCCACGCCCATTTCTCATTGACCAATCACAACCGCGAAATCTGGTCACCATTAGAGCCGATTTGGTGATCTTTGCAGTAATGGGGATCGGGTTTCGCGGCTGTGATTGGTCAACTCTTAAGGAGGCGGGGCTTATTGGATCGATCTATTAGTGTCATGACCAGGAATCGAACACACACATATTCTTGATCCTTTTTGTTATCCTGTGTCTTTCTTTTTTGCATTTCATAATAGTTTCTCTTTTTATTGTAATGTTTTTAACGATTGTAAGTTATGTCGCAATTCAGCGGCTTGCAGCTATGACATTTTTAATAAATAAACCGAACCAAATTCACATAGGCCACTACCGATTATTAAACCATCTGAACTTGAGTCTTATGCACTATTGCTCAGCCACAATGTTTCAGATCACTCACGGAGAACCCAAGCTTTAAAACCTGAGCCCTTTTCACATTATAAACACTTGGGAGTGACAAGGATAGTTTTGTGGGCTACACACATGTATTACAATGTCCCACTCCCACAAGAAATTGAAGTAAAAAATAAATCAAAGTGGTCTGGTGATAAGACATCTGCTCTACATCAATGCAAAGGTTGTGAGTTTGAATCCCAACTGAGTGATTTGCCTTGAGGTTTTTTCACAGAACTCAGGAAAGTACTAGTATACAGTGCTAAATACACATTAGTGTGAGGGTAAATACAAAATTAAAATAATGATCAACAACTAAATAAATAAAATAACAGTTAATACTTAAGTAAAATAAATAAATAACTAATATTTGAAGTAAAAGCAATGCTTTTTCCAAGTCCTCGTTAGTCAAGGTGCGTCTTTTGCCGATTACATTGTTCAGGCAGGTAACCTACCCACCATACACTTCATATTCCTTGTGTAGCAAACAAATTGATTAATCATAAACAGCAAGCTACATAGGGAAGGTTTAATATCAAACAACTACATGTACCACAACTGGCACTGTCGCATTGATCAATATTCATTGGCCAACACTATGGACTCACTCTGCTGTAACTAAGCACAACGGTATTCAAAGCCACTGTACATGCAGACATCCAATGTGTGACTTTGCATGGTGTAGACAGGGATCAACCGAGTTGTCAGTGTCAGTCAAGCTGATAGGACACTTGCCTTTAGTTTATTATTACTGTACTAGCATTTCCACAGTACTTAACTGTCACTCTATATAAAGATCTCTATTTAAGTACACAGAAAGTCAAAGACCAGTATCCATAATGACCCATGTATTGGGCAAAATTAAGCACAGAGTTTTGTGATAAGCAGAGCCATGAAATTGGACCCCGGTTGTGATCACAACCAAATGTAGGCCAGTATCAGAATGAAACATTTATGACAGTAAAGTTTCAAATCTGAGCTACTAAAACTTCTTGGGGGCAAGTAAAATGCACAGTTGACTAGCCCAGTGGACTAAAAAAACCTTTCAAACGCTTTGCCTGCTTTACCAGTTTAAGAAGAGAGTGATCCATGGTTAATATTGTACATGTATGTAGGGCTGTGTACATATACGTCAAGTACAAACAAATCCAGCATCCAATCTACTGTCATGTTTTCAATACCTAACCAAGTGTAACTAATTCCAGCAATGATCTACTAGTCTAGAGTCCAATACCAATCCAATCAACTGCAGTTTGCTTTAAATTCAACCATCAATAACAGTCAAACTAAAGAAGGCCAATCTTTAAAACGGATGTGACAGCCATTGTCATTGTATTGGTTCTAATGATTGTCGCTGGCCAATGCTTTTCAGTATTAGTCTTGACATTCAACCAGTCTGCAAGTGTTTGGATGATGGGAAAGATTCCCCAATATTTAGAACATTTAAACACTGATGGTTGTTGCTGGGATGTCCTATTCTATCCTATTTACACGATTATTACAACAACAATATTAAACCTACCCTATTTTTCTGGCCCGTTACACCAACTAAATAAACAATTAGTTTTTAGGCCCATAGGGAGACAACTGGAGGCGACCTCATGAATATTATCCTGACCTCCAAATATTCTGTCGACAGATTTGAGAGCCAAATAAAAGGGGTACAGGTTCTAAAAATATTGCCCAAATGTGACCAGGGGCTGTTGACTTTCTTTGGATGACCCTTGCCGAGAGGTGTAGGGTAATGTTAAATGTTTAACTTTTGATCACAACACTGGAAATATTTTCGTAGGTCTGTGTGCGATCCAAGTTCCATGTGTCTGATCCCTATTCTGCTAATAATGTATAATGTCAAAGCTTTCCAAACAACTACTCTACTGTTGCATTGCAATCAATTCTCAATCCTCAATCTAAATCTCTTCTACGTAATCCATCAATCCTTAATCCCACAGTAGGAACCCAAATACCCTCCAGCAAGCTTTGCACACCAGCACAATACAACCTAACAATAGCCATCCCAAAAGATTACACAACCAATGGTTTCACAAACACTCACCCTGTTTGCAAACCTACCCAACCCAGTCCATCCAGTCAAACTGCCCAACCAAGGTCAAACCTTCTCTATGAACATTCTTCTGGGTGCCCAGGTTTCCAAACTTTTTGGGGGAATTCCCAAAAACATCTTTCGCTGGCTTTCTTTAGCTTTATTGACTGTGAATATTTATTTTGTGTGTTTGTCTTTTTCTGGGAAATTACTGCTTGGATAGTGAAGCATAGAGGTACAAGTACACAGGTGAACAGGCTTTTGAGTCACCCAATCACAGTGTTTTCACTTTTGTTCATCCTGTCCATCTTAGATTTGAATGTCTTTACTCTGCTTGTTGAACTCCCTTCCACTTCCCCTCTTCCCCAATCAGCTCCCCTTCTATACATTCCTCATCCCCACCCCATCCCCACCCCCATCTCTTCCCCATCTCATTCTAATCTACTGTACCTCTATACATCTACCTAGTATTCTTTTTGATTGGTATTTGTTATTAAATTTATCTTTCATCTTGACTGTCCTTGATGTATGACATGTTTGTATTTTGTATGTTTTGGCCGAATAAATAATAATAATAATGTTCTACATAAAACATGTAGAGGGAATGCCCTTGTAGGAGTTTATACCTTGATGATACATTGACAATAACAACAACACTTTTGAAGAGGTTTCAAGAAAAGTATTGTCATCTGTTTGCCAAATTCAGGATCAGTTGATTTTATTCTGAATCAGTAGCTTGCCCTCTATTGCAAACTCATGAGCCTACTCTCATTAATAACACTGTCTCCGAAGGACATTAACTTCAGAAAAGTATGTTGGCATGGATGTGTACTTTTTTCCGTCGAATGTCTTCAACAGCAGTGCAGAAACCCAGCGACAAAAACATGAAAAAACATCAAAGGCAAATGAAAGAGTGAAGTGTGCCTAAAAGCAGCATTGACCCCAATTATTTGTTCTTTTAAAGTTCCAACTCCCTCGACTCCTAGTTCCATTACTCACACACACAAAAAGTCTAATTTTGTATACTACAAGAATATGATTGAAGTGATGTATCTTAAAAGCAATTAACTTTCAACAGCAGCCGCATGATTTTACCGAACTGAGTACACCACCATTTGACAAAGCGAGATATTGAGTGATCCCGAACTGGTCAAGGGTACGATGCACCAATGTAATTTTATCACCTAAAAAAAGACGACTGCTCAGCACGCCTATCTACATATAATTTTTCTTACACATATTCTTATAGCATTTTACATAAATTTTAATCACCATGGTGGTCAAATTGTAAAGATGAGAAGTTTTAACAGCGTTTTCAATGACAATTTGTTTTTAAATATAGGCCTAATGATCATAATATCACAGGCAAACTTCAGAAAAATTGCAATAATTTACATGTCGATGATGTTTGGCCCCTTATATTTTGGGTTTACTTGTTCATAATTAGTGGGCCTAAAACTGCATGTCAATCTTTGAATGTTAAATAGTAATTTAATGAAGGCATATTATTTTTTAAAGGTGGTTTTTTGTTGCAATTTGCAGAAGTAATCCGGAACTGGTCAATGATCTGGAACTTGTCAAACGATTGTTCTAAACTGTACTGGCCTACAGTGGAACTGGATAAAGGATTTTTACATCTACAAACTTCAATTTTTCAAGAAGTTCAAAGTTTGTTGTACCATGGAGGTCTATTTCCTTCCTCCATGGTTTTACATGTACAATGCATTAGATAGAGCAAGGACCAGTCCTTGCTCTGAGGTTGTACATGTTATTACTATTTAGTAAAATTAAACTTAAACTAAAGTAGTACGAACTACAAATTACACACACCACCATGACCACACTAAGGAGTACACTAAACTACAAACAAACAGTCAGTCTATTTAAAGGCTATAATCTAGGAAAATACAAGGCAAAAATGAGTGGATTTACCTCCAATACAACGACCTATTATGGTTGCCCTTTTGATCCCATGAACAACAATTTTATGGGGGAAGTGAACCGCTGAACTGACTGCACAACAACTTGCATGCAGCATTAGGGTTGACGGAGTACAGTATGAATCACTGCACAACCCTAGTCTCTCGGGCACCATCGTCACAACAAAAACCAAGTCACTACTCCAGTATAGAGCTCACACAAATCTTGACAATATAATAAACACAAGTGAATTTATCACATACCTTAAAGTTTTACGCCACATGTCAACATTTCTTTCAGAAACTTGAGATAGCCACGGTTGAAATTGACTTCGTTTTGCTCACGACTCAGCAAGCAGCAATTTACACAATGCACAACATCCGTAAAGCCCAAAATAGCCCAATCAAGCCCAAATCACCACAGTAACTGTCAACAGGTGTCAATGTACAAAAAACATGTAAAACCATGAAAAAACTACAGAGGCAAAAGTAGACTCACCCGTTTCATAAAAAAATAACTCACACAAATGTTCTCATAGTTTTTCAGGCATTCAGCTTGCTTAATTTGGTGTCATCTGACCCCTAAATAAGGACTCAGTGTATCTGAATCTATATGTCTTGCCTTTTAAAAAGTTGGGGGCGTGAAAACCGCTGCAAGACTAGCCTCATCCCACCGTTGGGTGCGTGATTTCATTTTTTGCGTGGACAAATAAGTGTTCTGATGGCGTATGATTTAATAATGAGTGGGTAATGATCAATTATACATAATTAGTAATTAATTAAAGCCATTTACTAGAGTAAACAATCACTTGCAATACTCATTATTATTATTAGCTTTCCATGGTCTCAAAAAGCCTCACACTTATGAATAATTCATAAGTGTTTGTGACGTATTACCACGGAAAGAAGCTCTGCACAATCGTAGTGTTTATGCACTCGTAAAGCGTTTACGTCCGTGTGGTAGTGCGTTAGAGCAATTAGGATAGAACCTCAGACAAAAAAGGTTTGAGTCTCGGCTAATGTCATTGTGGATTTCGTATTACATGGGACGATGCTGGACACCATTAACCCTTTAGTGCCTGAGGGTACTTCCTGCCTACTTATATGAACACCACTGGTAGTACTGGTGTTGTTAATTAGCTTAGGCCTACTAAGTGCCCCCAAAAAGTAAAAAATCTTAATTTGCATATTCAATAAGTTTTTACAGAACGTCCACAATGTGTACATCAGGCATTTAAACTTAGGAAATTCAGAGGAGAACTCACCCAAAGGGCGCATTCGGCATTGGTGGTCCTTGTATAGCGCCCTCGAGTGTTCTATTGTTGTCAGTTTGGGTTGCAAATTGTAGCAAACAGGCAATCGTAGTAAATGCCACAATTAAAAAAAAACACGAAAAAGTATGAAGGCTATGAGAACAAAATTAAAGTGACAAATATGTGTACGTCAGGCACTAAAGGGTTAAATAACGCCACCAACGACGAGGAAATTCACTCATCCATAAATCAAAGAATGAAAGGGGGAATAAGTCGAAAACTCCACATGACTACGGGAGATTTCATAAGAAACTAAACGGTATACAGGATAACTGTTTAGCAAGAGAGACTTGGCCCAAGTCCTACTTATCGGCACTAGTTACGGAAGATACACTGCAAATAAGTAAAAATGATTGCCAAACATACTTGCCAAGTACAAATATTCGCCAAAATATACTTCCTGAAAACATGAGCAAGGACTAGCTGAAACGACGTTGCCAAACATGCTTGCAAAAACATCGGGATGCCAAATCAAAAGATAAAAAAGAAGAAGTTTGTTACAACAAACTTTAGATGAATGCAATGTTCGGGGATACTCAAACTGACAGGTTACGAGGTGACTTTTCAGGTCAACGTTTTGTGAATTGATCATTTAGTGTCAATTTCCATGCATCAATACTTGATACATATGGTGCATGCTCCCTTCCGTCCCGGAAGCAAACATGCTTACAAGATCCACGATCTCCCCCTTTCAATTTATTTGACGAGTGGCACGAGCTGGCAATCTCACATCAAATAGTATTTAATGCGACGAAAAGAGCATGGATAATTATTTCAATAATTTAGAAAGAATTTAATGTGTGTGGTCGCCATGTCTGTAAATAGACTTATTGGTTCCCATTCATTTTCACACTAACCCTGGCGGCAGCGATTTGCTTATTGATGATTTGATTATAATTAATATCCCTTAAAATAAAGTACTGATAGTTGCTCGATAAATTAACTGTCAATTTAGAACTAAATTAATGGCACTTTAGCTGTATAAGTCTAATCATTATGTTTTTAAGGAATGTTTCTGATTTTGTTTTGATTAAATTGTAGGCCTAGGGCCGGCCCTTGTCCTCATTTTAATCTGTATATGTTTTGACTCTGAGGTGGTAAATAAATAAAATATTGGCTCTAAGTTTCAATCTTAAATGTTCTGAAATATACATTAAGTAATCATTCCATTTGAATCACATTTATTTTTAAATAGTGAGTAAATTGCATTTAAATCTCCCCAAAATGATCCAACAGCTATTGCGATTGCTGCATCGAAATGAAGCAGACTAAAATGTCTCAAAAACAATTTGTTCACAATAACTGTTTACATATAATTGAGGGTATCTTGAGACTGGCGTGAATATAATTCACATGGCAATTTCCCTTCACAGGGAGAGAGAGAGAGAGGGGGGGGGGGGGGGGTGGGTGTTGGTAAAAAATTTGGATCCTGTAACAAATTTGAAGTCCCCTAACACCCTACAAATTATTTGGCCTCGTTATCCAGCTACTCAGGCTTGTGTGTAGCCTTAGTCAAGGCGCTTGCGGCTTACCAACAGCGCCACCACTGCTAAAACGACAAAGACTGGTGCAAGCGACTCACACTAGTCTTTTAAAGAGTGCTTTGATTAAAGACTAGCGTGTGAAATAAACTTGGATTATTATGGTTTATGAATCTCATTTCACATCCTTGGAGGTCCGAATTGTCATTGAACCCGAAAATGAGACAGGAGACAGGTGCCTGGTGGCCCTTCTGCAAAATCAAAATCAATGATTCTTTTGTTCGTTATAGTCAGGGAACTTTTCAGTTGGGTATTAAGGTATTTTATATATCAGAAACTTGTGCCATTTTTCCAGATAGTCTGTCTCGATTAAAATTTACAATTGTTTTCCAATACATGAAGAACTGGGTTCATGTGGGCTAGATGCTAGTATGTTACCAAATGTGTACCTTCCCTTTAAGGAAAGCACGTGGTGTCGTATATAGTTATGGAGGTCATAGTGAGCCATGGGGCGTAAACCCAACAAAGAACCACGCTGTGCAGACTTAACCACAAGCATGTTAATCCACTTCACACGTTAATTCCATAATACACCAGACACTTGTGGGGTTTTTCATCAGTCATTTCCGAGTAGGGCTGACTGGTGTGCTGGGTTGTGTCTTCATGAACCACTCTCTCAAATATTGCGATGTATTTTTTATAAAAGTATTGTTGCTCCTGCCCACTTTGCTTTATGGAATATGGTTACCGGTTTTACTCTTGTGGATTGTGATGTCTAACAACACTGCCATCGACCGCCTGGTGTATGGACTTCAACGGAAAAGGAACAAACCTCCTCACTTAACATGCTAAAACGTGTACTGGGTGGGACAGTCTTGTGATTTCCTTGTGGTCTGTCTGATTACAAACTTACTGATCATATCAAACCAAGGAAGGGAATATGAAAAACCATTTCCATTTATGAACTCACAGTCAGCAGCCACAGAAGTCAAAGTCAACAGTGGTCTATTGACTTTCAACATTACTGTCGCTGTGATTGAGTGTGGAGTTATGCAAGTTATGCTCAATCATAACAAGATTGCAGTTTGCACGAACTGTTCTCCAACTTCAAGCCTTACGCTGTGGTAATACACTCTGCTCACAGGATCTTTACGCGTTGTCAAAGACGTGGTTTGATATCTAGAATCTTTAGAAACTTTGAGGTAAGAGTTGATTATTTTTTAGGATAGTGAGCGAGTATTAATTGGAATGTCTAAACAACTTTTCGATCAATATGGGGTTTACTCACCATTCAGTTTATACGCGTTTTTGGTAAGAGGCCGCCGTACAATGTGGTATTGATTGAATCAAACGTGACAGTGATTTAGTTTAAAACAAATTCGAACACAATTCTTCCTCGGGGTGGTGGGGGGGGAGGGGGGGGGGGGGCGACAATTTCTTCTAAAGGAGTTCGAGTGCAACCACACTCCTTGTTTTGGTCCTGGGATTAAGTGCATCCACCCTCTTGAAATTTAAAGTGGCATCAATTTAATTGGAGAACAATATGCCAATCCAAGCCGGCAAATCCGTATGCACATGTGAGTGGTCAGAGGTACTGATGTAACCATGGAGGAAGGCATTCCCCCGTGGTGTAACCATTGCTCTATGGTGTAACTAACCATCTTGACCAGTCGCCTTATAATCAGGGAATGGTCTTTGGCACTTAGCGAAAAACAGGAAACATTTTTGAGTACAAGGGAATTAGGGCTGACCTACAAGTCGAAGAGGTTTTTACAGACAATCTTTCTAGAAGGAAAACAAACAATCAGAAATCAGCTTAAAGAAGGACAAATATTATGTCTCTTTTAAATTACAGTACGTCGTTGCTTATATAGTTTAGTCTGTACTTATACGGAAGAAGATGTGTTTAGTCGTGCTTTTTAGACTGAAGTTTGGTTCTGAGGATCGTAGTGCAAAGAGGTCTCAAAATAATTTAATAACAGCACCTTATAGTAATCCTTGAGGTATATTTATTAAAATGAAGGACTGAGGTATGATGAAGGTGATCATGTGACGACTAAAATGCAAACAGTTTAGCTAGAATGCCATTGCTCATGTTAAAAAAATAAAAATAAATAAATACAAGTGATAAGGTAAGTTGGTTTTAAAACCA
>JAUELU010000022.1:3832924-3846086 GCA_032357145.1 Evasterias troschelii
CCCCCCCCCGCCCCCCCCCCCCCCCCCCCCCCCCCCCCCCCCCCCCCCCCCCCCCGACGCCCGAAGATGTGGCTCAACCTCCGGCTCAAATGCTGGCCAAATACACTTGTATGTAAGCATTTCATAAAGTCAACAACTTGAATTCTAAGTAGATATCAGTCTTTGAAGAGAGAATGCAAAAGGAATGTCCAATTACATATATTTTTGTTCTTGCATATATCAAATAAACACTAGTTAAATGCAACTCATGTGGGCTTCTGGAAACAGTGGAGCTAGTTTGTGCGAATATGGTGTAGATGGTAGATGTCTGTATGGTTGCGCCATTTTGGGAGATAGTTTCTCTGTACGGTGCGCATTTTATGCGAAGCGCGTACGGTTATTCTCATACCATTATCTTAACAAGCAGATTGACTTACAACATGGCAGACCATAGTCAAGCTGCTTATCTATATCACAGGGGGTTCTACAATTGGATTAGAGAAGCAATTTATGGTCAAGTGTCTTGCTCAATGCAATAGTGACAAAGGTGTCAGGACCGGGATTTGAACCCACACTCCGATGCCTATAAATGCGCCATCAGAACATGTTTTTACGAGACCACTAAACGATGCATGACGCAGAGTGGTGAATATGTCACACCCCAAACAGTGTGAAACGTCTAGCCTAGACTTCTTTTCAAGTCTCAAGTGCTATTTCGTTCAAGGTTGTTTCTCGTATGTCTCGTAATACCCCATTTTGCAATAATTTAACACTGTCAACCCGATCCGGGTTTTTATCAACGTGCAAATAGCAGACTCCGGTTGCGAAGTGATGTTATTGTTTGCTTATTGACTTATCCGACATATTGGTAAATATTAACATTTACAGCGTGTTCATTTCATTATGCAGATTCCAGTATAGGGTGTTTGTAATTATGATATTATCGGCCTGTGCAATAGGGAAACAATTTCACTGGTATCTCTGCCTACTACCCTTTAACTGTTTAGTGGAGTTCGCTGGTTTATTTCCTCCTGTGTAGTTTATCACGAGCTACTTGTTGTAAATTTAATCCACGTCTCATGGATTGGAGTCAATTAATCAAAGAGCATTTTTGACAAGTGTATAATTAAACGTAAGAATGTCTTCGAGTGATGATGAAGTGGTTGGGGTTTGGGAACTTTTTGAAGGTCAACCTGAAGATGTTTCGGACACCGACACAATAACAGAAGAAATTGAGAATGGGTAAGTATTATTAAAGTGTTGCATCATAGTTCATGTGGAAATTAGAACAATCATTTACAACTAGACATTTTATGAAATAAAAGTATTGAAGGGAGTGACTTGGATTCCGTATTTTCACCTGATTGGGAAAGTGTAATGTGTCGATGTATTCTTTAAAGAATCATTCAAACAAAACAACAAGGATTAAACAAAAATAAATTACACTTCTTCTTAAGAGATGTTTTAAACTTCGATTGATCGATTCCTTTCGCACCATTTTCACCCAAAACGCAAATTTTACAATTTTGTAATTTAATATGCAAATTTTTAAATATGGAAATGATGTAAGTTTTAAAAAAATATACATTTACTTGATTTCCCCTACTTCTTTGATTATGGGGTAAACATAATTAAACTAAGAACTAGCTCATCCACATGTAGCCACAATTATTATATTTATTTACAATAAAAATCACTAACAGTTTAATCTCTAGACTTATAATCGAGTATGATTGGGCGGTTAGACCAAGATTTAATCCGCTTATAGTTTGACGAGGGTTTCGGCTCAGACAAACTTCTGCGTTTATATACACACATGGATTATGAGGTCACAATGTGGGTTAAACCATGGAGCAATAAACCCATGGTTAAACTGGAACCGAGAACTGAAATCACAAACTGGCATCACAAGCTTGGATCTCAAACTGGAGCACAAACTGGAATCTCAAACTTGAACCACATAATACATTTTGGAATCGCTAACTGAGATCTCAAACTCGGATCTCAAACTGGCACCTCAAACTGGGATCACAAACTACATAATACATGCATTGAAATCGCAAACTGGGATCACATACGGGGATCTCAATTTATGATCTTAAACTCGCATCACAAACTTGAATGACGGATGAGAAAGTTATATACGTGAATCTCAAGCTAGGATGACAAACTGGGTCTCCAAGCACGCATCCTAAACTGGCACCACATACACGGATCCACTACAGACTGTCATCTCAAACTACGCGCGAATACCGTACAACACGCTTATCTTTACGGCCTTGGTATACACTGTTGAGGTCGTAAGGTGGTAGCAATAAACTCAGTTCTATGTCAACTTCATATTCATATGCAAAATACAAAGAGAGAACGTAAACAATTCTAACATGGGAACTATTAAGGACCCTTAGTGGGTGCAGTTTAGGTCCACTTGAACTACTTTGAAGGTTTCACACCATCCGGTTAGTTCACGTGCAGCTCTAACCTTGGTTCAAGAATGCTCTAGTATTTCTTCAGTTTGGGAAAGAATAACAGCTTTAAAGATATATTATAGTTCGTGGCTTTCTTAAATAATGCGTTTTTCTTTTCTTAGTATTTTAAATATCTGGCGGGGTACATTAAGTTAACTTTCTTCGTTTGATTGATCGATAGACTTGATTACAAATCCAACAGCGCAAACTTCAATAAACGAGAAGAATTGTTTAGTTTTAGATGTGGGAAGAAAACACTGAACTGGGGAATCCCATGCAATCAGGTAGGGACTTAAAACCCAATCCACTTACAAGTGCCTGAGGTGGGATTCGAACCTCAATACGGAGTATGCGACGGAGGTCATGGCCTTAGATCCTACAAAACGTTTCCAGACTACAGACATTTCCAATGAAAAGAAATTGACCTTTCCCTCAATATGAATTCCGGGCACGCATGGGAAAACAACGTCAACAGATTTTGCTTTCATGCAATAAGGTTCTTTTCACAAAAGCTGCTTTGTTGTTGATTGAGCTCCATTAAACATTGCTCAATGGTTGGTCTTTAGAATACTGTACTTCAAGGTAAATTACCCCATACATTAGAAGACAAAATTAAATCCCGTCCCCTGCTCTGCGAAACACATCATAAAACCAACCAATGAAGTTTCGTAATAGTAGAATAGGATTTGTATTTGTCTATATTATTTGTAGGTATTTTGGTTCAGATCAGTGCAGCAGACTGACACGAACTTTAATAGTGTTGCTGCAACCAGATACAATACACCTTCAAGGCATTTTCAATTAAACACAAAGCCCTCAATATCAAGTTAAAGTGTTGTCCAATATAACTCAGCACACGAAGTTTCATCAATCGTATCGATTTACGAAGTGCGACCGTACCGACGCCATGTTCCTATAAATCCTGGTCACAAGTTTGTCCGTTTTCCACGGGTTTCTGTCATTGTTTGGTCTCTATGTAAATCTCCAATTTGTTGTTGCAGTTACATCTTATTTTGTTAATAACTTATTTGCAAACTTTATAGCTCAAACTAGGAGTTTCAGGAATTATGCACGTTTACTAACGTGCTAATGATTGCAAAACTCGAAACAAGCGTTGAGAATGGATGTGTAAATTGTATATTCAGTAAACACCCACTTTTCCAATTTCATAAAGTTGCTTAAGCAGAAAATATTACTTTAATTCTGCTAAGCACAATCGAGCAGGTTACCAGTCACAGATGGTTTGATTTATTATGTTCTTCGGCTGGTAACCATATTCTGGCAAGCACAGTCTTGTCTGCTGAGCTACTGTTGTGCCGAAGCAGTATGAGACCGGGCCCAGATTTATGTCCTTGATATTAAAATCCTACTCTGGCCTATTTCAAATAAGTGGCTACGGCTGCAGCTGTGGCTTGATCGTCACGTGATCATGCGATAAAGAATCGGATGCCCATAGCAACATCTTTAGCAACAGCCGTAGCCGCTATTTCGAGGCACTGCGGTCCCCTTTAATGCTAGAGGTAGCTTGCATACAAATTCAATCGAGTTATTTTCCATGAGATTACTACTTATCTAGGACCGCAGCCATATGGTGTGGATAGCACAGCGTGGGTAGTCATTCAAATTGAAGGACAAACTCAACACTGCACCAGCATGCCAGCACAAAATACACAACCTACTCCTCATCAGTTCATCCAGTTTAATTATGCATACTTATGCAAATGAGATGGCAACAGGTGTGCGCGTTTGTTTTTTCATATATTTCATGAACAATACATCTTGACGTTGTACTGTTTGGATGTGTTTTTTCATATTCGTGCCACGGCTTATCAGTAAAGTGTACACTGAATAAAACCGGATCAACTGCGTGTATGTTTAGTGTTCTGAAGTTTGTTTTAAACGTCAGCCATTACTGTAAGACTTCATGGATACATTATTACTTGAGAAATACCATTGATGACTGAGACTGAGTTGCGGAGATATCACTTGGAGAGTTGTTTCAAAGTGTAGTAACTGTTGGTCTACTTTACAGGACTGGCTCTACTTTCCATATCATTGTTGGTATGTTTTAGCTGTCACCGAGAACAGACGTCGAATGTTTTGAAACATTCCTGGGATTGCAAACACACCTTGTGATATTTGCCAAGTTTATTGGAACAGTTTCAAAGGTTTTGAAATTTCGCAAGGTCGAGGCAAACAAGTCTTACCAGAAACAGCGTCAACACTGTTTTTGAACTACTGTTACTGTGCAATACTTTTACCATGTGAGTTGGTTGTACCGATACTTTTTTAGGAATGGAGCGTCTCGACGAAGCAAGAATACAGCAGCTTTTTGCCGCGTGTGATTTGAACAACAGCGGATGTATCGAGTATGACGATTTGAAAGAACTCTGTGCCGATTTGGCCATCAGAGAAAACGAACTTATTGATGTATTTCGTGAGCTAGATATAAATGGAGATGGGAAGATCACAATTTCCGAGTTCACGGAAGGATTTCAGAGCGTGGAGACGCTTTTTATGCGGTCCAAAACGGAGCAGGCGCGGCGGAAGAGCCAGCCGTCAAATGGTCAAATATCGTGGGAGTCGTTCTCCGGACAGCTGTCTGGGTCTCATTCCCTCATTCCATGGTATGCTTTATTCATTTTTCTATAATATTTTAGATTGATTTGGTATTTTAGGAGTTACCTAGGCAGTAAAAACTTGCAAATGGTTAAAGGAGAGTTATCGGCCAATCCTGTAGTGTTGCATATCTCCGTGTGTTACAACAACAAAACATGGCTGACAGTGACATTACAACACTTGTCAATAGATTGTTCCCGGGATGTGAGTTCAAATTTCACTCTGGCTGGTTGTTTAGTATTGAGTGTTTTTAAAGAAAATCACACTTTTATTTATTTTTTCACATTGGTGAGTGAAAGATTGTACTTAAGAGCGGCGCGGACTCGAACGAAACTAAAACCACTTTTACGAGATGGGAGTTTGAATCGCACCCTGCGTGGATATATAGCGCGTTCCTAAACAACACACACTGATTTGTCGTCGAAACAGAGACGTCAAAACATTTACATATTCGCTTACTCAATTCGCAGCGTGGATGTAAACCAACCTTAAACACTTGTCAAGAAATGGTTCTCGGAACGGGAGTTCAAACACTGCCTAGTTTGTTTTTACAGAGCGGTCCTGGAAAAAAAAAAAACCAACAACAAACAACTAAAAAAATACACACAAAACAACAACAAAAACCAAATTGAATTAGTCTTCAAAAGTATGACGTCAATTAATGTATCATCCAATAATATGAATCGTAACGCTGATGTAAACGTCAAAACACTTGTCCATAAATGGCTTTCAGATGGGAGTTCAAACCTTACCCTGACTGGTCGCTGTACTGTATGCTCTAAAACTCGTAATCTAGCGTTTGTCAACCCAGTTATGGCCAGTAAATTCCCTGGATGTCCCTGGCCTAACCATTAAAGCATCGGTCATGTGCCACTGATACACCGCCAGGAAACCCAGTTTTATACCAGCAGAAAAAACCCAAAGAAGCAATGGATTTATGTAATAATTTTTTATCGAGAAACTTTAAATTCAATCTAAAACCTTAGATGCTATAACATTCAAAATTGAATGAAAAATAGTCTGAGGGAATAGCATTTGAAAAACTGTAAAATCATGAAAACAGCATTTCAATTTCCCACAAATAAAATCCCCGTTGGTTATATCGATTGCCGCATTCAAAATATGCTGGTACAAAACAAACGTCGTATTTCGTCGTTTTAATATCATTTTAGCTCGAAACTAGGTGGAAATTTAAAGATAGTTTGAAATCACTGCAGCTGTTGGTAAGGCTTAAATTTTAAGAAACAATTCAATCTGAAAAACGTTTTTGCATGAAACGTTTCTCAGATTGTTTATACCAATTACGGATTATTCTTCCTGCGTTGACATAAACCGCTCCAGATTTTCGCCAATACCCCCAAACTCTACCACTTTTTGAAATGAAAACTTCGGAGGTTTGTTTTATTGATCATTTATAATATGATCAAAAAATCAAACGGTTCCAAAAACCAAAGGTACTCATTGCATGTAAGGTTGAATGTTAAACATAGATTATGAAATGTACTCTTAAAAAACTACAACAAAAGTATTGTACATAATTAATAAATGCATGGCAAATATTTGTATATTTTTCGTGATGTCCATCAACCAGTAACCCTGGGTGGAGTTCGAGTACACGAGATAACATCTCAAGCAGGAATTGTCCTTATCTACACTATTTGTCACTCAAACTAAGTCTGTTGCTAGACATAAGTAGTGAGTACTTGTTACACAATAATACAGAACTCTGATAACGGAGGTAACTGCCGCCGTTGCACCTGATTATTGCCTTGGTGCCTCTTGAAAAGTTCTAATAGAAGTTTCCAATTTCCTAATGGTAGTGCCCTTAAAACGTCTTGGTGCCCCAATATTTCCTTTCAGTAATGGTCTGTATTTTATCAGGGATTTGTTCAAGTTCTGTTACGTGCTTATTTCGATTGCACGGCATTCGAAATAAACGACGGTGACTCTTGGATTGTTCAAATACAACGAAAAGAATTGCCCCCATAGTCCCTGGTTATTGCCTCGGTGCCCCTTGAAAATGTTCCAATAGAAATTTATATTTCCTTCATATAGAAAAGCTCTTAACAAAGGTGAAAACGCCTCGCGCTTTCGCCCTTTCAAGAAACGATGCACCAGTATTATTTCAGACTGTTTTTTTTCGCGTGGGATTATTTTCTGTAACTAGCTTTGTAATCAGTTATCTTTAGAATTATATTTATATATTTTATATCGTATTGGTCTTCTACTTTCAACATAACGTTTTTAATCAGATCGGATACATAAAACACATATCCTACCAAACTACGACTTTGTGCCAAGTTTGCTACCAGTGCAGCCTACTCCTCATGATTCGAGGTAGTAATGTGTCGTGGCCGAGCGACGAGCGTACCGAATTCAAGTTCTGCTAGCTGAGTGGTTTCAAGTCCCGGTGCCGGTCCTTGTGTCCATGAGCATCATACCTAAAGTATAATTGTTCCTTGATGTTTTTACCCAGACTTATTATTTTTTTTCATAAACTGTGCCTAGTAACGAAGTAAAGATAGTGAACATGGATTGTACAGTGCTCTGATATATTTATTTCTAATTATTTTTGATAAATTCAATCTAAAGTCACTTGTTAAGTTGAACGAATATTTAATATACGTGGTAGAGCAAACAATAATTGTTTTCTTTATGACGATATTTTCAAAATATCTTAAAACATGACTTTGTGAATTGCCCGTAAATCAGTGTGGGTTGATATTGAGGTTGTCCTTCTATGATATCATGTTTGAACCCTTCGAAATGCCCCACTTGTTAATCTGCATCACTGCTGTTTGTCCAATAGAGTGTGATTATATTGTCCTTTTCACTGGCACAGTTGGCTAAAATATGTTAATTTTAATCGATTTCTTTAATATGTATTTGTTGTAAGCAATTACATAAAATGAACTTGGTTAGCTCCTTTGGTCGCCTGATTGTGGTACGATGAATTCAAATTAAAAGCTTATCGACTGTTATCTGCAACACCTGGGAAGTTCCCAGCCATTAACAACCCCATCTGATTCTGATATAATACAGTAATTTTTTAGTCATCTCTGGAAGTATGAGTCGTGGCCAGTGGTCTAGTACACTGGACTAAAGTTCTGGAGTTGACCCAGGACCTGATCATCGTACTTGCCTCCTGAGAAACACGCGTAACTGTGTCTTTCCGATGTGACGTTAAGCCGTACAATAGGCCTATGTTCAGGGTGTTTTGTGATGCATTGTAAAGGGGCGGCTTTTCCCTTGTTTTTTTTTACACAGTTGGCTAGATTGACCAGCAATACCTTGTAAACCCGTACACACCTTGAAATAAACCCCTTCACAAGGTGCTAGGTCTCATCATAGTTCAAAATTGGCTCTGTATACCTGCGGCTTTCCACTTGTGTTTTGGCAAAGTTTGTTGGCTGCGTATGTTTGGCATCACCTTGTAAACCAACCACTGTTTAAGTTTGATGGGGGAGGGGGGGGGGGGGGGGATTTACACAATTAGGAAAGTAGCCCAACTATGAATAATATTTCCGCATGAATGTATATTTGTGACGTCACAGTTCACTTTTCGATTGGGTTGGCAAACGGAATTTGTAATCATCGTTTGTCTTTAACTACTATTGTTTGTTTTCTTATTGAGCCGACGCCAATTTTGTCAACTGCTGATAACGAAATAATTATTACCAATTAAAGTGACCAACCATAACTATAGGGTCTTTCTCAGTTTCAGAAATAATTGCAGAAAATTGCAAAATGACTCTAACGAATCAAACTGACGTTCGATGACGCAATTCTTTCCATTAAAGATTGATATGGCCAAAATTGTTATACAATTTTACGAATTTCGTAAAAAGTTTTCTCTTTTAAAACGTCCTTTATACTAAGTATGTATTTAAAATTCTAAATTAATGACCTCTCGTGGATATTTTGGAATGAGACAAAACACCCCGAATTATTGAGTCTTTTAGTTTAAAAGAAGATTTATGAGCGTAGGAATGAGCAAAAGTTTAAAACGTTTTCAACAACGATATGTTTTTTTCCCAAGCGATAACAACAAAGATAACAAATATGTACAATTGTACAGAACATAATAAACAAGTATTAAACATTACTGAGACATTTGTACATTCAGCGTTTATGTTAAAGTGAATACAAGTTTGTCTTCATTTGTTTATTTGTTTGTTTAATTTGTTGTATATTTTCACCCATAAATTGTGTTTGTTTTGCAGTGTCGTATTCAAAAGAAAATGAAAGTTTTTTGTTTGTTTATTTGTTTGTCGGTTTAATATATTTTGTCTGTTTCTTTTTCCATAAATTAATATGGTAGTCTGTCTCTGCAGTCGTATGCGAACCAATCTAGGAATGCAATGTAAAATTTTCTCGTACAATCACGTTAATCATTATTTTGTTATTGCAAAAGTATGTGCATATCTTGCACTAAGACTTTCTTGTTAAGCTTTTTTTCAGAAATACATTTGCAGAATTGACGTCATCACTATCGACACAGTTATTATTGTACATGTCTGTAGTTAGTGTGTGAATTCCGCGGCTATTTTGACCTTGTCACAGTTTACCTTGTGTTAAATAGTGTACTGTACAAATCAATACAACAAGGGACCAAATATGTGAAGATTAACCGCACGTTCTGTATGCCCGTGACATTTGGGGTTTTGAGTTAGCTCATAAAAATGTACAGCTCTTCCACATTAAACAAACCCGGGAATTTCCCGGGAAACTCTGGCTGACTTGTTCTCACTTGATTTGCTTATTATACCCCGGCGAACTCCCAGGAAATGAAACCAGAGAAATTGACCTCTCCGTGAGATTACTCCGGGGTTAGCACACACTGAGTGTTAAATTTTCATAGGAAAACAATCATAAAGCGTGAGACGAACTTGAGGTGGTGGTGGGTTAATGTTTCCCAGGAATCTCCTGGGGTTTATTTCCTTAGAATTGGATTAGTAGTGTGAATAAGGCAATATAATTGTTAGATTTAGGTCCTGTATTAAGGAAGCTATGGCAAGTTAATACTTGCCTTGTTATGCTTGCTGCCAAATCATGTAACATCTCTTTGTGGGGAAAGTGAATGAGTAGTTTGTTCTAACGTTTGGAATGGCAAGCGCTATGCTTAGAAAACGACAGTTGAGACGACCATGAGCTCGCATTGTCGGAACGTCTACACTTAAACCCAATGGCTCTTCAGAGCCCACTTCTTCCGAAAGGAGATAACCGTACCCACCATCATTACATAAAACACGGGGAGATAGTTTTCTAGGATACATTCAACTATTTATAACAGATTTAAAAAGAGCCTTGAGTAATTGTATGTGTATCAATAAAAACCAATTTGATCCAGTCATTCAAACATGCCCCTAGATGTGTTTATAATTAAACTATCCCGAAGCCCTTTGTTTCCCGAACCACCGCTTAATATCCACCTCAAATATAATTTAATTAAAACGTGTTTGCTAATTGTTTCATTTATATCTAATATAATCTTGTTGGTACAGCGAAGGACAGTCGGAGTAAAGAGTGGGGTATTTGTATAAAGCAGGGTCCGGCACAAATATTTGCTGATAAGAACGAAGCGTACACGTAACAAGGAGTTGTGGGGTACAAACAAAACAACATAAGGTTTTTCACAATACGGGCTATTAAATATGTCATTCGTAAAAGGTTCACAAACTTGAAACCTTGCGTTTTATTGAGGAAGTTTCTGTTCCACGCTGCAATAATTTACGGTTGGGCGAGTTCCTCGAAAACCACAAAACCAAAACAAAAATGTATTGTCCACGCATTTTGAGTAAGTGGGTATTTTGAATGAAGGCAGCCTTGTGTTTGTAGGTCGCTGTATATAACCTTAAGGGAAAAGACTGCAACAATTGAGTTTAATAGCCTTGTAAAAACAGTCTAGTAGTTGAACCTGTCAACTTGCTATGGTGACTTTGGTACCGACTGAACAAAGACTACGAAACCCACAAAGAGTGGAAGGTGCAGCATGCTATTGATGAAAGATGTGTGGCTAATAACTTATGTTTGAATGACTGACTGTAGGCCCAATGTGGAATATGTTTTTTGTCACTTCGATGCAGTTGAATTTAACAACCAGACCTCAAAATACTGGTTTTGAGTGCTAAATGCACACTGAACATTTCAATTGACGAGTTGGACTGAGTCATGTACCTGTCTTAGACCGTAATCACACCGGGCAGAATGAACACAGGAGCCGGCCGGATCTTGTCCGTGATTGACGAGGAACCTCGAAGTGAGGTCGCAACGGGGGCGACTACAGAGAAAATGATACATTTTGGGAACGATGATGATGATTCGGAAGATAACTTTGCACCAGAGAGGTTTGTTCAGATCTGATTTGATCATACATTTCAAATACTTTGAATATAGGCCCTATTCAAAACCTTGGCTCAGCTTACGCTCCGTAGAGCCAAAGAGTTAGCCGTACGGTCATTTTGAAAAATGCATTTACGGTCTGGCACCAGAATGCATTTTTTACCAGCTTGTGTGACAGAAATGTTCAGGTCTCGTTTTACATGCCGTACATAAGTGATGGTTTCGAGGCCCGATACCTTGTCGGGCAAGGGTAGTTTTCACTCAGTAAAGGGCACCTCTATGTTGGAAATGTTACTGGACATTTCAAGGGACACCAAGGCAATGACCAGAGGAGGCAATTGTCTCCGTTGCCTCCTATGAAGTATATCCCACCTGTGTTTGTTTGCTTCTGTATGTGTATGATGTGTTTGATTGCAACTTGTTTAATAGGGACACAACAAACAAGGTGTTGCACCATGTTTGTTGTGGATAACCGAGACTGCTTGCAGATCCTTGTTAACCAGTTTCTCCATGGTAGTTATTCTCAACGTGGACGCAATAAGGTGTGCTTGTAAAGTTGTGGTAAGAGTTAGGGTTAGAATTAGAGTTGGAGATTCAGTTGTCATCATTTTTTGAGGCCAATAACAACTAGTCTGATGCCTTTGTAATTTAGTTGGAGTGCAAGGACTGAATTAGATTAACAGTGTTTTAGCATCTAAATCTTTTATTCCATTTATTTGTTTTTTGAATTATTTCAGCGCCATGCAGGAATAACAGTATTCTATGATTCATGTCGACCATCTGTTACCGATCGATTTTATTAATCGTGGCGCTGTCTGATGATTTCTGGGTAAAATATTTCTCACGTGGGCGTCTCTGACGTCAGATTATCAAATATTATCTATCTCCATGGTAATTCGTTTTCTTTTCAATTCTGGGTAATAAATTCAAGAACGATCAGTTCTTTAGGACGACTCGTTAAAAAGTTGATACAAGTGCTAAACATTCTTGTTTTTCAGAAAGAAATATTTATTGGGTGTACTAAACATAAAAGTGAAATTGGAAAAAAACTCATGTTTACAGAATTTACTGATAGCTGACATAAAAGAAAGATGCTTTTGTTGGAAAACTTCCCTTGAAATCTTGACTCAGTTGTTTAAAAAATTGTAAAACGAATCGTATTTTTGATGTCTCGAGTCCAAACCCCGGTGTTTGAACTGTGAAAACAATGATGAGGTTTTCACTATGTTGTTCTTGACTCCGATGACCGATTGAGCTTAAACTTTCACAGGTTGGTTATTTTATGTCTTTGTTAGGACACATCAAATAAGGATACTTGTCTTTCTGTAGATTGATACACAAAATGATTCTTTTCAATCTTGAAGCTCACTAAATTTGAGTTTAATGTCGGTTCCAATCATTTTAAAGAAGTCTAAAAGTCGAGAAATAGTTGCAGACTCCAACTGCTTATTTCGATTGCCAATCATTTAGAATCATAATCGATTGTCTGGAATTGTAATAAGTACATTTATGGACGGGCACAATTCCTGAAAAACCCCACAAAAATACACACCAAACAAACCATGTATTGTTGTCTGCACTGAAACACTTTATTTGATGAATTTGTACAATTATTTTATGTTGATGTTGTTCCCGTTGTTCCTGTTGTTGTTGCTTCTGCTGTTTTCTTGTATTATAAAGTATATTTTCTGAAATCTAAGGGATGTGAATGAATTTTCCTACCAATAGCAACAGTATATGCTATCCCGATATCA
>JAUELU010000022.1:3875311-3888638 GCA_032357145.1 Evasterias troschelii
GAAAGAGTTGAAGACATTGAGTTTAATAAAGATTCAACCCTTTCTGAAACCGTGGTACCTATATGGTTTGGCTAATAATCCGGACCAGTGTTGCACCGATTCTGTTTCTTCTGTCGTAGAAGCGGGCTCCTTTTAAGAGCCACCTATTAAATCCATTTGTAGAATCATTCATTAACACCGTACGTACACCCCCAACCTGACCGGGCAGGCCCGGGCAGGTCGGGGGCAAACAAAGACGTGTTTACGACGTGATGAATGAAGTCACCCGTGTGACGTCACGGACAAGTTTCGACAAGACATTACGTAAGACTGATTCTGTGCGCTGATTGGTCAATCATGTTTTTATCGCCCAGACTGGGAAGACTAAAAGATACGCTTTGGTGTTCAATCACCATTTCATATCGCTGGTGATAGAAAGAAGACATCTGACTCGAGCTCCTACAACTTTACTTCTGCTGTATCAGTGCACGATGGCTGGACAATCTAACGTAACACTACCTATCTGTGCGGAGTCATCTCAATCTCAAGAACCACCTACCGCCCCAACATCTCTGGCAGATGTTGGACCATTTGACTGTGTGAAGAAACTTACACACGATCACGTCAAAAATGGATGGCGTGAAGGATTCAGTGCGACTGCAGAGAGAGCTTACTATTTCAACGTCTACACCCGAGAAAGTGTATGGACCCTACCCAATATACCGGTGCAGCGTGAGCAGAGAAGAGTGGTGAACTCGACCGACGTTGACATTCTGGCTGCAGCAGTTAATGAGTTGACCGAGTCACCATCATCTCAATCAAAGCCAGACGGTCAAGCAGCATCCGTCTCTGGTGTGAAAGGAAAAAACACCGTCAAACGAGTCTACGCCCCGGACCCCGACGAGGTGGAGAACGAGAATAACGCCAAGAGATTCAAGATTGGAGGTGAGCGTTACGCTTATGTTAAACGATTCAAGGGTCGCCCCTACGTTAACATCAGAGAGTATTACTTGAACCATCACAAGACCCGATTACTGGCTGGGAAGAAGGGATTGAATCTTACTCCCGAAGAATGGATGATGTTGGCCGGTCAGAGTAGTGCCATAACCAAAGCTCTGGGAATGATTTAAATCATTTGCTTTCCAACTAATGACGCTTTGTTCATTCCTCGTTTCAGAATATGATACAGCATGTACCCTACCCACCAGCACTGGTGTCACTGATGGTTTATCCTCCGTCAAAATGGTCATCAAACGAATCCTGACCAAGATCGTCACGGACGAGATACTGAGGCTCGTGTACGCTAAATCAGGATGCCTTAGGATGCAAAGGATGTGAGATGTTCTGGGGGACCCAAGACGAACATCAGTGCCTATTCTTTGGTGTAAGTCTAGCATCCAATCTTTATGACTACGTAGACGAGTGGTATTCAGATGCAGCATCATGTGTAAAACCGGACAAGGTCATTGACATTTTCGATGCAGTAAACATCAGCCTCAATGTGACTGAATCAAGCGAAGATGGTCAGAACATTGATAAACACGTGGTAATCAAAAAAGTCTTGGACGAGTGGCGTGAGGATCCAGATGACATTGCCTGTTCGTTCTGTTCTACATTCTTCAACAATTTAACTGAACTCATTGACAGTATTATGCAACAGTTGGATGCTTGATTGAACTTTCGTGGTGGTGGTGGTTTGCAGTGTTTTCATTAATATTATTATTATAAGTATTGACAAGTGAATTGCATAAAATGAGTACTTTTTTTTATAATTTTTTTATTTGATGATTCTAAACAATAAGAAAAGAAATGTGTTTACATGTTGGTGAATTGAATTGGAATAAAATGTTCTAAAAATGAATCACTTTGCGTTTGTGTGCTTTTATTTGTGTGTGTATTTTTATGTATTGATTAGTAGTTAGTAGTA
Source organism: Evasterias troschelii (assembly GCA_032357145.1). Lineage (NCBI taxonomy): Eukaryota > Metazoa > Echinodermata > Asteroidea > Forcipulatida > Asteriidae > Evasterias > Evasterias troschelii. The sequence goes on from JAUELU010000022.1 coordinate 3,877,218, forward strand.
AATATTAGGCGGAGGGAAGTTAGAAAGGGTTATTAGACGCAAAACACATATATAATAGACGACACGGGGTGCCTAAAACCAACCGGAACTCACCAGAACATTCCTTAAGTGGTCAACGGGCAATATACAGTTTCAAATTATTTTATTCATTATCAACAATACATCACTAAATCTACAAATTCATTAGTAAAACATTAAAAGAAAAGCATCAATAGTTTAAGAAAAAGGTGTAAATTAAGAACTTCTAAACCTACAATTGATTTACTTACTTAAATGAAAATAAATTAAAACATTACTTTAAGCATTATAATAAGCCCATGAAAATTGTTGGATTAAAAAGTTTGCATCATACACTTGCGGTTTGCTACGGGGATAGTGTTTTCTAACAAAGTCATTCACATTAAAGTCATTATCCTCTGTGTCCGAAGAAAACAATTGGGTAATCTTTGTCATGCTCAGGTTCCGACATCGGTGCAAATGGAAGAAGATGACGTACTGTCCGCACACTGTAGAAAATGTGCCCTCTAGGTGTCTTGCATTATAGATGCAGTGCTTGGTATTCTTCTGAAGAAAACGAGAAATCTGTAGCACTTTTGGGGGTTGTCCATAGGAATCAAAGTATTCACCCACCCCATTCTGAACGATGTAGATTCCCACCCAGTGCTGACCGGGCTTATCCAAGGGGTCCGTGTTTACGACAAAAACGCTTGGACATGGAAGGTGTTGTTTGGGTAGTTGATTACAAGCAAAAACTCCTCTGAAATACGGCCGGGTGAAGGGGTCTCGCTTTAATATATCGGTGATCTCTCGAGTATCCATTGCGTGATTTAACTGCTGTAGTCAAAGATGACGCTACGGGACTGATCGATCTCCAAAATGTTGTTGAATTCTGCGTAGATGATCATGTTGATTGTCTGGTCCAGAGCATTGGCAAAATGGACGTCAAGGCGAAGGTTACTGTGTTTGACCAGATTGAGGTGTCCTCCAATGGATAAGTCTGGGCTCAAATCAAAGGCGTACAATGTGTACCCTCCCTTGTAGTCCTCACGAGTGATGGTGTTGCCGTCGTCCTGGTCCGTTTTATCAGTACCTGAGAAGAGAGTGTGGGAGGCTCTGATGTAGTTTCCTCCTCCGCCCGCGGTGTAATTGGGTTTCAGGGGAGGGTATGGAATCTGCTCACCATCGAGGTGTACGGTTAAATAGTTCACGTTGAAATGCTGAAAGTTGAAAGGGTTTTTGCCGTACCTCCCATTGAACGCCTCGTTGGACACGCATCCTACCACGATGCGAGTTGGAAGTTGTACCAGAAATATATGATCCTGTGTGGGATAGAGACCATCTTGCAGAGGTTCCGTTTGAGTGGGTACTTGGTGGTTCCTTTCTGCAAAGCTTTCATGTGACCCATCATGACCCCGGAGCTTACTCTCACCTTTCTTGCAAATACGGAGGCGATTATAATCTTTACCTTGTAGGTGGGGTTGGCTCCTGTTGCCATGAGACAGAAAGAATCGCTGCTGCGGATGAATTTCAGTTTAACATCCACTCCGTTTAACATGTGTCGGTCTTGAAAGAAGATGTCGCTGTGTATGGGGCCTACCATGTCCACCACGTTGCTATTCTTTGTAAATTTGTATCTTTTCTTTAGTACCTCGTTGACTGCACCATCCGGGGCCATAGGATTGGCATTATCAAACTTTCCGGCGGTATCCCTGTAAAATAGAGATCCTGTGAGTTGGGAATTTAGAGCATCGAAACCGTAACTCAGTATGGTTTCGATCATAGCTCGGTAGGGATAGGTGGGTGTGGAGGGAGAAATGAGACGTTCGTTAAGACTAACGTCCACCTGATTGAACAAAGACTGTAGAAACAGATTCACCGGACCGACCTGCTCATCGTCAGCGAGATTGGTACCGTCCGCCTTGGTTATTTTTGCTTTGACGTACAGCTGAGTCTGGTTGAGATCCAGGTATTCATCACCGGATCCGGGTATAAAGAATTCAATGGGTCCACCATCGGCAATGGTAGAGATGGGGTGATATTCGACCCATTGTCCCTTGTCGATACTCGTCTGGGTGGGTGGAATTACAAACAAATCCAGCTCAGATTTGGTGCACTCGCAGGAATTACTATGTAACAATGCCATGATGATTTACAACGGTAGAGCTCTAATCAAAAATATCCAACGATCTCTTCGCTCGCTTACCAGAGGTAGAAGTGGAGCGTTTGCGGATTGGTTTTCTTGTTATAGCACGCCAGCTTGGTGTAATCTCGTTTTGGCCGCTGTTTTAATATTCTTCCCTTCCAGGGCATCTTTTGCAATGCTAACTCCGGTATTGAGTGCCTCACGACCCAATGTTGAAGCACCCTTTTTAAGTAAAGGTAATGCTGACCGGAACAAACCTCCGAGTATCCCACCCAGTCCATACCCTCTTTGATTTTGCGGTCCCGAAAACACAGGAAGACCTTTTCCGACTTGCTGGGTGTAGTACTGTTCGTAATGTCTGCTGTCCGGAACGAAGCGTCTCATGATGATTAGTTAAAGTATGACGAGCGTCGTTTTCTAAAATGAAGCTTCACGATCACCTTACCACTGACGAATGGGATAGGTCGCCCCGTGTCATCCCTTATATCCATTTCGATCATATCCACAAGTTTCTGTTTCAACGGAACATAATGCGGACTGTCGTACACTTTGGTGATTGTTTCTCCCGGCTCTCCTTCCACAGTTAAAATTCGTAACAGGGGCGCCCTCGTATCACCCACCATGTGATGGTCAATAATGTTAGTGTACAAAAACATGGAGTGAAATTGATCGATGTCCACAACTCGAGATCCTTTTTGGACGCCTGTAATGATGCACTCATTCGTATCAAAACCAAAGAGAGCATTCAGTGGTTTGTACAAGATCACCATAACATCGGGTTTTGTCTTGATCACAATTTTTTGGTTAAATTTATTGTATTTCATACCGACGAGTCCATCGTGGTCAATAGAAGGTTTAATATTCTCCAACATTTCCACCGGGCTTGGATAATACCCAGGTGGGATGTGGTGTTCGTGTACACCACCATGTTCCTCACCACCCGTACAGCCATACATATTCTTTGTGTCTGTGACGTTGAACCAGCGGTGTGGATAACTAAACTCTGCCAGTCCCACTTCCCAGTCTCCCTTAAACACGAGGGGTGTGGGTAAATTGACATAAAAGTGGGTCAATGTGTTGTTTGGATGGATATCCATGGAACTGTTACTCGGGAGCGTGACATAGAATGAGTCTGCCATGATGGAGTTTAAAATTACCGTATGGATATCAGTCGACACGGGAAGGAGCTTTATAAGGTATGTATTCTAGTCACCCAGCTGTTGAACTTGTTGGGATACCCCAACCACTTGATGAAATACTCCGTCTTTCCACGTCGCTTTTTGGTTTCTAGAACTTATTCCACCTGATAAACATCGTCCATTTTAATCACCGTTTGTAATTCCTGTTCATAGAACGTTCCCTCTATGAGTTCATTGTCGTAGTCCTTCAACCTGTACACGGGAGGATGTCGAGGAATTTGAGCGCTGACGATAAAGAGTTCAGTGGTCCAGTTTGGAAGGTACCCCTTGCAGAATGGTCTGGTCGTCATACTGATACGCACCGTGTCTCCAACTTTAAACTTGAATTTTGTTCGGCTTGTAGGTCTGACGTCCGAACCGTATAATGTGCGCCACACTTCATCCGCATTATGAACGGTCACAGATGCTGGAGTAGTCTTGATACTTCGATGATAGGAGTGATTGTAGGCGGAAAGTAATTTGGGTAAGACTTTCAAGTAGATATGTGTATTGTAAGCTGTGAAGTATTTCCACATTTTGGTCTTAAGGGTTCTATCAAGTCATTCAACCACGCTTGCTTTGGTTTCGTTTTGAGTTGTAAAAAAGTGAATATTCTCTTTTTTCAACAACTTCTGAAAGCTTTTATTGATAAACTCTGTACCCTTGTCTGTCTGGAGGAGGTGTGGCTTGCGGCCACTGGTAAGTATTTCTTTGAATGTGGCTATGATTGCCAGTCCAGACTTGTTCTTGAGAGGGACTGCCCAAGCGTACTTTGATAACACGTCTATGCACGTCAACAGATACTTAACACTTTTATTGTATTCAGACAGTGACGACATCTCGACCAGGTCAGCTTGCCATTGTTGGTCAATTCCATTTACCATTACTTTGTTCCGTTCAAAGTGTTTATAGCTCGGTTTGTGTAGTGTGTAAGTGGGTTGTTTACTCAACCATTCCTTGATCACTTTTCCGCTCAGCCCGACTCCGTCGTTTTTGGTAGCATTGTATATACTTTCTACACCACCAAAACCGGCGGGGTGTTGGGGGTCGTAATACACTCTCTTTAGGTACGCCTCCTCCACTTCCATCGGTAAATTCGGAACTTTCGAAAACCAATGAACTGTTACAGCAGACAGATACCCATCTGACTTTCTTGAAAATGTTTCTAAAGCCACAATCTGACTTTGGGGGACAACACTCAATGATGGTAGCTACTCTCAAAATGATTGTCTATCGGGAGTGTGTGTCTTAATATGGAGTCCATTTCTGTTTAGGAAGGCTGGGTCTGCTGCTCTTTTTACGTTTGCTCCTCCTTACAGGAGTGGTGGGGAGATGGGAAGCCTCAGCAAAAAGTTTGGGTAGTCCATAGTCCTCTTCCTCTGGTTCCTCACTCAGGGGTATTTTGATTTTGGTGGTTTTTGTAGGTAGTTCAGGCTTCAGCTTGGATGGAGTATCCGGGTAATCAGTCTCCGTTTTCAAAGTCATCTTCGAGGGCGCCATTCTCTGCCTATTCAACTCCATGTACCGTTGAAGTGTCTGGTGGTAAAGCTTGATTTTCTGGTCGTCGTTCAGGTCTTGTCGTTCAAGTAGTTTCCCCATCTCAGCATCTATACTATGCACCACGCGGGTCGTGGGTGTCTGTTCTATACGCCTCGCTGACTGAAGTTTCGTCAGAGTCTCCTGCGGGACCAGTACCATTTTCTTGGCGTACTCCATAATTACTTGAACAAAAGTCCACCTAAAGCGCTTAACACTGGAGTAAGTAGAGCTCCAAGAAATCCACCCTTTTGACCGAGAGTTTTCTTTTTCTTTTGAGTGTTCAATTTTCTATTGGTAAGAGACCTAAGGTGATGTGTATACTTTTTAAGTTTTTTCTTGTCAGCTGGTTTCAAAGGTACATTACCATTCAGGACGTTGAGGCGCACTCACACAGACACTTCATGAATTCGTTGTTAGCTCCTTGAATAATACCGTGACATTGTTTGTGGGTTCCCTTGACCAGCACGTGGAGATAGGGAGCGTGCTTATGCAGTCACTTCGTCATCTTCAAATGATTGACTTATCAACAAACAGTCCTTATTTATACCTTAGGTACATATACGATTGGAAATTCACCCCTAAATATATTTGTTCGGAGTCGCATCTCTTCGGAAGTTGTCGGCTTTAGATCTATAAAGAGGTAAGCGTAGGGGTTTAGGGTAGCATCTCGGTAAGCTTCTACCAAGAATTTAGACTTATTTGGATACATCTGTTTAGCGAGATGATTGATTTGTGAAGCGTCCCTAGGGTTTTTGAAAAGAACCATGTAATGAGAATTTAGACTTATTGTTCGCATTTCCTTCCCTTGGTGGAAAAGATTTTGTAATATCAAAATAACAGAAAGGTTTCTATAAGATCATCTATTACAATAATGTTTCGTTGCGTGCGATCCAATGACTGAAGTAAATCATCGGGAATCCCCTCCACAAATCGTATTTCAGGAACCAGACTAGCCAAATGGTCATAAGCATCTTGATATTCCCCGTAGCACCAAATGATATTATCAGGAGATGAGTCTATGATACCTTTAGAAGAAAACAAACGCTTGGTAAAAACAGTCTTGCCCGACCCCGTAGGACCGGAGATGACGCAAGTAAAGGGATGTTTAAGTGCCACGTCCATTTGGGTAAATGACTGGAACTTTGTGATGTCGAGACCTTTTAAGTAAAATGTTATCAATGTAATCTTTAAATCCTTTAGATGAAATAATAAATAGAGAAGGATACAAGGAAACAAATTGACAAGTTCTGTGTTTATTTCTTTCTTTACTTTTATTGTCCTTGCACCTGCTGACATCGTTGCTTCTTAAAATAAACAAATTAATAAATCAAACAATCAATCAATCAATAACAAATATTAAACAAATAAAAAAATAATAATAAAAAAACTAATAAAACAAAAAAAATTAAAAAATAAAATAAAAAAATAAAAAATAAAAAAAATATATATTAATTTATATATATGGATATATATAAATAAAAGACAAAAATAAGAAAAAAGAAAATGTGTCAAAAATTTACAAATTTGATTGCATAATACAAATTATGAGCATTGTTTAAAAGAAAAAAAAAAAAAAAAAAACAAGTTTAAACTGACATAAATCTCACACAACTTTGTAAATTCGGTTTAGTGCAATTTCTGGACTTTGTCTCCTGCAAGTTTTGGGACCTTCACAACCCGTCATGATACTCATGATACAAACCGGTCGTGAAAAGTCGTGAAAAATGTATAAAAATAATAATAATAACAAAAAATAAATAAATAAAATAAAACAATTACAATTTCGTTTTGTGTTTTGTGAAAGCGATGTTTTTTTCATAAAACACTAAAACAACAAAGGTACTTATTGTGAAATACCTCTGAACCATTAACAAAACAACTTAAAGTTCTTTTTGTTTATGTGCTCAGAATAATGTATGATAATGTTCAAATATCCAGGTAAGTAGTTGACACGCCATCTTCAGACACCTTCCTCTTGGGATAGAAGTAGGTGAAGGCACTTTTCACTTGATTGTACGTGAACATGGAGGCCCCCTTCATCCTAAATCCTCGGTTGACTCCTTCTCCAGGTTGTTGCGATTGCAGGACATCAAGATACTTCTGTTTGGTAATGTCATTGTTTCGCTTATTAAGTCCTTTGCAACTCACTTTAGACGTGTCTTCATAGCAATAGTAGGATTTACTGCACAGGGCTATAATACCAGCTCCTTCCCATTCAATCTTGAATAGTCCCCGAGTACGCTTGTCATAGGCGCGGTGTTCTGCAGTATCTTCCCTGGGAAACCAGTTGCTCTTGTCGCGTTGATAATCTGCAGTCAGGTGGGGTTTGACGACTGTCTCTAGGCTGTCTCCGGAGATGGCAAGGTAGGCAGAATCTGTATCCATTTCGCAGAGTTGAAAATCGGACTTGTCAATGTATTTTACAAGAAAGTCGTAATAGAACTCTAACATCCGGAGCTTGGCGTATTGGTAAACAAAAAAAACAATCTGGATGGGTAAGTTCCAATTGATGGATTTCTTTGCAAGCTCGATTTCATAGAGACCACCCTCATCAAGTTCAATCAAACTGCGAAAATGTGACTTGTTTACAAAGCGAGAGGCTTCTTTATGACTAGTGCACACTTTCACTTGCATATGGGTCTCCTGATTGGTAACAGTCTTGCCGTAGGCCGAATTCCCCAACAACTTCATGGTGTCTGCTATGATTGCCATTGTGGGATCGCTGTCTCCGGAGCGCCGAGCATCGCTTACTGAATCACCAAATTGTCTAAAACATGGGCTCCGTCCGTACTGAAAACACTGATACACCACGGTGACAAGTAGACCGTGTGCCATGTACCATCTTAATAGAGGCGTTGCAAGAAGGATGCGCAAGCCGCACATACTGCCAATGAGGCTACGGCGGGGTTTGTTCATGATGTTATTCTCTTCCACAAATTGACGCATGTGCTCGCCAATGTCCTCCCGGCGTATGTCAATATTTTTGAAGAAAAATATTCAGCCATTCACACTCCCACATCTCCACCAGAATGTAACCCTGCTCACAGATGTAGCCGGATATTTCCTGTGTCTTTTGGAAGCACTGCTCCCTGGTCAGATTTCAGACCCGGTTGACTTCGGAGGGGTTGTGCGCACATTGGTGACCGTGCCAGAAGCAACCCTGAAACTGAAAAACAGTGTTCGTTGCTTGACAGTATCCATCAACTGGAATGTTCCTTTTACCGATCCGCTTTTCGGTGTGATTGTATTGGTGGCGAATATAAATGTTCTCAGATACCATCATCCATTGCAGCCATTCCCGCGCCATTTCACCGTGCTTGTGACTCCTTGTCAATTTGAAGTTAGTCTCCCGTTTGCGTCTGATAAAAGTGTCGGTAGGCATGTCTTGCATAAGCACCCACAGGTATAATGCGTTTGCGTCAAATCCCACTACTTTGAGATGGTATAAGTCTTTGTATCTCTCGTCAATTAGAGAAAAGGTGACGCCTTCGGGTAGAGTTTGGAAAAGATACTTCATTGATAAACCCGGGACTGAAATTGATGTCTTGAACATGTCGAGATGTCTTTCACGATAAAATGCAAACATCTTCTCTGTTGCTTTGATGAAAGGTACCACATCCAAATTGTTGTACCAAACGAGAATGTCACGGAAGGACATCATGTTCTTTTCCCGTCAGACTTGTGTACAGAGTTCATAATCTGCTTCCGTGATATTGGACCCCTTTAAGTTGCTGAAGAAAGATTCGTGTGGAGGAAGTTCTGTATGCTCTAGCTTATCTAGTCCCGTCATCCACTCGTACGGAAAGAAACCCTTTGCTTCGCCGCATTCGTACGCCTTGAGAAATTTCTCATAGCTGTAGCCTGGTGCCAAATAGTTCGTTATGTCAAGGAATTTCAGCATACCTGTGGACATGCTCATGTATGTCCCCGTCTTCTTGATAATATACTTAAAGTTGTCGCCCGCAGTTTCCAGTTCTGCATACAAGTGCTTCCTAATCACATTTAGATCATACCGACCGCTGTTGAATCCCAGAACGGGTAGCTCTCTCAAGAACTCCTCCAACTCCTTCTTCAAACGTTCAGCGGGTAGTTGTTTACGTTTAGGGTCTCCTGCACCATCTTCCATCTCACTTTCACTCTCCTCTTCGATTGCGTCGCGTCCTTGGCCGACCTGCTGGTTCTGAAGTTCAATCAAATTGTCAATTTGTGCCTTTACATCTGTGAAAGAGTCTGAAACGAGGGCATAGGCTGCTCTGCTAATGTTGTGTAGGTAAGTTACCATTTTTGACACAAGCTGACGTGGATTCCCTTCAGTAACAAAGCATTTGGCAGCTTCGAAGTTGGGAACATTGCTGGCTCGTAGTCGAATGTTGCTCGGAATGGGTAAAATTTAAGTTCTTCGTCCAGAGTAATTCCCTCCTCCTGCAAATGTCTGAAATGAAGCAAAAGTGTTCTCCAACAAGGTTGAGGTACACATCGTCACCATAGCGACGATGAGATCGTCTGATCAGCTTTGCAACTGTTTGCAGAGGTGGAGAGGTTCGCCGTCAACGTCTAACCCGTCTTCCATGACGAGTTCGTACACGTGAATGTTTAGTTCGAAGATTTGCTCTAAGACAGTCAAGTCCTGCATCAATACCCCCTTGTCGGTTCTTCTACCCGTTTGCTGTGTATACAGACTGGCTAAGTGCTTAGTCGGTCTTTCCAAAGATTCCACCGCTGCACCACGATGTAAGGCCAAGCATCTGAAGAAACATAAGTTGTCATTATATCTGCGACCGATGTGACGATTTGCAACAAGGATATTGAGACCTGGATTGTCTCTGAGGTAATGTGGAAGTTCTTCGGGTGGTGCACCAATGAACAACTCGGGCATCTTGTAAATGTAGACAGATAGGTTGGTTATGACAGCTACTGTCCACTTGCTGTCTGGTCGTTTCTTTCTTAGAATTTCAAGGATGTCAAGATTGGAAAAGTTCTCTGAGTGTTCTTCAAAGTCTGCCTGTGATCCAATAATCACAGGCTCTGGAAAAAACCGGCGTTGTTACTACTGGCGTGAAAGTAGCGTAGATCATTATTCTCTGTGTGACGTAAAACGAATCCAAATGAAATGTTTATTTTCACTCGGCAGTTAAGTCTGTGGAAGATGCTCAAAAGGACTCTGTTTACATCAATCTCCTGTCCAATGAGTCGAATGTTGTAAGTGTCCAGTACACGTCCAGGTAAGTGGTGGGTCCTTATACTTTGCCAGTTGTCTCTCTGTACTTTTTCTACACCGGATAGGTAATTTTCAGAGTTTGAACATTCTACAGGATCCTCTTGCAACACATCGTCATCAGATAGTGGTTGTTCTTGCTCTGGCACTGGTTGAACTGGATGAGGTGATCGATCCACTGCAACATCCCCATGCTTCGATTTTAAGTGACGTCGCATGGCGTAAGGTCTTGAAAACACCTTACCACATTTTGGACAGCCGCGAGAGTTCCCAGAGAAATGTTCAGAGGAGGAAGATGGTTGGCCGTGAGATGAGGTTGATGGCTGGTCCCAGTTTAAAGGTGCTATTGTTGACACCCCTTGATGTGAGGCCTGCCTATGTTTTCTCAGCGAGTCAAAGCTTTTAAAAGTCATACCACATTTTGAACATGGAACGCTTTTCTTTATCCGACGGCCAGCTGTACGGGGTTTAGGTGGCGGACTCTTGACAGGTGAAAGAGGTTGTTGACGTCCGGTGTTACTGGATCGATGGACTAGTTGATGTCGTTTCAAGGCGTCCAAACGTTGAAACTGACGCCCGCAGGTTGGGCAAGCTGTTAGTTTATCTTTGGTGTGCACCAGCTGATGACGACGGAGTGTGAATTTGCGACTACATGATTTGTCGCAAGTCGTACACTCGAAACGATGATCATTCTTCTTCTTACCGACACCAGTCCGTAAAACATTGGTGACCTGAAATAACAAAAAGGATTCTCGTTGTTAATTAATGCCTCACATGTTGTCATATTTTGTTGGTTCAAAGGCTGTGTGAACCAGCACATAACTTATTGAGTTGTATCACACTTTATTTTGTCTTCTTTTAATTTTAGGCTGAACGTCATCCAATGATTGTGTACAAAAAAAATTTAAAAAAATAAAATAAAAATGGAACGTCTAATTACAAACATTGCATTATTTTTATCACAAATTCTTGGATCTACACAAACTACACACCACTTACAAAGGTCATTGTTACCATTAGGTTTCTGAAACAAACTGTTCAATTAAATCATCTAGGAAGAAATAATTTACTCTGAAAAGATTTTGACCATTCAAAAACAAATTAAATGGATTGACAGTACATTTAAATAAATTTAACGGAAACAGTACTCACTTTCTCATTAGCCTTGTCTTCCCACTGCTGAAAGGTTTCAACCTGACTGGCGGTGAAGTCTGGACTTGCTTGGACTTGTCCGTAGGCCTCGTCTTCCCACTGCTGAAAGGTTTCAACCTGACTGGCGGTGAAGTCTGGACTTGCTTGGACTTGTCCGTAGGCCTCGTCTTCCCACTGCTGAAAGGTTTCAACCT
>JAUELU010000022.1:3892938-3913097 GCA_032357145.1 Evasterias troschelii
TCAGTAGTAATTTATGTTTCTTCTTAACTGGCCGAATGTTCAACCAGTAAATACTCAGATACACTCAGTAGTAATTTATGTTTCTTCTTAACTGGCCGAATGTTCAACCAGTAAATACTCAGATACACTCAGTAGTAATTTATGTTTCTTCTTAATTGGCCGAATGTTCAACCAGTATTACTCCTACACCCAGTAGTTATTACCTTCTGATACGATCCTCTTGTGATTTGAGTTGACCTTTCAGTCGGTTCATCTCTTCTACAGCCAGCCTATATCTCAGATTAGCCTGTGCCATTTCAATCTCAGCTTTCCTTCTTACTTCCTAAATAGACCAAAAATAGAAAGTGACTTTAAGTGATGAGATTTTTAACCAGGTTTGATATGGGATGAATTTGGGGTAGCATGGTTGGCTTGAGCTTAAAGCGCTCGCCTCTCACCGCTGTGGCCCCGGTTAGATTTATGGCCCGGCTCAGGCCATAAATGAGTAGAGTTTTGCATTGGTCTTTCCTATGCCACAAGGCTGTCTCTTGGCCCTCCAGTTTTCCTCTATCCAGAAAATCAAACACTTTCAATCTCAGCTTCTGCTCTGATGCCATTGCATGCTTGCGGCTTGTCCATGTTTCTGCCCTTCTACATCTCATATCCACCGAGGAAGAAGGAAACGTTATAAAGAATTAATCTTCCTGCAAACTGGACACGTATCTAAACATACATGTAGTGCAATGCACAGAGTTTGAACAGCATGTTTGAACACAGTTTGATGTGGCCCTCACAACACAGGTTTTTATCACACTCGTGATCAAAAGTGATCAACTAAGAAAACAACCAGGGGCCTAATTAAAAGCTGTTGACATGACTGTGAAAACATTCACTAGCCTGACAAAAAAAAAACATAAAAACAGTACAGAAATGCCACAATGCTTAAAGAAATATCACTCCTGTAACCTGCTGAATTGTCTTGCCCTTGACTGCATACAAAAGTTACATATATGGCTATTAACAATTGGGCACAAATCTCATCAACCTTTTTTTCACATGCCACATGGGCCTCCACTGGGCAAACTCCAGAGGGCAGCGCTAGGGAAATTTCCACAAAATTAACACCCAGTAAGCAAAAAATATGTTAAATTGGCCCTAGATCCAGTAACTGGGGCGCTGTACTCCTTTTTTCAAAATTTTGAAATCATCAGTTGTATCTAGCGCCCCAGGTTATTATTGTATGGTCTGTACATCATGATCCGACTCTCAAGTCTCAGTAATATCGACAGGTCTAAAATTGGTCTAAAATTGGGTGCCCTGCCTCGACCGTGACGATTACGCGATTCGAGGCAGGGCACCCGTTGTTATTACTGAGAGTTGGATCATGATGTTTTAACATACAATTACAACCTGGGGCGCTAGTAAGCCCGATGATGTCAAAACTTTGAAAAAAGGAGTACAGCCCCCCAGATACTCGGTCTTAATTGGCCCATGTTAGAATGCGTTGCAAAAGTCCTTGGTCGGAACATTCTAATTTAATCCGTTCAGTATTCTGGAGGGCAAATGCATACATGGGCCGGTCCCCTGGACCACCAGAATGTTTACAAAGCTCACACACACAAATTCACTTTTGTAGGAATATTCCCAACAATGTCACAGTCCACTGGATTGCGGGTATATGCCTATGGAAATATTCCTTCCCACCTAAACCAGGCCCAAGTTTTTGTGACACTCCCTTACTGAACATTTCACACACACAAAAATTAAATTTATAAATTGGAGCAAACCTTTTCTTTTTTGAGATCTTCAAGAGCTCTGTCTCTCTCGGTGGTATCTAACGTCTTAAGTGATTTGCCAGCAAAGATGACTCTAATGTCAGACTTCTTGGCTTTGGTATTACATTGAGGACACTTTGGAGTGGACTTGATCCATTTCTCTATGCAGCTAGAAAAACAAAATATCTGGAAGTTAGAAATGATTTGAAAGGTTTGCAAGGTGAAGGTACAATGACACCATGCACTGATACTTCATGGAGGTAACAGAGTCAATTGTTGCTCATTGTCTTGGTACTCCCTACAGTTCTCTCATAGAGGTGTCCTACTGTATACTATAAAAAGGGACACTATAAGCATGATATCCAGTACCTTCTGTCCCTCTTTGTATGGGTTAGGGTGAAACAAAGCAGAGCATGGTAGGTGCATGCCTGTGGAATGTCCGGATAAATACACACACCATGCTAGGAAAACATCTGCCATCAGCTAGTCCAGAAATTGGGTCAAAGCATATTTAGTTTACTAGCCTACTGTCAGTCCTCAGTCAAACAGAATCACACAAAACCATGCAAGTAGCTAAGGTTAAATTTCACAGAATTTAAACTTTTCTATAGAGTATGTACCTCTTGCCGAAAAGATGTCCACACTTCAGTGAAGCTAGACGATGCTCTCCTGAGTTTGTCCAATGCTCATAGCAAATTATACACATTTGCTGAAATCAAAACAACATTGAAAACATCAAAATTGGAAAGACATCAAGATACAAATTCTTCACATAGTACCATCAACATTTCATAATAGACCGTACTAAGCACAGTGCAGATTAAAAAAATTCCCATTTTGATTTTGCAAACTGAACATGCTGAAACAGGAACTGATTGGTGGGGGAAAATATTACGACATCTGTTAATTGTGAAAGCTTCCACCTTTCGGTGACATGAATTAATATTACAGGTTGCTAGGAACTTTTTGAAGTACATGAAATATACAGTCCTCTACACTAGAGAAGTAGACCAAAGATCATGACTTCCAAGTAAAAAACAGCAGAATTTCTTCACCAACATCCAACATTTTTTATTGCTGTTAGTGTTAGAAGCAACAAAGGTCCAACATTATGGCCAAGCAGTCTAGTCTAGTGCACCGAACTGAAGTTCTAGCACCCATTTTACTGGAGTGTGGGTTCACACCCCGGTTATGACCTTTCTATTCTTGGACAAGACACTCATATGCTTCTCTTTGCCCAGGAGTAATTGAGTAACTGCGAGTGCAGAGCTGGTTGTTGTGATTGATTTAGTGTGATGTACCACACACTTGCCAGCATGGCTGTATAGGGGTCTTCTTCCCTGGGAGCTGAGATGGAATGAAACAGAAATGGTAAATAACTATGTGCACAAATTCCTGGCGCTGTGTAGACTTACCGCTTCTTCATCATCACTTTTATCATCTCCACCATTTTTAGAGTCTGATGCAATGTTCTGCTGGTTTTTTGAAGTACTTGCTGTAGATGTAGAAGGTCCTCTAGAAGACGTTGTCGTTTCTTCCAATTCCATCGGTTCCTCATCAGTTGCAAGATCAATAATGTCAGATTCACTTGCATCATCATGATCAATAACAATTTCTGCAATTCGCCGACGTGCTGGGCGCTGTGCTAGGACAACAACAGTTTCTGATTGGTTGGATAGTAACTGTGATAGATCAATGGTTGCTGGGTGTGGTCTGTCATCGTCGTCATCGAGGGAGTCTAAAACTATTCGGTTGCGATGATTAGGAGCGTGTATCACCTCTGAGGCTTCTTCATAATCCGGTGGGTCTGATTGGTTTGTTTCATCAGCATTTCTTGAAATGGACATTTGCGATAGGTTGCTATGTTGAGAAAGAGACAAATTTGATTGGACATGTGGCAGAGGAATTTGAAGAAGTGATTGGCTACTTGTTGATGGACCTTCAGTGGCTCTATGTGTTGATTGGTTCGTTGATGTTCTTGGTAGATGATCATTTAGAAATGATTCACTGTTTTCATCTCCTTGACTGCTACTAACCACTGACTGTGCTACTGTGTCTGGTCTATCAATAGTTCTTAGTCTTAGTTCCTCTGATTGGTGGGATTCTGAACCTACATGTATTTGTGCGACTGTTTCATTCTGATTTATCAGATGATGGGACGATGCTGCTTCACTCTCATCAGTTCTTTGTTCATTTGATCTCCGTACAGGATTTAGGAGAAGGGATGGCTGTGATGCAAAGAGCTGTGTTTCTTCCTCTGCAAGTGGCACGGATTGGTTAACTCTGGTTCCTGGTTGGTGGCTGAGTTCTATACTTGATGTAACACTGGACCGTATTTGTGGATTATTTCCTCTACCATCATACCTTGGGTATAATTCTGTGTCTTCATCCTCTACACCTGTGTCACTGGTGTAAGTATCAAAATCATCATTGACTGTGGTGGAATCCGAGTCATACTCTGTGATTTCATCGTGTATGCCACTAGATGTCTGCTGCACCACACTGGCCATTGTCATCTAGCAATTATGGATGCTATAAATATGAGACAAAAGTACATCAGTACACATGTAATAATAGTTATTCTCATTTAGCATTTTACATAAAATCTCAAAATAATGTGCAGGAAATCACAGCAAAATTCTGCAATAATTAAAGCCATTGTCAGGTTTCTTTTAAAGCACTTTATGACACCCCGGGGGGGGGGGGGGGGGGGGGGGGTATCAAATCTATCGTATGTTTTTCAAAGTAAGCAGAGCTATATTTTGAAAACGACCAGAGTTTAACCTTAGTCTTTGGTCTTAGATTAGGCAATAGGACCACAGGCCTGCTTGCCAAGTGGGAGTGAAAACAGTGAGTGGTGGGCGAGTCAAATCACTGTAAGTGTAACATTTTTAGTGAAAAGGGCCAGTTCGATTAGTCAGCTTGATCACAAAATGTTTTTAGAAAGTCCATACAAAAAATTAAGCACCATTTTCATTGTTTTCACTTAGAATAGATCATCAATGTTCGCAAGTCACCCACTGACACACTTTGTGTGTACCACCAGCTGACCAGCAGTCACAGACAAATTTCAGAGATTTTTTACTTTTAGACCCATTTTAAATTAAAGCCTTAAAAGTTACACTAAGCCTTATTTCATGTATTTTAAAAGCCAATTACTTAGATTAGGTATGACTATCCTACCTCCATGGTATAATTAAGTGAATTTGGCCCTTAATATTTCAGCAAAAATTCCATAGTGTTTAGTTAGTGTAAAAAGTGTTAAGTAAGTAAACTTAAAGTGTTAAGTAAGTAAACTAATAGTGTTACGTAAGTAAACTAAATAAACTGTAGTGGACTAGTTTAGAGTTAGACAATAGGTCTACTCATGGGATTAACAACACCCGTTTGTAGCTCGCTCGCCGTAGCTATTGAAAAACAAACTTTACAAAAGTGGTTTTTTGTGCAAAATACCAAACGTTTACCTATCACATTGCGTAAACTTTTCACTTGAAAAGCGAGGCAACAAATAATGACAATTATTTACGGACAAGAAAAGTGAAATGGTTTCTAAAACTTTACTAAAAAACAATTAAACAAATTACCATCCACTTACCGACCGACTCGCGACTATCTGAGCTCCCGCCACACGAACGATTGAAATGATAAACATCGACTGGTTTCCTTTTCATGTCGTGCTAAATCTATTGATTTAACACATTAGGGAGTCTGGGGAAGAAATGTAAATTTTGTAATAGTTTATAACAACCTGCAAACAACTTATTAACTATATTTTCGTTTTAATTCCAATAATTAAATGTGTAATTTAATTTACAACAGATCGATATAAATGTTTTTGTTTTACTAATTATGTTTTTACCGAGAACTGATTGGTTGGTCTATTCAATTAGTAGACAAGACGCTCTTTTGATTGAGGGCGCTATGAAAGATTAACGGTCGTCGTCCTGACCCTTTTCGAAGTTACAACTTTATCTCTGGCTTCGTCCGCCGGCCTGGTTGAAACCCCTACAAAAAGCGCACGTTTTCACTGACTGTCCGAGCCTGAACTGAAGGAAACAACCGTGGTTTCGAAAAGGGACTTGGTCTAACCAGTGACTTCCACTAGAGTAGTGAGGTGCTATAGCGCCCTCATTAGATACAGTACAATTCGGTTTCAAGATGGCGGCCCCCATGCCACAGAAAAAGTTTTATCGACAACGAGCTCATTCTAACCCACATTCCGACCATTCATTTGAGTAGTAAGTATGCCTATCCATACGGTACCCACCATAAGCTGAATGTTGAGTTTTTTTGGGGCAAGGATGGTACGGTTAATTACATTAAACAATTGTTAAAATGTTAATGTTTTTTAAATTATTGTATTGTATAATTTGTATTGTATGGTTGGTATGTAAATTGTAACTCAATTCTTGTAACTTCAACTTGTACACACACACGTACAATGGTACAACCTGACAACTAGAACTACACAAAAGCACAGTGCTGTGTGCAATTCAGCCTTTGGGCTGCAAGGAGTGTTTTTAATAAACCGATAATGATAATTAAAAAATACTAAAAGTCTTTCTTACGACTTTGGTTTGGCTTTGCCTTGCCCTCGGAAAGTTTGGCATGTATATGTATGTATGTATGGTATTGGTATGGCATCTTTGATTAAATTATGCTGTATAAAATGGTTATGATTGATAATGATATTACTTCATTTCATCAAATTTTGAGTATTTTTTTTGTCAGACTATTAATAACATACGTACATTAGTACTATTTGATTCGCCAAATTTTCACCAGTTTTAAAATCAGTTAAAAGAATTGGCTGCTGCAAACTTCTTACCAACCAAATAAATGCATTAAATGCATTGGAAACATCGCAACAGCTTTTTAAAAAGAAGTCATTTAAATTTGACATTTACTTAGACTGAATAAACAAAATGGGTTATTGCAGGTTGGCTCAGCCCTCAGTGGTTTCTTACCTGCCTTTTGAAGACCCGAGTGTGAAGCCTTGCATGTGAATTGGGTTTACAGTCCCTATTCTGCCACCATTAACCTTAGAAAGTGTAGCTCAAACATATCTCCTACATTTAGTTTTCGTCTTAGTTTGGGAACAAAGGCCTTCTGATACAGCATCTTCATTATTCCCAAAATGAAATATTTTTACCTACATTGTATTTAGTTTGTAATGTTCTTACTTTGTAGCCCACTGAGGCCAGATGAGATGGACTGGAGTCAAATCTATCCAGCTTTCTTCCCTTCATCAAATGATAAATCTCAAGATGCTAACGGCGATACTTCAGCCAAAGTTGAGTTTCTGGATGTTGGATGCGGATATGGGGGACTCCTCGGTAAGAAGAAATCATCTTCTTTTATTATCTCTTTAAAAATTGGCAGGGAGCAGGCTCGGTCACAAAAATAAGACCCTGAAGAATGTATTTAACAAAATTTGCCCAACATGATTGAGTAACTACAGTACATGTACACTGTAATTTAGTGTAATAAACACTGCTACCTTGTACTGTATTCTGTTAGAGAATAGCCATACTATGAACAATCATGTTTTGTTTTTCTTGTAAGGGCAAGGCAGTTTTTCTTAGTTTTTAGGGGCACTTGGGGAACTTGTACTTGTACTGGAACATCAAGGGGCACCAAGGCAACAGCCAGATGCCCTGAGGCAAGGTACAGATGACACTACAAACTTGGAACTGCCTATCAGACAGTTGTGCTGAGACACAATGGTATCCCAATCTCCTGCAAAGTGGTAAACAAACTCTGCCACTATGCTGCCTTTGTGGAGCATTAACCCCAAACACTTAATTAGTGTCACTCTTTGTACCCTCATTACTAGTGATATGTGATAGGAAATATGGCATTATGTATTTTTCAAATAGAAGACATTTTGTTGGGGTTTGTTGACATGCAATGCAGTAAATAATGAATGTTTATTGTAGTGCAGTCTTGTAGGCAGGAACAGTGTTTTGTACAGTGACCCGTCTGGCGGATATTTGATAAGAGTTAAATTTTGTGATATTGTTTAGCAAGGTTTTTTTGTGGTTTAGGACATCCAACTTCTGCTGTCGGCAATTTCATTTGTTCTAAAGACTAATTGGTGAATAGAATTTAATGGAAGCAGGTTATAGCTTTTCATGTACATGTAGTTCTTCAATTGAAGGTCTGACAATTTTAGGTGGAAACAGAGATGTGCATTTCAACAGAAATTGTTTACGGTTATTATATATTTTCCTTTGCTATCATTAGTTTCGCTTTCACTGATGTATCCTAAGACGTTAATTCTTGGTATGGAGATAAGAATGAAGGTGTCGGATTATGTTCAAGATCGTATTAAAGCTTTGAGACAGAATCAAGAAGGTTTATATCAAAATGTTGGCTGCCTCAGAGGAAACGCTATGAAACATCTTCCAAACTTCTTCTCAAAAGGACAGGTTAGTTCCTTTTGTTTTATGTGAACTAAATGAAATAATGGTTCACGACTGATTGTAGAGATAAATAAGTTTAATGTTTTTGATGGGAATAGTTCTACACCTACACAATGTAGAGGTTAAATTGGCATGTTTTATTTGCAGTCATCTAATCCATGGTTAATGTTTTTTATACCATTTTCGTTTTGAAGACATATGAAAAGATGACCAGTTTAAAGAGGGGCTCCAAGTTGAAATTCAATTTTTTTAATAATCCACTCATTTCCTAATAGATAGAGTTCTTATGTAAATGGGGGACCTATAACAAGTCTCTTACATCACGTTAAAATGGTATAAAATGACACTGTGTTTGATACCCTTCAAGTGCAATATTTGTGAACATCCAGAAACCCTCCATTGCGTTATACTTTAAGTTTTGTACATTTTTGTACAGAGAATTTACAATTAACCATTCATTACTGAATTCAGATGAAATTTAATCAAAACTGCATTAAATTTGTGCTCATGACTGGTGCAGAAATACCTTTTTAGAAAGTACAGACCTATTTGTTTTTGCTGTCAGACATTGTCAGATGACGTTGTGTTTCAAACTTTGCTCTGAAAGAGTATCTAATCAAATGATATATTACTTGTAATCCCCCCCCCACTTTCATGAGGACTCTATCTGTTGGAAAGTGAGTGCGTCACAAAACTCAACTTGACCTCAACTTGACCTCAAAGCCCCTCTTTGACATCACTAAGTGACTTGATACAGATTTGTAGGAGTACTACTGCATACAGTGTCCACTCATCCCAACTCACTGTCACTCAATATGTGTTTTTGTTTTTCCAGATTACTAAGATGTTTATTTTATTTCCTGATCCACACTTCAAGAAAACTAAACACAAATGGAGAATTGTTAATCAGACTCTGTTGGCGGAGTATGCGTATGTTCTTAAAGAAGGGGTAAGTTTCATCACTATTTCCAGCCCACAACTAAGGGTGTGTGAAGTGAGCAGGGTTGGTGTAGCAACCAGTGGTATCAAATGAAGCGAACAGTTTGTGGTGACCAGATGCAACAATGGGGGTGTAGCAACCAGGGAGTGTAGTTACATGGAGGGTGTGGCGACTGAGTGGTGGTAGGTGGGGCGGCGGAGAGATGTATTGTAGCAACCAAGGGGATTATGGGATGTGACATTCTAATTACTTCCATCAGTTGGCATTTTGAGCCTCAGTTTGCAAATGTATCACTTGAAGCAACGGAATCCAGACTTATTGTTGTTGAATGCTTAGTCACTTAGACCACACAGACTAAGTTTTGATTTTATTGTAATGAATGAAAAACTTGATTTGTCTACAGGGAATGTTGTACACAATAACAGATGTAAAGGAGCTACATGAATGGATGTGTCAACATTTGAATGAACATCCTTTATTTGAAAGGATCTCCGACCAACAGCAGGTATGATACAAACAACTTTATCAAACTTTCAAATAAAAGTCTACTTTCTTCTGTAATACTTCTGTCAGAAAATAATTTTGTTTTCTAAGTCTCCTTCATGACCAACGTCATAGATGTGACAACAAGTTAACAAAGAAAGTAATGGAAAAAACAAGTTTATTGAACAAGTGGTAGGGCGGAGCAACTTGTTGTTGGCAACCTACAAGTCTATGAGATTGGGTGGTGCTATGGATGCAGTGTTGTTTGTGGGGATGGGCAGGATAAGGGAAAATGGGTTGAATAATTGACTCCCAATGAATTTATACTACAATGTTAAAATGTAAAGAATGCACACTAATGAACCCTCCACCACCTGTTGTACAATAAACAAAAGAAAAACAACATCTTACACCAAGCCAAAGAGTCATGGCCAAGCGGGCTGGTGCACTAGACTGGTGCACTAGACCTAAGTTCTGGTGTGGGTTCAGACCTTAATCATGGCACTTTGTTGTTGACAATGACACTTAGCTGTAATTGCTCTGGATGGGATGTAAAGCTGAAACCTTATATGCACAAAAAAGTGCCCAGTATACTTGTGAGTAAGTGAAGGGGTTTGCTCCAGTGTTTCCCTTGCGTTAGAGAACCAAACAAAGATGGGTGGTTCGGTTCCCCAGGATTTATTTCCTGAGACTTAAGGGCAGCAGGCAGCTTTTGAATTCTGAATATTTGTTTCTTTCCCTGTAAGCTTTGATTTGTTTTTCCTTTATTTTTAATAGAATGAGGGTCCAATTACAGAGCTTCTTGGGAGTTGTACTGAAGAAGGTCAAAAGGTCACTCGTAACCATGGAGACAAATTTCCAGCCATTTTTCGACGCATCCCTGATAAATATTCATGACAAATTGTTTTATATTAACTGAAAGTAAGTCAACATCAAATGAGCGTATGGAGGCACAACTGTGCACAGACCTAAACTCTATACATCTGTGTGATGTGTAGATTCACCACATAGTATCACACTGCAGGCTGTGGATGATATTAAATGGTCAGACAGTAGGAGGGTCAACAGTGTACAGTGTAGATCCAAATGCACACTATGGCACAATGATTCAAACCAAAATGCCGTGGGTTATTTTCATCAAGTTGATAACCACAAGAATCTGCTGAGCACAGAAACATTACAAACAGGTTACTAGCCACAATGCCATAACGTTTACATTACTGTTACTGTCACAAGTGATGATCATCACATTATTTTACTGGAAAATAAGGACTTGGCTGAATTCTATTTAGAGTTGTATTTTGGAAATAATGAAAAGATTTTCAAGCAATTCCATGCGGCACCGATGAGAAACCGACAAACACTTTTCACTAGCCTTAGTACAGGACCTAGTAGGAGGGTATCTTGCACAACTTAAAATTCTATTTGTACACTTATCAAGTCTAGTTTTTATCATAATTATACATTTTTATTCATACTCATAATAATTTGCCGATTGACATAATGTATAGTGGCAAGTACTAAACTATATTAAAGTTAAAGTCGTTGCATCTTTAACAAGAAAATAATAAGAACATGTTTGGGTTTTTTCAAAAGCAGAATTGAACGCGACTGAGCAATACGTGCATATATCCTCTTATATTACGCACACAGATCCTTGTCAATTGATTGGTGGAACACAAGTCAGATGTCATTCATTATTTTACCATGTATTCACTGCCTCAATGCTTTAAAACCACACTGGATTATAGTGAGTGGAAAGACAGTAGGAGGGTTGACTATGTACTGTACAGATGCATTCACCAACTACATGTAATATTGCAGGCTGGCATATAATTTCAAACCATAGTGGATATTATAACACCCCTTACAAATATTCTGCCTTTTGATTGGTTTAGAGCACATCACATGGCCGCCAATGTACTATCACATGGCGTGCAGTACCTAGACGTCTTTTTTACCCACCTTGAACCCAATCAGTTGTGCTTCTGTGTATCTGAAATGCGCGTACGAACGTTACATATACGAGGATGAAAAAAATTTTGTTGGGGTGTTATAACACAAATATTGACTGCTTTTCCTTGTGCTATGGGTTAAAACTACGACTCCCTCGGTGATCCACGGAGCATTCTATTTTCCCTCGGTGAAGCAGTCAATATTATACTATTGAATGGTCAGAACATAGAAGCGATAAAGAACTCATTTGACACTTCTGGACTGAATGACAATCTTAACAAGTAAAAAAATGTATTTACATTCTTCATAATCAAGCGATGTCAAAAAATATAAAGAGAAAAAAAGATGAGAAAATAAAACTAGCTTTACCAAAAGGACCAAAAGGACAGATGGTATAAATGCAAAAACAAGTTAACAGCCTGATGTTTTGACCTTACTGAAACTAGTGAAAGGCTAACGCTAGCCTTTGATTAAGACTCTACTAGGGATGAAATGGTCAGGCAATTAACTTTATTTTATTTTAATAAAGATACATTAAAAGTGATTCCAATTCCCGAAGTGATATGTTTAAGATATTGTAACCAAAGATAAACAGACACAAAATTCAAATTCATGTATACCTCTTGGTTTTCGATATATTCATTTGTATTTTTTGAGTCTCATTAAACCTTAATGGTCAAAGTTCACAACATTGTTAAAAAACGACTGGTTTATGGCCATTTCCAAACCATGGTTTACACATCAGCCAAGGCACTGTCAGCCGTTAAAGTCCTGTACTGAAAGTGTACCCTTTCCAAATTTACTACAGAAGCCCAAGCCTAAGCCAGAGCCTAAGTCAGAACCCAAGCCAGAACCCAAGCCAGAGCCCAAGCCAGAACCCAAGCCAGAGCCCAAGCCAGAACCCAAGCCAGAACACAAGCCAGAACCCAAGCCAGAACCCAAGCCAGAACCCAAGCCAGAACACAAGCTAGAACCCAAGCCAGAACATGAGCCAGAACCCAAGCCGGAACACAAGCCAGAACCCAAGCCAGAACCCAAGCCAGAACCCAAGCCAGAACCCAAGCCGGAACACAAGCCAGAACCAAGCCAGAGCCTAAACCAAGGTTTGGAGCAAGGCCAACATCTTCACATGGTTTATTCAATCATTAGATTCTATCTACTATAAGCTGTTCCACTCTTTGTGTTTGTTAACATTTTTTTACAAGGGGGAGGGGGAGGGGGGCAGGGGGAGGGGGGCAGGAGGGATAACAACAAAAAAAGAAGTGGGGTGTGTCTATTTAAACAATGAGCAAGATGGACAGTACCAAATCCTTCTTTATCAAACTGCCGGAGTGAAGAATTCAGAAGAACTGAGGCACGTAGAATGAAATAGCAATTACTTTCACAGCGTCGGGCATTCTGGTCTTATCTAAGTCCAAACAATTGGGTGTGGAGTAACGAGGGAGAAGAGGATTGAGGCAAAAATACCTCATCTAAACACTACTTTTGCCTTTATTTTGGAGTTTATAATCACTTCAATGCATTGTTTGTTTCTTTTGCAGTTATTGGTTATGATGGAATGCGATTTTTCAAAAGGGAACTTGGTTTACCATAATTTATGTACTCTACTCAATTGTTACAAATTTTGTACAATGTTAACATTTAAAAAAAAGTATGACATGGTTGATTCTTTACCTAGCCTCTGGGGACTTGTCTGTCTAAATAGATCGTTGATTTAAACTTGATTCTCCATTCTTTGGCAGTGAAATTTCCCCCAATCTATCTAACAAAGTTTCATAATCAGGGAAATTTTCAAATCTGGTAGTAAAAATGGAAAGATTGGTTGATTATTCAAGGAACTTTCTGCAGAATCCGGGAGAGTTGGCAGCTCCACCAAGTATTTCCAAGAATTTTGGAACATTAACAAATATCTTGTTTTCTGACCAAGCTCATGTTTTGTTATTTCAATAAATACATCAGTCATTCAGGTGCAATATTGTCAGAGTATGAAACCGTATGGTCAGTACACATCATGGACAACAACAAATATCAATGCAAAGCTCTCATGTTTTTGTAAGTATTTGTTCCTCAGTTTGAACTCATAGGTTCCCGATTTAGAAGCTTTTGTAAGTGAAAATCCACATTGGGCCATATCAACATTGGCGACTGTGGCTTAAGATTTAACTGTTGCTAAGGATGTTGCACCAATCGAGATGATGTTGCAATGAGTCAGACGTAGCAGCCAACTTGAATGCAGTCGTAGTTCCACAATACGGCACACATTTATATGGACTAAAACAACATTTTGACTGGTCTGGCAAATTACAAATGAGTGTTCTGACCCACCAACCACTGATATCACGTGCATTTGCTGAGTGGACAACCGCTATGTTCAAACTCTGCTTGATTCATGAAGTTATCACAAGCTAAACATCTTTATTAATTATGCTTAAGCTAAGCATGGATTTGTTTGCTTCTGTAAACGCTGATTTTTGGCTTACAGTAAGAAGAGCCACATGTACAAATCTGGCACTGGTTATTGTTTTGTTATTATTTGATTGTATTGCACTTACCAAGGTGTCTGTTTAATGTCTACAGTGATTTAATGTAGAGTTAGAAATAATGGCTACTCACATGTCTACCAATGTACAAATTGGGAACCAGACTGTTTACCTTCCTGCCTCAGTATGGCTTACATGGGTTTCAATGGAAGATGATCACATCATGGTAAATACAGTAGACTGGTCCCCAGTCCTGTCTAGGTTCTGTCTTACAGAGAAATGTTTTCTAGGATTTTGTCGGTTCAAACTTTTGCGTCTGGAAATTTTGAGGTTTCTTTGCCTTGTCAGGTTTCCGCCACAGTGTGATTTCCTTTGGAGACAAATCAAATTTTAAAAAACAATGGTGAATATATCCAAATTTAAACATTCAGCAAATTTTCAGTTTATGATGGCTTACTTCAGAGAAACAGATCAAAGAGCAAGATTTCTCAATACTGAAGAAAATAACAGCTACTTTTTTTCTAAAAGCTGACATAATGTAGTGTCATTGAAAAAATTGTGTATTTTTAATCTAAATTTTTCAAATATTTTGTGTCTCCATTTTTCAAAAATGTTGTACGTTACACAAAAATGCTCACTGCAAAACGTTGCATCACAGCGTGTACTTTTTTGTGTGTCTGTACATCCGAGCTACTTTAAACCAGATACAAGTTTTGACAATTTCTAACCTCTGCATACTGTATGAGTTGTTTTAGGAGATGTTTTTGTTATGATATTTGGTTTGCAGTAACACCATGTGTATATCTACTTGCTAGGTAGATATTATTTTCATTGAGAACTTGTCTTTCTCAAAGAACAAAATCTACTTAGCAAGTAAATATACACATGGTGTTACCGCAAACCAAGTATACGTTGATACCTCATCATGCAATGCCTCAAATCCAATAAACAAATGTTGACTTCAGCTACAAGACTGACATTTCTGATCCCTGGTAATCCCAGGCCTGCTCACCTGTTGTTTGAAGTATCTCCTCTCCTCTTCATCAACAAGGACTAAGTTAAGATAGTATCGTGTGGAGAACTTCTTGTTGACGTCTCGCATCGTTGGTGTGAGTTCATAACCAGAGAGAAAGAGACGGATTGGAATAGACTCACCTAAATAAAAAAAAAAAAATACATCAAGACTCACCTAAATCAAGAAAAAAGAATTACATCAATAATAACAAAACATTTGGACAGAGGCAGTGACTTCTTATGAGGGTTGAAGATGGGGCCTTAAGATTGAGTTTCATCAAGTCTAGGAAGTCAAATCTCAAGTTTTTCAAGGCATGCATCAACTCAATTCCAAAAACTTTAGGCCATGAATCCAGTCCAAAGTCTTTTAGGGCATTAATTCAGTAAAGATCCAAGTCTTAGAGGTCAAGTCTCAAGCTTTGGAGGTCAAGTCTCAAGCCTTGGAGGTCAAGTCTCAAGTCTTGGAGGTCAAGTCTCAAGTCTTAGAGGTCAAGTCTCAAGTCTTGGAGGTCAAGTCTCAAGTCTTGGAGGTCAAGTCTCAAGTCTTCACTTCAATTCAATTTCAAAAAACTTCATAATCCTTGATAATGCAATTACAAATTTGGGCAGCTCCATAATAAAACCAGTTATAAAATACCAACTAGAGCAACAACACCACAATAAGAATATGTATACCAAACAGCATATTTTTGTACATATTTACATATAAAACAACACAATTTAAATTATGTACATTTATGCTCACACTTCGAGGTCAAGTCTCAAGTCTTGGAGGTCAAGTCTTAAGTCTTAGAGGTCAAGTCTCAAGTCTTGGAGGTCAAGTCTCAAGACAAGTCTAAAGTATTCTTAGGGAATGAATCAGGTCAAATCTTCAGTCAATTTTAGTCATGTTCACAAGTACAACTCAAGTCCAAGTCTCAGATGTTGGTGTTTTAATCCCCAACTAACCCTCCCCCAAACAGCTGAATGCTAACCCTGTCACTGCAGGTGCGAGCTCTTGCTGTCAGTCTGTCACATCACAATCGGCACCTTCATTATGGATATAATGAAGAGACAGCCAGCGAGGACTGCCGCACACACATGTAGTAACTTGGTTAGCGTTCATAACACCATGTACAGTCACACAACCCGCTATGAATCTGACAACAGTCGCCTTTAATTGAATTTAGGCTCTGTTCACAATGCATTAACTTACCTCTAACTGGTGCTCCGTCCATGATTTCATACTTAGCTATGGTCTCGTTTTCATTAAAGGTGTTGGGACCTACCAAAATGAAAAAGAGAACATTATTAGAAGATATAATGATCAAATTTAGGTAACAGTGTTAAATAGTGTACAAGTACACTGCTCCAAAAGTTACAAATGGATTTGACACTATAATATTTTCATCAATAGTCCAGATTTACACCTTGTAATTATATTCTGCATCCAATATCTTTATTGACCCATTTCAGAGTGTGGAGTGAACAACAAGTGCCAATTTGTCCGCCACATTGTACACAAACGAATTGACCCCCAAAATGGCTGCAATGGTAGACGCGCATTTTGCAGAAGGTGCATTATACCAACTATGTACCAACCTGATCCTGTTGTTTCCCTTTTTATGATTGCAAGCTCCATGTGTTTGATCTTGATTCGTACCAGTAAGAAATAGATCTTACCCACTATAACGTCCTTCAGGTGGTACCTGTACAAATCAAACAATTTAAGGGATGGTAAAACATTAGAAATAAACTAGCACTGTTCTATAACTTACTGTTGTTCAGGACTATTTAGTATTTTGTTTAAGTCTGTTTAAGAGAATTACCATAAGTACGTTTGTCTTTTTATTCCCGAGAAATGAAATAAATTTAAATATAAATATACCATAAACATACATGTACATTCCAGACAAGCATTGGGTGCATGGGTCACATCTGTTGTACGGCTTGCACTGATACAACAGACTGCAACACGTAACTTTCTTTCCAGGCTAGAATTGGGTGCATGTGTTGCTTCAGTTTGTCAAGCTGAAATTATGTGGAAGCCTCATTGCCATGATTGCTGGTCCAAGTTTACACTGGACTGCAGGCCCAAGGGCATTGATGTTAGGCCCGGGCCAGTACAACTCAAGACCGGACAAGTCCAATAGTGTTGTGCTTTTCAACTCACTTATTACACATATTTAATAAATTGATGTTCAAATTGTGACTTTAAGTCTGATAAACATCTCTTTAATTCTTTTGAGTAACAAACTACTGAACCATAAGACTAATAAGATCAATCTTCCCTATGTATTTTGTTCAATTATAGGTTCAAATATGTAGATAGTTTTCTCATTTTGATTCTGGTCATGTTAAACAAATTTGAATCCAGTCAAATTTTGAGTTCAAGCCCTGCAGCCTTGTGGATTTTCCCGCCATATCTTAGCCCTGCAGTCTCCTGTGGTAGTTTGTGAACAGTCAGTTGGGCAGAGTACCGTAGAAAAGGTGTTAATGGACCTGCAGTCATTTTAATATGCAGGTCAAAATCATATCATGTGAGATGTGACACGAGTGTTGGGCAAAATGTGCGACACGTTCATCACTTACATCGACCAATGAAAACAATGTTACCCTACATATGTATGTTAGTGTTACACGGTAGCTGCAATCCCTGCAGGACCCAGATTGAAGTAAAAGTCTATTTCTATGGTTTTTGACAATCAAATTGGGGTTGAACAAAATTACTAGAGCATGACTAGAACCGGAGACCTACTGATTAAAGTGCCAGCACTCCACCAACTGAGCAATCTAACCTTTATGTTGGCAGTCTCCTTATTCTGTCAATATCTTTGTTCAGGGGTGCTTGTCAGAAGCCATTCAACATGTAACTGCCGTATAGCCAGGGATCACACACACGTTTACAAAACAACGTGAGAAGCTGCAACATAGGGATCACCTCAAAGAGATGCAACTTTTTCTTGTCTTTTAGCATCTCAACTTCGCTCGTCCCCAGCGCCTTGCCTTAAAACCAAGGGCACTGGGATGGGCAAACGTATCAAGCACGCTCATTGGTTAATGTTCAGTCCCATCATGCATCACACTCACATTGCACGCATGACATACTTCCTGAACAAGAATCTGTGCAAGCTGATTAGCCCATCCCAGCAGTCCTGGATAGGCCCGCTGGGGATGAGCTAACATCTCAACATGTTTGAATACTTGAAGGTCTGGTACCTGTACTTACTTTGATTTATTGTATTCAAACTCTATGTGAAGGCAATCTTCGATACCGACCTCCATCTTAATAGAAGAGTTGACTTCCGGGTAGTGGGAGAGTGTGTGAACCAGAATGTCCATCTCTTTCACTGTGTCCGTTAATCGCTTTGTAATGGTCACTCGCAAGAAATAACTGCATTAACAAAACCAAAGAAGAATCAAGTTTATATTATATTATGAACAAATAGTCACTAGTGTTCTCCCTTAACAGCGGTAAAGTGGTTCGCTGGCCAAATGCTAGTTAAATGACCCGTCCAAATTCTATACAAGTGGTCAAGCTTGCTTGTTCAATGTTGACAAACATCCCCATAGAATAGGAAATATAGACTAGCCCTTACCATGCTAAATGCAACAATATGCACCAAATGGTAAAAGTTGTTGTAATCTGTTGCATTTTACAGTCAACTGAAATGTCATTCTTTGACTTAATTTGTTGCATTTAGCGGTCGAGTGACTTCATATTGGTGTTGCATTTTGTTGTATTTGGCAGTCAAATATTTGGCAGTAAGACACAAAGCGGTGCATGCCAGTATACCGGGCCCCCTAAAAAATGCCACACACCACAGGAAGAATGACTTGGATATTGTTGCATTTGGCAGGGCAAACACCCTTGCTCAATCCTAATACAAACAACATGCCTGCACAATGCAACAAAATCCCTTGTTGCAATTTGTTTCATTCTCTTGTATATGGCAGGGTAATAAAGAGGGACCTTGATGGGGGATAGGGCTAGTGAAAAAGCTGCTGGACCGAGCCAAATTTCATGATTATGCTTACCATAAGCAAAGAACCTGCGCATGTATGTCCAGTTCACAGGTTAGCAGGGAATTGGTGCTTGTGCACCACATGTACTAGGCATTCTTTGCTTACACAGCGAGCGCAGAAATTCTGCCCTTGCCCTGTAAGCGAAGAATGATGATCCAAAGAGCGGACTTCAGTTGAAAGTAGAGCTCACCATTTTGTTGTGCTCACAATAAAATGCCCGCAGAAGAAATTGATCCCCTAGCACCAACAAAGTCATGGTTCAATAAGTGTGTTAAACGACTTTTTTAATAATGGGAAGTGCCTCCATGCCCCTGGTCATTGACTTTGTTCCAGGAAAAATTTAAGTTCCCTTATAGAGGTGCACCATCCACGAAGAAAACAAAAAGCTTTGCCCTTATAAGAATGATGTATCAAAGCATAGAAGTGTGATTAAAATCCCCCACCCCCACCAGCCTCCCATAGAGACATACCGTAACCGGACATTAGCTCCAGTGTAAGACTCGTAGGGTTTCTCAACATTCAAGAACTCAAATGAGTAGCTGGTGGATTGGGTGAGTTCTCCTGGTCTAGCAAGCTCCTTAACCAACGAGGTAAACTCATGGTGGTTGCCTCTATCGTAGTACAACTCTGTAAATAGAAACAAATGCTGAGATCAACTTTTCAACACCAACGTGTACAGTGTAGGTAAAAGTCTAAAATTAGAGGTTGAATAACAACAAATTTACTAGAGTAGGACGTGAACCTGTGACCTTCAGATTGGCACGATTGATGTGCTGGCTGCTACCAACTGAGCTACATGTACACTGGTATGTACACTAGCCCTCATGTTGATGGTCTGCCCGTTTCACTATTTATTTTTAGTAAGGGTTGCCAGTCAGAAGCCATACATGTACAACCTTCAATTTCCCCTCGACTTCCTCTCTGGAAATCAGAACACTCTGGGTCACCTCTAGAGGTGCAGTCTTTGTACACAAGCTAGAGTGATTAACTAGAGGACCCTGCCTCACTCTAACCTGAACAAGCTGGAGTGATTAACTAGAGGACCCTGCCTCACTCTAACCTGAACAAGCTGGAGTGATTAACTAGAGGACCCTGCCTCACT
>JAUELU010000022.1:3993052-4004103 GCA_032357145.1 Evasterias troschelii
AAAAATTCATTAAAAGAATTCATATATTTAAAAACAACTACAAACATTAATATATGCTGTTTAAAACTCCCAATAAATTTATAAACACCATACATGTAGATGTAAAAAACATTCTGAGAACCTGTCAAAGTATTCAAAAAATTGTTCCAGAATACCCCCCCCCAGTTTTCAAAAACCTGGAGAGAGAACCTGGACTTTGTACTAGTTGACAGTTAGTAACAATGTAAATGATAAGCTAAAATATTGTACAAAACCTTCACATTATTTCATTAGACAGCCACTGCAAGTGTGCATTAGCATAAGAAGGCGCCTGGTCACTGCGATACTCTCCATATAATGCAGTCTTTTCTTCTGTGGCCACTACTGCACTTCAGTGTAAAATGTCGGTCAGCTTGCGGTCAACAGCGCACCAGCGCCTGCATAATAATAATAATAGCAGAGTTGAAACGCAGGTCACAAAATAGCCGTCCAAATATAGTTTGTTGACCTTTCTATGTCTGGGTTTTGTCAGTGTAGAACGTGTAGTTGAGGGGTGGGTGTGTTGTACACTCTGTATAGTTGTAGGTAGTAAAACCTAATTCAGATGTGAAAAATTACAGTAGTGTGAACAGGGTGCACACATGTACATACATTGTGGAGATTGTGCAGTGTTTCACCATAAGGTGTACTGAGGCAATTAATTTTGTTTTTACATTGAAATAAAGGTCACCATCTACACGTTCTAATCAACTACTGCCAATGAATTTATGTCAATATGGCGTCCTCCAGTAATGCAAATTATTGTGGCCATTGCAAATTTGAAAGGTTTTTTTCAGCCCTGTACACAAAGGTAAGTTGATTATCGATAGTAATATAATTTTGTTGGTAGCAACTTCAAGTAGAATTGTAAATATATCTTTACCATTTGTACTGTACTAAGTTCACTTGCATTTAATGTTGTGTTGAGAGGGGGGGGATGTTGTTTACAATGAATGTGTTTTGTGTATTGTACAATATGTACTGTAGTGTACCATGCAATGTGTGGATGTACACAACTGACATTTTGTTGCATTTGGCAGCAGGGTAAGCCTGGTAGGGGATTGAGCAGACAATCAATTGGTTCCAGACAGTTTTTAAAGGGTGTGTACGACATTGGTAATTGTCAAAGACCAGTATCCACACTGTACTTGATGTGACCCAACATTTATATACATGAAATAACAAACCTGTGAAAGTTAAAAGCTCAGAGTTATGAGAAAACAGTGGAAAAACCTGTTATATGTTTAAATATACATTATTTTCAAACATTGACATTGATTTGTGCAAAGCAAATAAAAAGTTAAGGTAAATAATGCAATGTAAACTTGCCTTTGTTCCAGTCTTCCATTGTGAAATAAAAATACACAAGTCACATCTCCCAGCAGGAACCAGAGGGAAAATTTACATCCAGCGTGACTGTGTCAACTTATTAAGATGCAATTACTATAAATCAAATATTATTATTATTTTTTTTGCCTACAATGTGTACAATTTGCAATGTCGGACTTGGTTTTAAATTTGAAATGAATACACTAAAATCTGCCTTGCAAACTCAGTGCACATTCTAGATGAGATGTCGGTATTAATTACCATAGTGATTTGTATTGTGACATCACTCTTTGCTTCAAGCAATTCAGATCAATTCCCCACTGAAGATTACTCTTGGCAGCCTTTTTGAATTCGAGCCCGAAACACTGCGTAGCGTGTCAAGGCCGAGGGGATAAGAGCACCGGATCCAAGCTCTGGTGTTTCTGATCAGCAGAGTTTGGGTTCGAGTCCAGGTCGTGACACTTGTGTCCTTGAGCAAGACACTTAACTATAATTGCTTCTCATCCCCCAGTGGTAAATCGGTACCTGTGAGGGCAGAGATGGTTTTTGTGATTGATTTGGCTTGATGCACTACATATTTGGCAGCACAAGCTGAGATGGTTTAAGGAATGAAATTAAATGGCCCAGTGACCAGGGGTAATAATGTTGAAGCGCCGTGAGGATTGAGTGACGGACCTGAGTGCTATAAGAAGCCAGTGCTATTAACAAATGAGTTTAATTGCCTCGGTGTCTCTGGCATAGTAAGCTGCTGGTTGCGTGGCTTCAACTTCCTAAAAACCCTGTTCAAAGTGCAGCATTTCAAAACTCAAACAATTATATTCGTAGAACATCAAAATACATCAGTGTATAAATAATGATAATGTCAAGATATGTAGATCTTCCCATTATGTAGCATGCACTAACACTACCAGACTACTGGTTAGCAAAATAAGGGATCGTCATGCGTATTTGAATGGGGCTGATGGTGGAGTGATGATAAACATTGCATCCTTTTGTGTGCCTAGTGCCGGTTGCTAATCAATTGTGTCAGGTACTGATGCACAATTCAACAATGCTACCCTACAAGGTTTTCGTTGTTCTAGTGCTACCCCACAAAGGATTTCTTCAGAAATGGGTAATAGAACAACAATGGAAGTACCCTGTAATTGCAACATGTAAGGGTGTGTGAGTTTGACATTCAAACTGAGGACTTACAGCAAAAGGGACAACAGGTCAGCGATTGCCATCACAAAGGAAAACAACAGGGTCCATGTTTGTCAGAACAAAGGAGGGTCCACAATTGGAGATCATTAAACACAATGTTGTCCTTGTCATTGCAGGGGTCCAGGAGCTGGCTACGAAGACTCTTAGTGTACAATCCAAGAGATATTACATAGATGTCAAACAAAACAGACGAGGGAAGTTTGTCAAGATCGCAGAGGTACCGTATAAAGTTTTGGATGGTTAACATCTTAACAGAGTTTGGGGTTTTTTTTCATGAGTTTTTTTGTAGGATCCTTACTGCCTCAAACCTCCAAATTCAAGCATAAAGTGTATGACATTGTATTACATGTGGCTTTCACTGCTTGATCCCTCCTCCCTCAATACTCCCAAATCAACCAATATCAGTTTACATCTGTAGGACCCCAACTGCCTCAATCCTCCAAAGTCAACCGATATTATAAAGCTATATTTTTCCGTATTCCACTCCCGCTTGTGTGATATCACACAAGCGGGAGTGGAATACGGACAAAAAATAGCGTTTCTGAATCTTTAAGCAAACTTGATGTCCCCCCCCCCCCAATTTTTGTATAACGTTATTTATTTTGTGTTATCATTTAGGTTGGAGCTAGTGGCAGTAAGAGCAGGTTGACGCTTGCCATGTCCGCAGCTGCCGCTCTACGTGATCACATGACAGAGTTTAGTGAGCACTACGCTCAGCTTGGTCCTCCTAATCCTGACAACCCGCCGGAGGACGGCAGACTCAAGAGTGAGGTAATCATAAATGAAAACAGACGCTACTACCTTGATCTCAAAGAAAATGCTAGAGGGAGATTTTTAAAGGTAAGTTTGAAGTCAGAGTGCGACCTGACATGTATGGATCTCTCCAAATGCGAGTGAAAACAGTGGCGGGCGAAAGTATAGAACTGAAGTTTTAGTTCATCATTTCTGTCTTTGTCCAACCTGTCGGTCCGTACGTTCTTGTTCCTGTTTACGTTCTGTTTGTCTTTCCATCAGGCATCTCACCACAAGCCTCGGCTTCTAGATAATGCCACCATACTTATTTAATTTTGACTGCTTGGATATTTCAAGTATGGAAATAAATGCGAGTTTTTATATTTCCTACACCACCCATTTTCCCACTTCTCAACTGCTCAAACAGCTGCACTGGCTCTTTCGTAGAAAAAGTAATAATGTATAACGACCTTAACATTTAACTGTGTGTTCAATATTTTCCCCATATAATATACATTTTCAACTCATTAGAAACCAGGGCTACGAAGGGCAAAGGTAACTTTGATATTCCTTGAACCACCAGAAAATCAGAAGACATCTGGAGCATTTCCAACTGCTGGCCCTAGGATGTGGATTTCCATTCCACACTCTTTCAAAAATTCCAGCTCCATAACAAAGTTCAAAGGGTCACTGAAAACATTGTGTTTCATCTGTAATTCTTCGCCCAGCTTGGCCTGCACCGATCACGTTCAGAGCCCGACTCGCTGGACTCTTCACTGCCTGAATGCTGCGGGCTGGACCTGGCAGTGGTTTTCCACTTGGTTTTTGATATCTTTCCCATAATTATTTTTGTTTTGGTCATTCTCTGAGCCCTTTTCATCCCGAGGAAAAGGCGCTTTATACATAGTGTAAATTTTATATTATTTAGAGTGTCTATTAATAGACAAAATATTCAACCAAATTCGTGTGACTCACGTGACATTATAGTGGTTTTACAATGTAAACAAACCAAGCAAGCAATGCTTTGAAACCTATGGCTGCTTTCAAGTGTTTCTGCCGTTAGGTGGGAACCAGCCATGCTTTCCCATGTACACACTGCTGGCTGCTTGCTTGGTTTGTTTAAATTGCATAAGTCACGCGACTCCGGTCTCCGAATGTTTTTCGTTTTAGGAAACCACAAGTTTAAAATGTTGTCCTCATAAATGAAAACAGATGCTTGTTTTTTCAAATTAAATATGACTTCAGAGTTTGACATTAGTGGTAGCCTCTCGCCAATTGCAATTGAAAATTTACAGGTGCAAATGATCCTGTGAGCGATTGTGAAACAAAATTTAAGTTTCACTTTATCAGATCATCTCAATCAGGAAAACCACACGACCAGCATGAGGTGTGTACATGTACTTGCAAGTATTAACATTGATAAGTTGATAAGTGCAGGGCCCAATTTCATAGAGCACAAAAAAGTAACTAAGCACATGAAAATGTTGCTTACAAGTCTAAGGTTACCAGTCAAAATAGCATACCACATGTACTATTGTAACTGGTATCCTGCTTAGATTTGCTTAGCAGAAAATGGTTTATCAATATTTTCTGCTTTTAAAAGGAGCTCTGAAATTGGCCCCGGTGTGACTTGTGTGATACTGAATTGAGGCAATGGAGGCAGTTGCCAATTGCATGTGAAAACTGTGACCGGCAAAAGTTATTGGGGAAAGACCCTGCTAGGGTCTAACCGTCAGACCACTAACTAAATGTAGGTCATTTTGGCTGGTAAGCAGTTTGCAACAGCTAACACTAATTCTATTTTCTCAAAAGTTACTGTGTTAACATAGTTAAGGAGTGTTGAACTAAACATTGTTTTCACTTCATACAAGAGCGTCTAAATTAGGAACCGCAAGTTCAAAATGAGGTATTTACATGTACTGGTAGGAGTGTTTGCTAAGAAAGTAAGAAAAGCTGTAGTCTGCCCGTCTTCAACATGTTCAAAGGAAGACGGGCATAGAACACTGTTTGAAATGCCATAGGGCTCGAAGCTTGGGACAAAATACACAAGACTGCAAGGGTTGTTGCTCATAATTTGTACTGGAATGGAACACTTTTTACAAAACCAAAGTCATATGAGATGAAAAGATTAAAAAAAAGGACACTAAAAGTTACACTATTTAACTCTCTTGGAAACTTCTCTTTTTATTGTTTTCATATTTCTTCTCCTATGCCGATGCAAGTTGTTTATTTGCCGAGCGCTTAGGAGGCAGTTAGTGCTTTGAAACACCATCTAGAAATGTCCACATACCTTCATACATGTCATACGATTTTAGCCACAGTTTGTATTTGTTAGATCTTGATAAAACTAGGTGTGTTGATTGGTCTTGGGATCCCTCAGCCATAATGTTTTCAGACTCCCTATATATCTAAATGTCTTAGGTCATTATAGCTAGAGCACAAGAACTGTTGTGGGAGCAATACATGTTCTTGTGTAACTCGAGAAGGACTAGGCATATCAACTCCAAAATTGGTGTCTTAGTTGATATTTGGATTCCCCAGATGCCTATTGTTTTTGGACCCCCAAAGTAAAATGATAATGGCTTAAACAAAAGAACTGTTGTCCGAGTGATAACTCAAGATGAATGAGATTAATGTCGGCGGGGCGTTATTATCTTAATTATTATTTTTTATGAAAGAAATTTGACCAAGCCGTTATTTTTTTGTTTTATACCTTGCAGGTTTCCCAGACAATAAACAGAGCGCGGCGTACTCAGATCGCCCTTCCTGCGCAAGGATTAGTGGAATTCAAAAATGCACTCACAGAGCTCTTAGATGAGTTTGGTACAGAGAATGGAGCAGGTGAGTGAAGAAAATGTCTTTTGTCTCTTACAAAGGGTGTCAGAGAATAAAGCCCCAAAATGTTCACGTTCACGCACCTTCCATGTGTGTACATGTACTTTTGCTTGAGGTATAAAGAATATTATTTGGTTTTTAGTATACACTGATGTGTATTAAGCACTGTATACTCAGAACTTTTCTGAGTTCTGTGAACAAATCCACACGCAAATCTTTCAGGTGGAATTGAAACCCACAACCTTTGCCATGCTAGAGCAGATGTCTTACCACTAGACCACCAAGGTATGGTAGCCTGGTGGCTACAGGCAGTTCAAATTCCTTTATTTTAGCAGCGGGTACCACAACGATTTATCTGTTATAATTTTACATTGTGGATAAAGAACATTATTTATTTTTTGCCCTTACAACGGTGTGTAATAAGCATTCTGTACACAGTACTTTCGCAAGTTAATTTCCAGAGTTCAGAAAATTACTGAGTATACATTATACAGTGTTGAATACACATTGGTGTAAGGACATAAAAACAAACACGACTATCTATTATACGATTGTTCGAGTTGGCGTAAAGGTTTTCTTTCTTCGCCTACCACCTCATGGACCCCCATAGCGTTAGCCAGAGGGGTGTCTGGGTGTCTTTTGGACACCCTGTTTTAAATTTGGACACCCTGTTTTATCTGTCATTTACATGTAAATGTATTGTAAGTAAACAATTTGGACACCCGGTTTTTAAATTTCAAGCAAATTTGGACACCCTTTTAACAAATCCTGGCTAAAACCTTGTGGACCCCCAGCTCGAATTACGTCAAGGGCATTACCCGGATCGTGTTTTCTGTCCTACCTGCCTACCTGATTACATGGGCTTCCCTAAAATAATTCTCAGGGGTTTTCCTCCCACATCTGAAACTGAAACTTCCTTCCATGTTTTCTCTCTGTACAATCCTTAGCTACATGTAGAACAGAAAGTGCTTTTTTGAGAGATTTTGGCTTCACAACCAGAATAAATGAAATGAAATATACGTACTGGTCATACCAGTAGGACATAAATCAATACACAGTTACACTTAGATCTTATAGGGCACATATCCTAGTACCTTACAATGTACTTGTAGATCAAGGTGCTGTACAACATTAGTATTCATTATATATTTGGTTTGCGGTAACACCATGTGTACAATGTATTTATATCTACATGTACTTGCTCGGTAGATTTTGTTCTTTGAGAACTTGTCTTGCTATTTATTCTACTGCCACGGAGAGTAGATTATTCGGAATTCAGGAGACTTCTCAGTTCTGAAAAGAACTGTCCTGCTTATTAACCACTACCTGGGCGGGAGCTAGGAAATAGGCCGGGACTACTACTTTCGCAGTAGACTAAGTAACAAAACAAGTTCTCAAAGAACAAAATCTACCTAGCAAATGTAGATATCGGATGGTGTTACCGCAAATATACATTGATCAACCTCACCATTCAATGTCTCAAATCCCATATTATTATTCCTGTTCATCTCAGCCCTCTCAGGTTTCAATATTTTATACACCTGGGTTAAGAGCAGAAGTTACGGTTGATTGCCTTGCTCAAAGTCAACAACATTACAAATATCATGACCAGGAATCGAGCTCACACTCTGATGATTTAATCATCAGAACGTGTGTTATAAACTTCAAATACTGACACTTGACAGTCGATCTGATCATATGGAGTTAACTTCTACACAATTAATACACAACAAGATGCATGCCATCATCAACTAACAACACATGGCTTAACACAACTAGTCAACAGAGGGCGCTATAACAATAATCCAATACAGGTTACCACAACTTCAGTCTGATGTTCTAGACTACTCGGTCATGACACGCCGTGATTGGTTTCGTACTTATTTACAACAAATTTCAGTCATTAATTGTTTACTTGATGGGTTATGATTTGTCAATCTTAGCTGAAGGTCAACCGGAGCTGCCAGAGAACCGTTTTATTAGAGTCGAAAACAAGAATTTCTACTTTGATATCGGCAACAACTATAGAGGTATCTTCATGCGCGTTAGTGAAGTACAGGTAAGAGTTCAGTCTGGTAACCTTTTACCCTTAAACCTCTCGCAATTTCCAGATGTGTTAAGCCTTGCCTTCGACAGGGATAAGTCGGGGCTCTGCAGGAGTCATTCCAATTCAACACAGCTGGTGACTTCTTAACCATGAGTTCCAAGGTCAAATTTGTTTTTGTGACCCACTCATTTTCCAATAGAATGTGTATGAAAATGGAAACAAAAAATAACCTCCTGTTAAATTGTGTAAAATGCCACTATGTTTGATATCCTTCTTGTGCAATTTTCATCCTGCCAACCCCTCCCCCAGTCACACCTGTTCTTCTTGTGGCTTTTCCCTTAACCATTTTTTGTTCCCAAGAACTGTAGGCTTTATGACGCCTAAAACGTTTTTAAAGCTTACAGCCTTTTGAAATTTTAAGTGCGATCCAAAAAAATGTTTTTCTAATGGCAAAAATTTAACAAGTGAATTATTTGACGCCCTCTCAGCCACGCAATCAGTACCGTACATCCATCACTATCCCTGAGCGTTCATGGTCTCGTTTCCGTGACATCTTCACCGATTACGTGGACAAGATGAAGGATCTACGAGCCGCTCCCACTGAAGAAGACGATCCGGACCAGGATCAAGGAGACATAGAGGGAGAGGGAGACGAAGAGTAACCTTGCCGCTGTTGTATTCAGCCGTTTTCATCTTGTAAGTACACCACACCCTAATGGTGTCTACATGGGTGTAAAGTTAATGGAGGGAAGGGGTTAGGGTTCGGGAATGAGCTTGGAGAGATCTGTCATAATGGGCGTAAAGGAGTTGTATTTATAGGACTGTGCAGTAAATGATGGGCATTGGGGTTTGAGCTACAGACAGATCTTTCTAAGGGTGTTAAGGTTCAGAACAGTCTGTGTCTGGAGGGATGTACTTGGAGTTTCTAAGGGTAGTCGGGAACCAGAGCTAAGAGAGGTCTGTCTATTGGGTTTATGCTCTGGAGGTTGAGCTGCAGTCTCATGCTATAGGGTTGTAATGTAAGCTGGAGGTGTGGGATTGGTTCCGGCAGACCTGTGATGTTTTAGTTCATGGGTTTCGTCTGGTAGGAGTATGCTGAAGAGAGATCTGTGGCTGCTGGGGTGTACAACGCTACGGAGAACTGTTGGGGATGCGCAGTTCTTGGATCAAGCAGCAGAGATGCTTTGGTCAAGAGGGGAGTAATTAGTAGGCATTGGGACAATGGGGGTGTGTTAGTAAGATTGGATTAACCATATAAATGCATAATGATTGACTCGGTAATCAGCACAGGCGATCGTAAGGTATCAGTGTTTGCATTTCTGAAGATACTTGGTTCGATCTGAGTGCTAACCAAGCACCGTTTAGAATCTAGCACAGATGGGTACAATATTTTGTGGAGTTCGGATGGACTTTTGAGCCACCAGGAGCGCTAAAGAAGGTATACAAGTGGTTCAAGACTATCGGCTGCATCACCGGATCTTCAAGGAAGCAGTTTGGTAAGCATTTTCTGTGTGTGTGACGGGTGAAACGTCCAAATGGGCTGTGTAAAAACATGTATATAAGCACATGCGTTATTTGCATGTGTGTATAAAGGGCTACCCCCACTGAATGTTCATCACTGAACAGCCATTCAACTCCCTGGTAACTGCATCAGACTTTTTCATATTCATTGAGAATTATCTCCAAATGCACAGATTTTCTCAGTTTGCACAAAGAGACAGGATTTGTATTTATTTGTTGTTTTTTTAGGGGGGGGGAAGCAGGTTTCACTTGAGTTGTTAGCTCTGATGAAATAAATTAAAATGTATTTGAATTGAATGTTAAAAATGCCTCAAAACAATGTCATAGTGAATCCATCCACGTTCAGTGAAGTGACAGCAGGTACCAGCAACATCT
Organism: Evasterias troschelii; assembly: GCA_032357145.1. Lineage (NCBI taxonomy): Eukaryota > Metazoa > Echinodermata > Asteroidea > Forcipulatida > Asteriidae > Evasterias > Evasterias troschelii. The sequence continues at coordinate 4,003,113 of JAUELU010000022.1, forward strand.
CTGGCAGCAGCATTTGCAAACGGACACCAATCTGTTCTCAGATTTAACTTGTTTTATTGAGTTCTGATAAACGGGGGCTATTCAAACGAAATAATTGATAATAACTACAAAATGTACAGTAATTTTTGACATGACCCTCTCTTTGTGAAAACGGGGACGAAATGTGCAAACTAAGAGAAACACTGTGTACATTAATAAAGTGTGCTGCAGAAATGAGTCAACACACACAAGTACATGTAAAAGTACGGCGTGTTATTGGTGTCTTCCATGAACATTTTGAAATGCTAAGCATCTCTGGGCAACTAAGATTGCGTGTCGGAACTACAGGGAACGTTCACTAATACACAAAGTGTAGAAAACAGATTGCTGGCAAACAGATCAGATGTTTGGACCAAAATGAGTTCCCAGCCAGAATCTATCATTTCCAAATGAACGTGCCATAAGGAACACTCAATATGATTTATCACACAAGTGTGAGTGGAATCCGAACAAGTTGGGTATGGGACACAAAAGTGCTATATTTTAAAAGATCTGCGTTATAAGCCAAAATGTAGCATTGCATCGTATCACAACTACACGTACTACATAAACTCAATTTCAAAGACCTATGAATAAGACTGGTGCACCAAATTACCAAACGCAGTGGAAGTATCACATGAAATACATGACTGGTACTTGTCAGTGAGTGGTAACCTTTTCCATAATACCGATGCAACTGTTTCAAGTTGTCGCTGTTCAAGATCTTCTATGTATTCACCCACCTATCACGAAATGAGTACCGAACTAAAACAAGATTTCAAACTCTCTGTAAATTCTGAATATAGTTTGATGAAATAAGACATTTTCTATGAACTTTCAATTATGAATGTGACATATTCTGTGTTATTGGTGCTGTGATAAACTTATCGTCCAATACTCACACACTGTACATCTACACTTCACAAAGTACAATATTATTTCCAACTCAACGAGAATAATAGAAAGTGCTGGT
>JAUELU010000022.1:4271225-4284735 GCA_032357145.1 Evasterias troschelii
CAGCCTCCCTACTTTGAGTGACCAGCCTCCCTCCAATGAGTGACCACCTGGCTACTTTGAGTGACCAGCCTCCCTACAATGAGTGACCACCTGGCTACTTTGAGTGACCACCTGGCTACTGTGAGTGACCACGCTCCCTACTTTGAGTGACCACTTGGCTGCTTTGAGTGACTGTCTCATTTATGTATCATGCCAATTTTGCCACCTTGCGTGTGAAGTGTTGCCATAAAGGGAATTCAGTCAAACACTTTAGTTTTGTTTGTCATTATATTTTATGAGCTTTTCCCCCCTCAAAAACTCACAATTTGGATGTATTGAATGATGAAACCGTGGTACATTTGTGTGAGGACTGCATTCTTATCAGTTTTGCTTCAGTTATCAATTTGAATGTGGACAACCTCCCTCAGTTTATTAGCCAGAGAAAGTACTGTTTAATACACCCACTTAGGGTACTTTGAAATAGCCTTATATCGTTGCATCAGTTCAAAAACCTCGGATCTCGAGTTTGCAAAAAGTTATTGCACATAAAACTGCTGTATGCAAAAAAGCTGTATCTCGGCGCGTACTTGGTTTTGAGTGGACATCCAGGGAAGCGAGTTTGACATTTTCAAACTCACTTGGAATGTAGGTCCTGCTTCAGGAGATAGAATGTTTTTGCACCGACCTAGCGAAATGATCACTTCTTTGTTTTAACTTATAAAAGTATGTGAATTCATGTCGATGATTTTCCTGTCGAAGGGAACTCGGCAAACTCCCACGAGGAAATAAATGTTCAGCTGGCTACAGCCAATCTCTCTCTCAGACAAATTGCACAAATCAAGACATTATGGTCTAGTAGCTAGATGACTATACGTGGAATAGTAATTTTGGAATGAGCGGTTAGCTTGGCAGGATTCGAAACCCACAACCCTTTGATTAAAAGTCCTGCTGCAGTCCAACCACTGGACCACATTGGCCAGTTTTATTTAAATTACCCCGAAGAACCCAAAATGTTCCGTAAATACCAGTTAATTGACACACTACTTGATCCTTTTGACCTTGATTGTTTTGTTTACCACTTTGTTGTCCCAGTCTCACTTCAACTAGCTTTTTGAAGTTTATCTCAAGTTTACGAAATTATATATATTTTTATATCGTTAATTCAGCAGAGATAACCAATAACCTGTATGTATTTTTTAAAATCACGCAGCGATTTTTAAAAGTTAAAAATACAAACTAGAGTTGCAAGAAAACGTTTGATATTATTTATGTATATAACCGCCCACCTCTGATAACTCCATTGGTGCCTTGTATTATATGCATCCCTAACCTTTGACCCTTGTACGTTGATCTGTTCATATCCCCTCCCTCTTTTCCTAGCTCGTTTTTTATGCTTTGAAAAGTATATCTAGAACATTAGTTAGACCCAAAAATGTTCTTTGTTTATCACTTTCATTGTTCGTTTTTTCAGGGAAATGTTAACTTGAATGGTAACATTACAATCTGTTAAACTTTGCAATTACAACCAGTTAAATCACTGCCTGTATTTTTTATAGCTCACCTGCAAAAATGTTGCTTCTCTTTTTCTTGTCAAAAGAATGTACGAGCAAAGATGTAAAGGAACAAAACACAAACTTGTGTTGGTATTACAGAAAGAGCAAAGAATGTATTTGTCTTTGTTTAATCTAGCGTTTAGTTTATTTGAGCTGGTTCTTTTAGAAATCTTAGGTCACATCAAAATTAGCGGCTACAGCTAAGGCTATGCCCAGGGTGTTACTTATAATGTCCCATACTTCAAAGCATGATGACATCATAATCCAGCCAGAGTCGTAGCCGCTAACTCAGATATGGCCTCATTTTGTTTTTGACAAATTGATGAGTGCATTGCAGGGTGACCTCACAAGGGGGTCAAACGAAGGTCTCTCATTGGCCAATCTTGTTTGCCACAAACATGTTTGCGTTTACATTGCTTTTAAAGCACATTTGTAACATTGGTAATTGTCAAATTCCAGTATGCACACTTAATGTGACCCAACATGTTCATTTTATAGCAAACCTGTGAAAGTTTAAGATCAATCGGTCATTGGAGTCATGAGAAAGAAAGAGTGAGAAAAGGCCTTCAGTGTTTTTACTGTTTTTAAAATGAGTTTTTGACTCATGAGATCAAAACGAATCGTTTTACTCATTTCTCAAAAACTAAAGCATTTAAAGCAAAAAATATTTCAAAGGAAGTTTCCCACCATGAACATCTTATACCACATAAGTTATGCTTGAATCTGTGAACATTTATATGTTTACTCTTGCCAATGGTACAAACACCCATGTTATGCACATGGTGTCGCTGGTGCAGGGCACCGGTACAAGGAGGTCAAACGAAGGTCTCTCATTGGCCAATCTTGTTTCCACACAAATATTTGCGTTTACATTGGGACAAAACCCACAGTGAATAGTAGGAAATAGATGGTGTACGGCATAGACTATGTGAAGATCCTCCCCCCCCCCCCCCCAATCAAATGACAAGGATCTACTTAAGTGTTAAATATTATTTCTGGTTGATGGGAGCTTTATTTCTGAATTATTTGATGCCACTCATGGTGTTTTGCCTTATTCCCGCCCCGCCCCCTCATAAACAACAACAAGCAAATAAATACATGTAAATGTTGAACCATCCCAAACTGATGGCTCATGATTTAGATTACACACTTCTATCGACCTGTTAAAGAAGGCAATACACCCCAAAAACCTATTTAGTGTTTTAGAAGTTAGAAGAAAGTTGACAAAGTGAGAGCCGTTGCAAGGAAGCAAACAAGTCACATTTTTAAAGCCTTAATTTGAAAGATAAGCTAATTTGCATATCTTTTTTATCCACTTGTGTGACCTTTGTACTCAAAAGGCCCGTTTTCAGAAAGCAGAAAATACTTCTCAATAAACTTCTGCTGAGCATGCAGGAAACCAGTCACAAACAGAGCTTATAACATGGCATTTTTGGCTGGTAACACTTTTCTGGTGGGCACAATTTTGGGATTCAGGCATTTCTATGTTGGACCAAAGATCATGGTTCTAATCACCTGCGTATACCAATGAAGTTGGTACCTGGCTTATCAACAAACCACAACAATACTAAATTGATTATTTTCGAATGAACTATCACACTTGATTTTTTATGTTACCCCCCAAAAAAAAACACAATTAGAAAACGCTGTTTTAATTTGGAAAAGTTAAATCACATTAGGTGATGCTCTTAATCTCAAAGGCAAATGTTTGTGTTGAGAGAATGCAAGTGATTGTTCGCACTGGTGTTTTTTTTTTTTAACAGTGAAAACAAGTTGTTTTATTTGCAAACATGTATGTGCCTTAATTGTTCAAAGTCATGTCACTGCCATCTTGAACTTGTGTTTATTTTGTGTGTGTATAAAGCTACACAGTAAGTTCATCTGTTTTAAACCGTGCTATTGAATGACCTTTGCAAACCATTTATAAATCAATTCCCTGCACTTCCCTTAGCTTTCCTAGGTCAAAATTCTACCAGTTAACAGTATCAACTAGGCCTAACTTGGTTTAAGTGGGTATAACTAAACTCAACTTGATCGAACTGGTTTACCCACTAGGTTTAAAATTACATTTTTTTTTTTTTTTTTTTTTAAACCAAGCTGGGTTTAACTTGGTTTAAGTAGGTGTACCTGGATTGGACTTGGTTGCCAACTAGTTTTAAAAGTCCAGTTATCTTTATGTTGTAACCAGTTAAAAATTTCAACTGGTTCAAGCTGGGTTCAATTCTCTGATTTTAACTATGTTCAACTGGGTTGAACTGAGCTACTAATTTGTACACTGTAGCTTATACACAACCGTACATGATGTGTGAATGGTTTTGGATGGTGAGATAAACCCCAATTTACCTGAGGGTTAAGGGTTAAGGGTTAAAGATCAATTGTGACCTTTAGGACAATAGGTGGCAGCAGACTGACAGGTCAATATTTTGTTCTGTGAATAGGCCATATGCACAAGTACCATTTTTAAAAACACACTGCAGTGCATCTTGGGAAACCAAGTGCAGTAAAATAAAATTAAATTAAGCTGCCAAGATGGACGCCATGCTGTAGTTTACATGTAAACTATGCCACATGTTATAGTTGTGTGTACCAGTCCACACTGATTCGTAATCAGCAAGCAATGGTTGCTGGCAGCCTTGCTATCATGGGCAGCGCGCAGTACAACCTGCTGCTATCTGTGTGTATGTCTCTAACCCCTGGAAGGGAATCACTAAAAATCAACGCTGATTGGCTTACCAAAAGGGACTGCTATGCGTGTGCGCATGTTAAAAACTTTCGATCGCCCCTAGGTGCTTGTCGGGCCTTAAGTATGTGCGTGTAAAAATGCACTTATTTCGACGCATTACATTTAAAATGAATCATGTTTTTATATGGTCACTCTAAACTGCATACAGTTAAACGTGTCACAAGATTGAAAAATAACTACAGGTGGCCAGTTGCTCTATGACTTGTGCGTCCTTTGGCAGCGCACTCTGCGTAGTCTCTAACACTGAATGGATCAACCACAGGACTAATTAAAATATCCCTCATATTTGGGTATTTCAAAGTCACACTTCCAGGGGGATATGATCGAGCGATGCATTCTGTGAAGGAAAACAACATGGCGCGGCAATATCGTACACGAGGTTGGGTTGCTGGTGTTGCTTGGACTTGGATTTCACCCAGAATCCTTTGACCGTCGATCATGCGCATTGGAACATGCATATGGGCTATTGTGTGCACGCTCACACGAAATACACGTTCATAAGCAATGTATATTAACTCAATATGTCTGCTGCCACCTACATGTTGTGTTCAGATTTCTCCGTGCTTTACCACACAATGAAAACAAAGAGCAAAGTTTCTTGCTTAGCACAACTTGTAATGTGCTTAGTACATTTTCTACGCTTAGCAACTTTCTCAAATTGAATTAAGTGAAGTTTATTTATTTCTTTGTGGTGAATTACGTCATACCTTTGTACTGTGATGGGTCTTTTGTCTCTCTAGGGTCTTTATCAATATAAACATGTATCTCATGAATTATGCATATTATGTTTTGAATTATGCATATCTTTGATGATTTATGAATACGCTGTATAAACAAAACCTTGATGTATAAAGCTAAAATGAAATGAATGTATAGTATACCTGCTTTGCATGTTAACGTAATGCATCAGCCGTATCACTGCCACAGTACAATCATTCCGTCATGAATATTTATGTAAAATTGAATATTCTAGTATGAATATGATAACAGTATCTTTCCTTTGGATTTCCTTTGGTAACTCCAGGGCCCAATTTCATAGAGCTGTTAAGCACAAAAAGTAGCTGAGCACAACAAAACTATGCTTACCACAATAAGGTTACCAGCCAAACTACCATGTCACATGTACAATTTGTAACTGGTATCCTGCTTATTTCTGTTAAGCAACAAATCGTTAAGCAATTTTGTTTCTGCTTAAGCAGCTCTATGAAATTGGGCCCTGGTGAGCTCGTTATTTAAATTAGGGATGTCCAACACTTCTTTGCCATTGGCTACTCCATATTTGTGCATTTTAATTTTAGAGTGGCAAATTTTGACAGAATTTTTCGCGGTATTCATTCTTTGTGTTATTCTGATTTCTTTATAATCGCCAGGTTAACGCACTGAGCATAATTGAGGTTATTTTTGTTAAGCAAGGAAAATAAAACAGTATTCGAGCTATTATTTTTAACTTGGCAACAATCATTGAAGATTGTTATATGATGGCCAATATGTTGTAAATGTACTTAAAAACATGTAAGTTCCTAATTTGCTTCCTTTCTTGGTCTTTGTAAAACATGTAAGTTCCTAATTTGCTTCCTTTCTTGGTCTTTGTACAAGACTTTCTCTAGTCAGCTAACGAAGTTACGTCACTTTGTCAAGATGGCGGTTAGGTTACGCATGGAGGCCTCCGTGGGTTACATTTGTTGCCATATTTTGCCGAATCATTTTACTAAACGTGTTCTAGTGAATCACAGACCAGGCATGCGTGATTTAAATGGCATATAAATTTACTAAAGGTTAATGGTCTATTCTTCAATTCAAAAATTGGTTTCCAGAATCTTCCTCTGAAACCACTTACTGTTTGATTTCCAATGTTAGGCTCTAGGAGAACAAATCAGGCTAAATTATTGTTACCTTATTCTGATAAGCGCATTTTTTGTGCTTGGCTACATTTAGTGCTTAAGCATCCCTACGAACTTGGTCCATCTTGTAATGCTTCTTTAGGGGTTAAAGGTCATTCAAATAACCAATCAGGGCTCAGAATTCAGGGGTAAGCAGCACTGCGGAATTGTGCTTATGTTGCCATATAAAGCTAAAACTCTCGGTAACATAAGCATGAAACTCTGCAATTAGAAATGACTTTAAATTGTGTCGTGGGCCAAAGGCATTGCTGACTGTGGAATTCTGTGCTTACGCACTGCCATGGCCCATAGGAGTACCAGCTTAACAGGGAGCCAGTCATTATAAACCTGCAAAAGTTTGCCTTTTAGAAGCAATATTTTTGTGAACTGATCACTTTTATTTATTTACTTTTCTTTCTATTTTCTAGATGAACTCCAGCGTGAACTATTAATTTTAATTTGGTGCAAACCTCAGATTGTGGCTCGAGAAGCAGATTGTTTGTTCACATTCTTTTAGCATCTTTTCCATTTAAAAACAGATAGTTACTTCTTGAAAAAATGCCTTAAAACTGTGAATATTTTCGATTATTTTTAAAGATGTTCAAGCAAGACAACAAAAGTAGTCTGAATACATGTAATTTTAGCGCAGGTCACAAGAGTTATATACAACACATTAAACATGTATAGTTCATTCAATATATGGTGTTTCATGTGTTTTCTTTGTTATGTCATGGGTGCAAAGGTCATAAGGTCATGTCAGTGCAAAAACACTGTATCTCCTCACATAACGAGCAAGTTTGAAATTGTCAAAACATCGTATCTTACTCCAAACAAATTAATACGTCCAGAGAAACGCCATTTATGTACAGTATTTTCGTGTGAGATACAAGCCAGATGCGTTTTTTTTTTGCGTTGACCTAATGATGTCAAAGTTTAATTTAAAATTTTGAATTTTCCTTTTAAGGTACTTGCAATTTTGAAATTGTCGAAATGCTGAGTCTCGCTCAAAATAACAACGATGCTCGCACAAATTTAGTAAGTGCCGAGATTCAATGTTTTTGCTCGATGCATTTTTGTGCAATATACAATGTTTTTGCACTGTCAGGACTATGACAAAGTTCAATATGAAACTGGATTGTTTAGCTCCACGAGTGCCATGCAGTTGAAAAATTGTGTTTAAACGTTTGAGTTTAACATTAACAATTCCACCTTGTACCAGTCCTCAGTTTTACGCAAGATCATCATTAACCTGTAAAATATAACAACAAAACGAATAAAATTATTTTTTATCAAATAATGATCTAGAATCAGAACTGCCCAAGCTATTTTGGCACTCTCCCACCCACTGATCAATCTCACGCTGTAAATGACATGTTTGAGCCCTCTTTTGGGGTAAAAGTCCACTTGATGATTCTTCCGAACAAAGTTTTTGTTTACAATATGTGTTGTTGTTGTAATGATGGCGTAAAGATTAATAAGGCTTAAGTACACGAGGAATTAGCATTTTGACTTTCAAAATTTAATCAATGTAGGGTCATGTGTTTAATAAAACTTCATTAGTGTTATCAGCTACGGCAAAATATGACGTCATTAAAAGTGGTTCGGGAAAAACTGATTTTACACAATTTCACACTTTGCAGGAAAATACTGACTGTTGAAGCGCCTTGAGCGTCACTGAGTGACGGATATGAATGATAAAGAAGCCACTGTTCTATTACTCTTAGGTGAAACAAAATCACCACTTGGGGATATACTTCCACCAAACGTTCGTTGTTGCCACCAACCTTTTGTTCGGGTAGCTGCTCGACCCTTGCGTAAGGTTAATAAATATATTTGAGGCCTGACCCAGGTTTGTGTCTGGTCTTCCTTGACCTTGTCGTTGACCCGGGATACCACAGCAACAATCAGTCTCATTTCAAACGAGCCATTAACAGTAACCAGCCTAAGATTTTCACCCATCGTGAACCGTGCAAACCCCCCACACTCATCAAGGTTCTGTAAGGATGGTTAAACTTACTTTCCATCACGAAAAACTTGGTGCGTCTCGTTGAACCATTTTTCGTTGAGTAACGCAAAAACGTAGTCAGCCCCTTCTTCCTTTGGAAACACCTTGACTGCTTTTCTATAGACGTGGTGAAGTTGAGAGCTTATATTTTTCCCAACCTCAATAATAGCTACAGGATCAGAATTACAAAAAATAGTGATACAAAGAATTGCAACAAGAGTAATAACCGTCATTTTATAAATACGCACTATGATGAGTCAAAGAGTGGTCACCTGGGGTGTGTTTACATGTGAACCCCAGAGTTGTCGTCGTCGTTGTCCTATGAGTCATGACTGACCCTTTGTGACCCTAATTATGATGGAGTTCCACTTCTGCCTATCCAGTGAAGATCGATATGCATCATTTATTGATAAGTCTGTGAGTTCTTTAATTCCGTCTGTCCAACGAAGTTTTTGACGGCCACGTGAGCGGCTACCTTCAACACATCCTTGCATGATGATCATCTCAAGATTGTCTCCCTCTCTTCTGGATTACGACCAAAGTATTGAAGCAGTGTTTTTGTTAATCTTTGAGGACAAGGTGGGTATATCTTCTATCAGGTTTTGTGCTCTTTCCATCACCACTAGAAGGCGCAAATGCATGGTCACTTGACGGTAATTGGTCCGACAATGGCAGCTGCGGCCATTTTGTAAGTACCAAGCAAAAACAACAAATCGACTGGATAATACGATGAGTGCGTTTACAAGTGACACACAGTGAACTCGCTCTAGGAAGTTTACATGTAAAAACACGCGTGCGCAAGGGACTAGTTGACACGTACTTCAGCCTAAACGAAGTTCCGGGTCAGAAAACTATTTTTAGTCGGCAGCCATTTTATAGACAGTATAACATGTATTTTAGCATGCACACCTGGTACTTCGTACTAAATGCTGCCCTTGTAAAAATGGCGCGCGTGTCTTGTTGCGGTCCCATCGCGTTTGTGCTCGCAGCATTACCAGTGCACTTTAGTTCTATGGTACAGCCACCGACCTGCTTTGATCACGACGACATAGCCTTTTAAACGGTCTGTATACGTTTGGTAAATACTCTGAAAATTAATGGCAATAAAAACTTACTTGGTAAAAAGTACAGCAGCTTTGGATAGTATAATGCATTTCGAGAAAACTGTTCACTACGAAGTAACGCGGTTATGGATAAGTATATCACCTGTTATCCACCCCCAAAACTGAATCTGAGAAGCATTACGGCCGTTACGCTTCTCAGACTGTGTATTCCTATAGGGAATATTCTTCCTGCATGGAAATATTCGCTACGGTTTTTTGGTGATATCTCAAAAACGCGACCACCTTTTGAAGTGAAGTTTTCACAGATTATTTTCATTGTGTATACCTACATTTATATATGATTAACACAATTAGTAAGCACCAATTACCAAACGTATGCAGCCCTTTAAGCCACACTTACAAGCGTCTAAAAGTAATTATCCTACCTTCTTTTCCCCTCTGCAGAGGAATGTTTTCCAACGAAATATAAGCGTCCGGAAGCCATTGAGTCATCTCGTCAGCCCAGTCTTGCCTTACGAATTCGGAAGTTACGATGTCTATCGTTGCTTCTATTTCGTCTGAGGAACAGTTAAAACAAAAAGGGAAACCGAAATAATATGTTCCGTGTTGTCGTAGAGTGCGCCTGATTTTGAGATGGAAAACCCTCATCCTTGTTAGGCCCTTTATTTGACTTCAAGTTAGTCTTGGTTCCAATAGACCCATTGCATATGACGTCATCATCTACACGCGCGTCATTTTGGGGGTCAAAACTTGCACAAAAGAATGGTACACGTGTTTACAAGCGCATTGTACGTAAACACGTGAACCATCCTTTTGTGCACATTTTGACCCCCAAATTTACGCGCATTGCGCGCTGCGCGTTGTGCAATGGGCCTATTGCACGATTTGTGCGTGTAATCGCGCGTAAAAGACACTGTACATAGCATACGGACCGTCAGTGCAACGCGATATCATTCTGCCCTACTTTGGGCGGACCATGCAGGAAGGTGAACTTGAACAGCGCCCTCTTGCGTTTGGGGATTAGGTGTTCGGATCAACTTTTTGAGCTGGCTGTATGGCCAATCCGAACCGATAAATAGTTTGGGAATGAGAATGTAATTTTCGAATCGTGCGCAACGGTAAGCGTTTTACACACCAATTTCAAGATCTTGCTAAAAAACAAATTATAGTAGTTTATTACGTAAAATTGCACATCGTCTGAACAAAAATAAATTATGTCAGAGAGTTATAATCTTTGTAGGCCTACTTCTAGTCCTAACAGGAAGTTCACAATATCTTCCAAACCACATGTCATAAACTCAAAAGTTTGGTGCCGTCTGGTAGCTTAATTAATTTTTACAAAAACAAAGATGTTCATGGGGACAATGATCTTACACGAAAGAAGTTGCGATAACTGAGGACTAAAAACTGCAGTGGAGGTAGCAACCCTGGAGAATAAACCAAAGGGATGAAACTATGCTACATATTGGGAGATAAGATACTCTTTGAAAGAAATTTTAAAAGAGCCTCCAGGAAATATTGGACTTAATTGATTTGCCAATGCTATTCCAAAGACTGGGACCATTGAAGCGAAGTTTGTTCTTGTGCTGAGACGACGTGTGAAAGGTACGTATAGGTTGCTGTGTGATCTAGTGTGATGGTGGTGAATGACATTAACTGAAGTAAAGACAGAAGAAAATGAATCCGATAAGAAATTATTAGTAAATTTAAACATGAAGATGCCAGTTTGAAACTTATTGATATGCAATAGGAGTGTGCAATCTGACAAGACGAGGTGCAGTATGATCACGTGGTAGGGATTAAATTTTGAATATAAAACAAATTGTAATTATTTGACACCTGATGCCGTCATCATGACGTTATTGAAGCTGTTTCATCTCATAGTGACTATCTAACTGTGAGAAATTTCAGGTTTATGTGACCGCTACACACTTTTGCAAAATTCTTTAAAAAGCACATGATCAAAAGCCTGACATTTGATTGTTAGCCAGGTTGGCATGGACGGCTGTTTTAGAGACTAGGAAGCATAACACCGCAATCAGGTTGCGCGAGCCTTGAATAGAGACTAGACTACAAGCATGTTTGACGGACTTTGAACCTTGCACGTTTCAGGTTAAATTGGGGCTACAGCACAGTATTCAATGGAGCGGAACAGCCAGCCCCGTGCTTCTTCAGGCTTATACTAACGAAATGTTCAACATACATTTTGAGCCGGAAGTCAACGTCACACGGGGTCCCACTTTGCCACTTTGTGTAGCGTTTGTTGGATTTTAAAAGACCTGTCCGGTGATGCAGTGGTTGTAGAAATCCATTTGGTAGTTATTGAGTTATGTATTTCAACACCAAATGACGTAATCATGACATCACAACTATCTCAGCATGTGCTAGTTACACTCTTACTACTTTGCACAGTTTCAAATTCATCAAAGGTTTGCAACTATGTTTTTTTCGCGTACAAACGACTATCAGAAGAAAAAGAAAAACTAAACTAGAAATGTGGTGTTTGTAAGATTACAAACACTAGGTGTTCGGGTTTTCGTATGTCATATTGACGTCCCTAAAGCTTTAAAAATGTGTCACGAGAGGACCCTGTTAAACTTAATAAGTCATTTTCTGAATAAAAGGCCCAGGGGTGAAACTTTATTTCATACAAAGTTCTTGTAAACAGTCACAAACTGAACTGATAGTTTAAAGATTATCACTAACAATTAATAAATAAATTTTGTCAAACTACGCCTGCTTGCTACCTTTTTGGGGTGCCGATAACTAAAGCAACTTCATTTGTCATGATTTAAGAAAACTGTTTACACGATGTGCAATTTATGTTGAATTCATTTTGCTATTCACAATGTATTTCTTTGAAGTATTCAACATGATCTAAAAGTTAAATTCTCCTAAAAACCGGTGTTGATCATAGTCAAACTTATGTTGATCTTTTTTCCATTGCATTTTCTCAGATATCAAAAGTTATTCAAATAACTAAAACAGGTCATCAAAATACACTCGTTTTAGCTGATGTTTACAACCAAGCCAACAAAAAGCTAACACGAAGGTTATATGCACTGAACTATTCATTGGACTACCGTCGAACGACGTAGATTTCTGAGTCTGTTGCATTTATCACAGAGCGCAGTTAACAAATGACCATTACTATATGACATCAACTATACGTTGCTTTAAATGCAGTTCAAAATTTAGGCCTACGTTACCTTTAACACCTGATTTCGACCAGAAGTTAAGGTCAAAATAGTATCATCTCTGTAATAGGCCTACGTTTGAGAAGGCATAAGGTCCTACAACCAGGAGCCAAAATGTTGACTTAAGTACGAGAAGTTCTTTAGATATAAATTATTGAAATTTGTGAAATTTTCAACTTCCGTTTTGAACCAGAAGTCAAAGTGAAATGGGGTCACTCTTTGTAATTGTTTTGTTGGGTTTTTCAAGACCTTTCTGATGATGTAGATTGTTCAAATCCATTCAGTAGTTATCGAGTTATGATTTTTTGAAATATTAAACTTTGATTTACTGTAAGTGGTGCCTTCTGCAAACGATCTAACTATGTGTGAACTTTGAAGGTTGTGTGAGCTTCGGAAGTGTCGTTTATTTGCGGAAAATCGCGGGGGATAAGCAGAAAAGATAATTTATAAAAAAAAACATACACAAACAAGAGGTGCTCCGGGCAGATTGCCCGAACACCTAAAAAAACAAAAAACAAACAAACAAACAAACAAAGAGTTGTTCGGGCTTAATGCCCGAACACCTTACTAAAGAACATTTACCCGATGCGGTATCCCATGGATGGGGTCTTTCTTTGCCTACTATTTGCCCAGGTCTTTCCCATACAACATCCGAATGAGCCTTCCTGTCCATATTATGGGATTGCCCATGTTTTCTCATACTCATATGGTATTTTGCATATTCATTCCAAATGGGAATGCCCACAATATATTTTGATTGACCTTAATTAACCGTATATAACATTACCAGTAATTGATACCTCATATACCTTGGATCAGACTGTACAACCCCAACGATGTAATTATATTAACTTACCTTCAAAGTCTCCATTAGAACTTTTCGCAGGCAATGAGCCAAGGATCAGAAGTACACAAACGAAGTGGAAGCGAGACATAACTGCATGCATTCATCAACCAACAGTAGACAATAATGATATTTTTTACCGTCTGTGCCAAGTTCTGTGTTATATTCATGTAGGGAGCCCAAGTGCGCCCTCATTGTTGATATTGTAGAAAGTTTACTTTTGGGGATGTCACATGACATTCGCT
>JAUELU010000022.1:4388683-4398814 GCA_032357145.1 Evasterias troschelii
TAGGATTGTATACTACATGTAGTTTATCTAAAATCTTATCGGAAAGGCTTTGATTACCACATCTTTGCAGGACATTTTTTATTAGGCTTTATTCTTTCATGAAATTAAAAAATTGAGTCAATGCGTATTGTAAACAAAATGATATGCGTCGGGAAAGGTACCTGCGCGATTATTAGTGATGCGCGAAATTGGGGTACTGGAGGATACATTAATAATAGAGGCATACGTAATAGGTCAAATGCCAATTTCCTGTAACCACACACTAGGTATTAACATTTTTGGACCAAGTTGACTTAAGACCGAGTTGGCTTCGGACCGAGTTGGTTTCGGACCGAGTTTGAATCGGACCGAGTTGACTCGGACCGAGTTGACTTCGGACCGAGTTGACCCATATGCTTCACAAATACCAAAAATGTAAGTTTTTTGGTAAACAAACTAAACTTAATTAAAGGAGAAATTGTGGTTTTTTCTGTTTGAGTTGGTTTTACCTGGCTGCCATCATTGTTTTGAAGTTGGTCTCTGTACTTGCTCTATGCTGCTGATTGTACTGACTGCTGAAAAGGTATGATGATCATTCATTTCAAAAATGATTGACGAAATTTCATCGAGAGGCTGTTCCAAATATAGAATTAGAATCAACCCAAATAGACTGTAGTTTGACCCAGTTTCTGGGCTAACGTTTCCTCCTCACTCAGGTTGGTCGGAAAATGTCAGATAAAAAAATACGTGTAAACATAAACTTGACGTAAGTGCCCGCCCGCGTCCGTCCAGCGATTCATGCACACACGCCTAAAATATTTATGTTTATGTGCGAAGCGCAATCTCGAGATTTGCTCAATCTCTAGATTAAGCTACCCGATCTCTAAATTAAGCTGCTCAATATCGAAATTGCGCTCAATTAACTATCTACATACTTCAAAACATAGAGATGGGATATAATCATGTAGGCCTGTTTACAACAGAAGTTTGTGCATTGTGTATGTAATGTACAGGTACATTGGCATCCGTTAAACTTGCATGTAATGGAATGGTGCGTCTGCACAGCTGCTGAACTACATGTAGTCTACTACTGTACTGACAGTTGTTGAGCGGTGACACACAGCTAGCTCGGCGGAGTCGTCAGAGCTCTAGCCGGCCTGTGATCGGGGAACAGAAAGCGCACTAAAACATTAACAACGCGCGAGCGTTAGTCGTCAGTTCTAGTTATCACTCGATCCACTTGACTATTTTGAAGTCAAGTGATCAGGTTACATACCGACTGGCGGGCATCTTCCACGAATTCGTCTTCAACGACAATTCCAATCAGAGCAGATGAAAGTTTTGCCCCACCTCTCGACTCCGTGAAATTTGCTGCTCAGTCTTTGTGAGGCTTGTCCGCCTATTCCCAAAGTAAGCACTTACAGTACACTTGTACTTGCTTGCACACATAAAAAACAGGTAGGGTTCTTTTTTAAGTAAGTATCTAACTGTGTGTGTAGTGTCATAAAATTAAAGACCTATAGCATGCCTACATTTGTAGGTACGACGTCGTCGTCATGATTCGACGGCAGTGCAACGGATACCATGACGTCTTACCACCAGGGCTAACAATGGGAGTAAGACTAAGTTAGTAAGATTCGATTAAGATATAAGAAGAGTAAGACTAAAGTCTAAGAAAAGACTGAGTGAGAGTAGACTAAGTAAGCACTGCACTGCATCATGGTACTAAAAGGGGTACTTAGTCTAAAGTCAAAGAGTAGAATAGTGAAACTGAAATGTAGCTCATTTGTATATTGTGAACACCCTTTTTTTTTTTGTGGGGTACCAACCACTTCGGCACCTAACAAACTCGGCATCCACTCAGCATATTAAAGTTGTCTGCAAACCAACTCGGCACCGGCTTAATTTTGAGCAATCCCAACGGCTGTTCAATAGCTACTGAATGTCCCTCTGGCCCTCTGACAGCAGTTTTCGAGGGGGCCATATCTACCAGCATTGGCTTTGCGAAGTGGAAACACTTCCACCCATTGGTCAACACTTCCCCAAGTGTTACCTTTGTTCGATGGTGAAGGCTAGAATTATATGGAGGACAACGACAGAAATTATAGAACTAAATAATGATTTATTTGGGTTACTAATATATCAATTACACAAATATTAGACTGCCATCTTGGAAGCTATCAAGAGTTAAGAAGTCACTGTACCGTAGTTCATGTCCAATCATTGTGTATTTGATGTAATCCCGTTACACTTCCCTCTACTAGAAAAGGCATACAGGGCCTACTGGAGAATCTGTTCATCGTGACAATGACTGGTCCACACCATCTTGGTGCAAGTTTCACAGCAAAATGTTTCTTGGCATTTGACAGGAAGGTGCCTAGCTGCTCAGCATCACTTTTTTTCCAATGGTCAATTCGGCGATGCGGTGTCTTTTGTCACAAAACTTTTTCCTTTTCTAATTGTTGCGTGAACATTTTGTTAAGCTACCATCTGCCTGGGTAGGCCAGGGTCCTCAGATTGAGGACTGTCAATGTTGACTTAGTTTGACAGTGGTGTACGAAGTTTCCTTTCAGTCATCAAAATGCTTGGTGCTGGGTGCCTGTTTTGGCATACTGATGTGGTCATGGCAAATACAAAGTCTGCAACGTGGATATAATAATAATGATACTTAATGCGCATTTTCCATATTAAAAATGATCAAATGCGCCTTACAATAAGACGAATTAAAATTCAAGAATTTTAAAAACACTACAAATTAGAAGTTAAAGTTAAAAGTTTAAGCCGGACCAGCCAGTGACTAAAAATATTGAGGTCCAACACCTCATGAGCACAAACAGTAATCAATAGCAAGTACAAAAACGTAATTATAGCAGTGGTGAACTCAAACCTACAGTAGAATCAACAAAATAAAAAACATAATCAAACATTAAAAGCTTTCTTAGAAAAGTATGTTTTCAGATGGCTTTTGAAACCCTCAATTCTTTTTTGCTGTCTGATCATGAGTGGAAGTTCATTCCAGAGTCTAGGACCAGCTACATGTGTACATTAAAAGCTCTATCACCAATACAATTCTTTGTCTTAGGAATATGTAAGAATACTTGGTCAGAACGTCGAAGAGAATACATTGAGTTCTTACGCAGGTAAGATTAAAAAGATAAACAGGGCAAAGTTTGAGCAATGATTTAAAAACGAGTAACAACACTTTAAATTTGACACGATAAGGGACTGGCAACCATGCCAATGCAAATGAAATAACAATGGAGTGATGTGGCCAAATTTTGATTTATTACAAATTAGTCTCGCAGCCGTGTTTTGGACACGTTGTATACAAGTTGAGATTGTGCAATTCCATACAACAGACTACATGTATTTCAGTAGTCTAATCTACTTGTAAAAAGAGCGCGGACAAGTGTTTGAGTATCTTTAGCTGGCAAATGCTTTCTGATTGCGCGGGTATAATAGAAACACGCACAACAATTGTTTTTTAATATGAGTGTCCAATTAAAAATGTTCTTTTTTTATCTAGGAAGCATGCTCAGAGAGATGAGATGTTTTTTATTATAGGGGCCTAACAATTGCCATTAAAAATAATAAATAATTCAGTCAATAATAAATTGATGGTCCTGTATATGGTTATTATTGCTTGACAAATTTGGCAACAGTACATGCTGATGTCCTTTTTGGGGGGGAGGGGGGTCTAACGCCTGAATCAAAGGCTCTGGGATCGACTGACATTCTATTCTATGCATGCTCATTGAACCATTTCCCCTGACCTGCCTGACCTAATAACCCCCGGTCACCTCTTCCTGTTTCAAAAGATTCAGCCCCTATCAGTATAATAACATAGCTCTATGGTGTACTATCCATTATTCTTCTTTCCTTGTACCAAAAAATAGGGCTCGATCTCGTAATAATTTACCTGAATAGTTTTTTTCTTCTTGCAACTTCGAATACAAAAAAAGAGGGCTAACTACATTTTTTTACAAATTGTATGTTGACAATGAAATACTGTCATGACTGTGATTCTGTGTATTGCATAATATGTCATGAATTCCATGTGTACATACTGTGATTGTGCGCATTGCACAATCAGTAGTACAATCAGTCCCATCTTGCATCCCTACATCTTGAAAAAGAACTTAGGACAAGCTCTTCAGCCTATCCCACTGGGCTTGGATGAGACTGATGGGGCTGAGCAAAGCCCATGTGCTCATTGAACAGTGTGCAATGCGTCATGGGTAATCTGCTGACTGCCCTAATTGCATATTTGTGCACTCCATACAATTTGCTGAAACAGTCTCCTCTTATACTTGGTTTAGCCTGGTTACTCAAGTTACAATGTAAGGTTACTCATGTTATATGGTAGAAATACTTACGTTACCATTTTCATTATGTCAACCAATTGTACTATTAATGGATACAACATAAAGCACCCTATTTTTACATCTGAGATCATCAGTAGAAAGATAACTACTACTAGTGGCAAATGTTTAAACTGCGAAAAACATTCACTGGGAAAAAAATCACATTTTGGTTACTCACGTTACACTGCCCACAAGTGCTTTGAATGTTCATTCATAACTATTTGATGAAATTAGTCAAGCTGTTTCTTTTTTTTTAATCTGAGGAGTATTGTCATACGTGTTATAAGAAATTAATAACTAACAAGATTATCACCTAAAATAGTGTCAAAAAAATATATTTTATATATATGCAAATCTTTGAATACTACTTTTATTTTAAATACCTTTCCACTTCAGATGACCATTTCTTCTAAAATGTTAAAGACAATGTAATAATGTGAAGTTGTTTCACAAACTTTTATCTATACACTGTATACAACAATGTTTTATGGATGAGTGCTTTCAATTTAGGATTTGAAATTTTTGGGCCATGTCCATTCCATCATGGAATTGCCCGCCTGTACATTTTAACATGCTCTCACATCGGTAGTGCAGGGTTTATGAACAGCCAAGGTGACCAGCAGTAGGTTTTGAGTGACACGCCTGTAGAGCAGGTTGTTTGAGAAATTTGGGTATAACCAGCTTCCATTTCAATTTGTTGTAGTGGTACAACACATCATCTTTGAGGCGGTTCACTGGGGAACTCTGCACATCTTTTCTCAGTACAGCCAGGAATGGGTCTGCAGCCTGTTGTATTGTAGATTGCGCAACATTTAGCATTGGGGCTTTTGCCTCATATTGATTGTTGGCTCTTTTTCTTTGTTGTGGGAACAATTTGTTCAGCTACCAACAGTTCAGTTCCTTTAGTTTGCCACTCAATTTCTTGTATTGTTTCCTAACGCTTCTTCTTGCATTGGGGCAGGAGTAAGAATACAATTTGCTTGGCTCACTTCTCTTTGACATACATGTACACACGGTTATGTACATGTAGGTGATACCATTGATCACAACCACCACACTGGATCCAATTGACAAGGTACATGTAAGCCTGATGAAGTTCACAGCGTGGTGCGGCACAGCTTTCATTTCCAGTGTCATCATTGGTAGCTGTGGTAGTTGAATTCATGTCATCCGTAGTAAGTAACATCTGGAGATGGTCGGCTTTGGACCACTCCTACGATTGCTTTTTCGTAAGCTGGTGAGAGAGCATCTGGGACCAGGTGGTACCGGGTCAGTAGGAAACATTGAAGCAGAAATCTTGTAATCTTAACACCAATCGAGCAAACTTGCTTGTTAGGTTTGCTTGTTTGAAAAGCCAGGTGACGGCTTGGTGGTCTGTAACATCTTGGCACCATTTTCCTTTGAGATACACTCTCCATTTCTAAAGGGCCCAAATCACGGCCAAACACTTTTGCTCAGTGGTGCTGTAGTTCCTCTCACAAGTATCAAGGGAACGGCTTGCATAAGCTATCGTATGTAGCTCTCCATTTGTCTCCTGCAGAAGTACTGCCCCAAACCTGTGTTGCTAGCATCGGTGTGAACAACAAATGGTCTGCTTGGATCTGGGTACGTAAGTACTGGTTCTAAAGTGAGAACTAATTTCATCTCGTTGAGGATGAATGACACTCATTGGTCCATTTCCACTTCGCTATTTTGTGTTGTAGTTGGTCCAGTGGGGCTGCGATGCTGGCCAGGTTGGGTATGATTTTCGAGTACCGGGTTACCATCATGCCCAAGAATCTCTCAAGGTGCTTCAGATTCGTTGGGGTTTGGGTAGTCAAAGATTCCTTAAACCTTCTCTGGTTCAGTTTGAATACCATCAGCTCCGATTACTTCATGCTGCTGCAGCCAAAGGTACACTTTTCTTTATTAACTAATAAGCCAGACTGCTGTTATCTCTTTAAAATTTGACGGAGATCAGTCTTGTGTTGTTCAGGTGTAGAGGAATAACACACAATGTCGTCAAGATAAAATAGCAGATTTTCCCAATCAGGCCTTGGAGGACAATTTCCATTAATCTTTGGAAGCTTGCTGGTCCATTGACAACCCCAAAGGGAAGCACTGTATAAGTCTTCCCTCGCAAATAAAGGCTGTTTTCTCCTGGTTGTCTGAACGTGCATTTTCATCTGATGATGCTCTTCAAATCAAGAGAAGTGACGATTTTTGCACACATGTTAATGTAGTGACTTTAGGATGAAGTCAATAGTTGGCATCGGGTAAGCCTCAAGCTTTGTGACTTTGTTTTAAAATAGCTTTCTGTAATCGATGCATAGTCGGTAGTCACCTTTCTCCTTCTTTGTGACCATTACCACGGGATGCCCATGGCAAACAAGAGTGCTGAACTCTGCCATCAGTTAGCATTTCATATAATTGTTCCTGTAATGATTGACGACGTTCATCGAAAAGACAAACTGAACTACGGAGCCTGGGTTTTGAATCTCCAGTGAAGATGCATTGTTTAACAATGTCTGTTCGCCCTGGCTTTTCAGTTATCACATCAGGGAATTAAATTAGATTCTGTAGAGTAAGACTGTCAGGGGCAGTGGGGTTGGTTCAATGCCACGTACTTGTAGGAGGGCCATTTTTCTCCTTCCCATCATTGGCCACTTAATGCGGTGGTTACCAATGCCATCTTTTAACCACAGTGAGTTCATGTGAGAGTCCATCACAAGGTTGACTTGCTTAGCGAAAACCTCGCCCAAGTAGTGGTGAAGTTGGCATACTTTTACAGCTGTAGATGTATTTGGGTTTCTACACCAGTGACTTCAATTTTGGTCTGAATTTTCCCCACAGGAGTTCCATCAACCATGTACAGCAGGCCTGATGTACAGTGATGAGCTAAAAGACTCTGGTGGTGTTGTTAGTGATACAGATTTACATGATTCTTCTATGATGAGAGAAACACAGGAGCAGGTGTCTATCAAACCTTTAACCTCACGGTCACAAACAGTCACAGTTATGTAAGGGCCACTACTGCTTCTGTGATTTATTTCGGAGGCATCATCCGAGGAGACATTCATCAATCAAGAAATTCATTTGCGGCTTTATTGGCTCTGCAAGGTTTGGTTGAGACTTCACTAAACTTTGTTATGAATGGTTTGGAGTCTACCTTTGGTTGATAATGTTTTGATTGTGCAGGTGAATAGGGGCACTCAGCAATACGATGACCCATCTCAGATAGCAGATCGAGTCAAACTTTCTGGTTGTTTTGGATGATGGGCGACCTTGGTTGTTTTCTGACTACAAAAGGATTGGTCCTGACGTTCTTGTCTGTGGTCTGATTGATTGAGTCGAGATAAGGAGTGGAAGTTTAATTGACTGAACTGTTGTGGCTTAATAGAAGTGGTGTTTTGATGAGATGACATCTTTCTGTTAAGAATGTGTTCAGCAGCAGCCTAGGCTGTCGCCTGTGTTGTTGGTAATTTCTTCTCTCTCAATTTAAGACAGAGTTGTTCATCAGCCATGGAGTTTAGGAGTTGATCTGTCATGATGAGCTCTATCATTCTCTTAACATCCAATGCCCAGGATTTGTCAGAAGGCTTGACCCATCTTTTGAAGTAGAGCTCCAATCTTGTTGCAAACTCTTCAAAGGTTTCATCAGGTTTCTTTAAAGCACTGTTGAACTTCAAGCGATATGCTTCTGGTGTCAACTGGTACATGTAACTTAGACGAAGAATAATTTTTTATCATCTTCAGTCAGTGCGTGGAAAGCTTTCTGTGCCTTACCGGTGTAGGTAAGGGTCGAGTAGACGGGGCCACTCTTCTTTCGGTCTCTTCTCTGCTGTGGCCATTATTTCAAAAGTCATCAAGTAACCGAATATGTCATCGTCACTTGACAGCTTGGAAATCAGGCAATTCATTGCCAAGTCTAACCTTTTGGGAGCTGTAGCCTTCAGTGACTTCAGTGACTTCAGTGACTGCCATCAGGGGGGTTTGACAAAAGACCTCAGTCTCCTGTTTGCGGTTCTCTTCCGTCTTCAACAAAAGTTGCAAGAAATCTGTTTGTATTTGCTGTTTTATGGGCTGGTCAGGTTGGGGTTACTTCATTTGGAAAAGGTCACAAAGGCATTGGATTATTTATTGCTTTGTCTTAATCTCGTTTATGGTTGAGCTGATATAGTTGGACTATGTATTCACTTGTGAAGCAACGTAGATAAACCGCCCTCTCAGCCATTTTTGGCCTCTAGTTCAGCAAAACTATGTTTTTTGTTTTTTTTCAAAAAGTACATTTCATACATGTACATCTCTGGTTTGGTCACTAGTTAAAAGGATTTTCTTCAGAATATTGATCATTAAATCAGCTATGTAGGTATCATAATGTTGATGATAATGTTCAGAATTTCAGTACTCACCCAGCTGCATGGTTGGTTTCAATGCATCATCTTAAAATCATTGCCAAAATCATCCAGTCTAAACGGCCATCTGGATTGCCGACTACGCCATTGCAATGCTTTCCCTAGTGTTACCTTTGTTTGATGGTGAAGGCTGGAATTGTATGGAGGACAGAGACAGAAATTATAGTAAACGATGATTTTTTTGGTTTACTTATCCAATCACAAAAATAATATACTTTTTCCTTATCATTAGGTAAGAGTACCAATTTCAATGTGCAGATCAGCACAAATTCTGATCTGTAAATGAGCTACATTGTAGGACCAAGGATACAAATTGGATTGGCCATCTGGGGGCAAGACATTAAGCATAAGTTGTACCATATTTCACAAAAATAATTATCAGGTTATACCTTATGCCGCCCTCAGGTGGACCTATGATTTGGTTATGCTGCGACAGATCTGTCAGCATCAAGCAGAAAGTTTACGCTGAGGTTACTACATATAATTGAGGAATTGTTGAAGTGTTGTAATAAGCCTCGCCTCGATATGACCATGCCCCTGTCACCCACGATCGACCAACAACACTGATTGGCTAACGGCAACTGATATTGGGCTCAGGATTGGTGAGACTGTTAAATAATAAGCTGTAACAAATGAAGACTCTATTATGTCACTTAGTATCAATAAAAGCAAGTCAATGGGTCGTATGAATAAAAACTAGTATTTTCTTTTACTTGAAAATTTCATGTGTTTACTACCATCCGTATGAATAAAAGGAAGAAAAAGCTTTTACTGGAAAGTATTTACTAAAGTGCTAAAAGTATCTACTTTTGAAAAGTAAATTCTTTTCTTTTTAGCACTTACACCGTATGAATAAAACGGAGAAAATAATACAAAATGCAAGTAAGTACTAGTCATTTTTCAAGGTAGCCCCAGGGCTACCTTGGACACAGAAGTAAAGACACGTCTGAAGAAACTACAGTGTTTGTGAATGCTCCTCATAGGATAAATGTTTATGTCCCAAGGAGAGACATCACTGAAATACTGAATAGACTCGTGCACAGTGTTTCACGACAGAAACAATACACACAAACTCACACGGCTTTTACACAAATGTGTTTATATTTATGATAAGGATAAAATCAAACCGTTTGGGTTTTGATTTCAATACAGCAAGCTATTTTAGATATAACAAAGCATTTTTTCTTCTCAGAAATGTATGCCTTGATCATTAAGGAAGTTTGTTTTCATGAAATCAGAGGAAGTAATTTTTTTGAAACAAGTAAATGCATTCCAACAGAATGTTGTGCATATATTGTTTAAATTTAGCTAAACTATTATGATGCTCGTATTCAGCTCTCATCTTCTCTATATAGCACTCTCCTGCTCCACTTTAACTTTTGGTAATTGTGCTT
>JAUELU010000022.1:4468927-4483163 GCA_032357145.1 Evasterias troschelii
TAGTAAGCGGTCGAGTCAGTCCGTAGTCTCATGTAAAGATATGCCTTGTACTTTGAATTTACGACGTAGAGACCATTTTGTAGTAAGTCAAACTGTTTAACCTTTTAGCCACTGGTCCGCCCTGCCGCAGAATCCCTTGCACTGTAACATGCAGTTGGAGGAAACACCCACCGGCTTGTGTATTGTGAGAAGAAAACAAGTAACACCAAAATAAAACTAGATAGTCATATTAGGTACGCGTTGTCAAGTCAATGGCATTTGTTTGTTAATGACTTGTAAAAATTGTAACGCTAATGATGATGATTGCTAGGTAGCTTTCACTCATTTGTAACGACACAAAATAATTTTACTGTCATCATGACGGTACTGTCAAAAATTAATGACTTAGCAATAAATCAGTATGATGCCAGGTTAAAGGCTACATAAACTATTAACCTTATGACAAATATTCGCCCTAAAAATTACCAGTAGCCGTTATTGAGACGCACTCATTGCTCCTTATAGTTACTTATCACCTTCGAACATGAAATAATTATGTTATTCAATGACAGTATTTACTGAAATGTCGAAAACTGTACGTAAGGCTAATTAATTAGCATTGGTTGTCTATTAAAAGAAAAACAAAAGAAAAACAACATGTCCACACCGCGATAAAGGTCTATAGCAATGGTTGTACTTGTTGTAAGCTTGTAGACTGTGCAACTCTCGTGAATTCGAACTTTCAATTGTAGTTTTATATTATTCTATGATATCTTGACTCCCATATGTTGAATATTATTTGGAAAGCTCTTGAAAAGCTTTCTCCTTTAATTACAGGTAGCACGAGAGAAAGGTTGTACCAGCAAATATTTCGGGGTTATATATAATATATTATACTGATGAATCATAAATGTAGATATTATCAATTAAATATCTTTGAATCAAGCATTTAATTGTTGTTAAATTGTTGCAAACAACTTGTTGGTATTAATGTGTTAAAAGGTTTGGTGGTAACGCGTTCGTCAAGTCAATGACAATCGTTTGTAGATGTCTTGTAAAATTTGCAATGCTAATGATGATGAAATTGTGTAGCTTTCACCAGCACCACGCTCATTTGTAACCAAAAAGAAAACTAGTTTTCTTTCATCATGACGATACTGTCAAAAACTAATGACTTGGCAATTAATCAGTATGAGCATTTGCTGCCAGGTAAAAGGCTTCAACAATTGTTAACCTAATGCACAAATATTCGCCATGCAAATTACCAGTAGCCGTTAACGAGAGGCAATTATTGTTCTTTAGTGACTTATCACATTCGAACGTGAATAATATATGTTATTCAAAGACAGTATTTACGAAAAAGTCGAAAACTGTACATAGCCTATGGCCTAAATAATTAGCCTTCGGGTGTCTTTTTAAATGTGTACCACGATTCTAGTAATTTACTGCAAGAGTCTTAAAAACTAAACATCATTTCAGTAAACTCTAGCGATGCAGGGACTAAAGTGATAAAACACTATCGATATAAAATAAAATATTTTGTTGTTCACTGAGAATAAATAGTGTATGAATGTAATGTGTGACTTTCACACCAATAATCGATACCTTTATCGTACCATTCGGTCATCTTTGTATGGTTCAACAAATACATAAAAAGGTTCAATAGAATACCTCATAAAAAAGAACCAGACTGTATTGTCTTTCAAGCCTCGGTTTCGTCTACACTGAGTTCGACGATTAAAGAAAAACAAGATGGCCGCACCATGATAATGGTCTGTAGCAATTGTTGTACTTGTTGCAAGCTCGTAGACTGTGCAACTCTCATGAATTCGAACTTTTTATTGTAGTTTTATAATATTCTGTGATATGTTTACTCCCATGTGTTGAATACCAATGGACAGCTCTCGCTCGATGTTAGCGTGAGTGAGAAATTGTTCGAGAAAACTGTTGTGGGGTTATACCAAATATGGAATGATTAATCATACATTTAAATATTATTAACTAAATATCTTTGAACAAGCGTGTAAGGTGTCTTTAAAATGATGCGAACAATTTATTAGTATTTGTTAAAACTTTTGGTAGAATGCTGTTTAGTATATTATAGTGTGTCATTACGTGAATTTAGATTCATTTGCTTAATCTGTTTTAACTATTATACCTATTTTTGACAATTACTACTCTTTTATTTGCATCATTTATTGGGTTTTGCTTCCATACAAAGCGAACAAGATTTCACATTAATAGCTTTTTTGAATGGAATATCACTTAATGAATGGCTGTGTCGGTGGTGGTGGTGCAGCCAGGTGTTTGTTATGACTTGATGGGAGTGTGGTGGGTGGGTTACTGAAGAAAGAGAGCGTGTCTTGCACGGTGAAAGGTGGAGGTCCGGGGCTGTTGCACTGCAGTAAAGTCCAAATTTCACCCATCTGCCAATCATACATATTGGCATAACTTGGATAACGTCTTAGACCAAGACTAACAAGACTACGTCAATATTAAACATGCAGCCATAAAAACGCCCCCTCGTAGGCATCGGCAAATCCTTGGCAATAGCCCATGTTTATATGCCTAAGCACTCCCAGAAAAAATACCACAATGCATCTTTGGAAACGTACAACAAAGATACCGTAATGGACTCCATACCATATCATGTAACTATGCCTGGTTTTATAGTTGTGTACCGCATTGCTTCAAAGTCAGCTCACCGTGGTGGTTGCCGGTCTTGCTGGACTCGGATTTCAACCAGAATCCTTTGCGCGCCGATCATGCGCATAGGGGCATGCCTATTGGCTAAAGGTACAATTATATCGTGCTCCTTATGTGTGTCTTGCCTCCTGACTGCTGCATGCAATTGATGCCGTAAATTCAAGGTCTTAATTTCGCTGCGCATTCTTCAGTCAAGTTATTGAAGTGTGACAATTAATTACGTGATACACACCACAAGCCAATTACAAAGGTTTCGCCAACTACTGGCGCTAATGGAAAGTAGATACTAAGAAAAGAAAAAAGAAAAAACACGGGCGATTTTTTCGACAAAAGATTTATTTAGTTTCAGTATAAACTTTCAGATAAACAATGGAGCTTTTATTTTTGTCTGCTCCAGTATAACTTTACATTTAGGAAGGCGGTCAATTGGTGTATCACTGGAGCTAAATTAGCCTCACCATTCAGGTCGTACCAGGCAACACTGAGGCTTAATTATACATGACACAAAAGCGCTCCCTGATCTACGTGTTGGAGTAACCTTGGCATTTACGACAATCAATATTGCACCAGGTCTTTGTTGCGAACAATATTTGCGAGTATTGCAACAAGTTGAGTTCTTACCCAGGTATGCAATCAATTCTCTGAGGTGTGAAACAACAAAATTCTTAACCATAACCCGATGACAACGGTATCGTCATCGACCGTTACATAATTATTTTAAATGAATTGTTCAACTCTCTTTATCCACTTCCTCTCTTTTGTTGCATTTTCTCTAAGATTACCTCGCTTGCTAACAATGGAAAAACGCTCTGTAAATAATTAATTAGTTTCAGAACAGAATAAAAAACTCCATACTGACAATATGATTGGTTAACTAGCTTGACAACAAAACCGCAGTCGCTGCTGATAGGTCTAGATGTTGTAAGCATTGGTCTCTGTATATTTCTTATGTTTATTCATGATTTAATGTTGGGGCTAGCCAATCAAAGTGTGCGCATTGTGGAAGGCAAGATCAGGACCTAATTTCATAGAGCTGCTAAGCACAACAATTTGCTTAGCATTAAATTTTTGCCTTGATCAAAACAGGATTACCAGCCAAATTTCCACGTGATTAGGATAAGTACACAACAGCTGAATACCACTAACAAGCAATATGCAACAAATGGAAATTTGGTCGGTATCCTGTTTTAATCAAGGAAGAAATTTCATGCTAAACACATTTTTGTGCTTAGCAGCACTATGAAACTGGGCCCAGTATCATGTCTGGTTGCGAAACAGAAATAGGTGATATCACAACTCCTGTGCATTGCAACCGTTTGGGTTGAGTTTGTCTCTCTGAGAAGAACATCATTCGTACTTACAGAGAGCTTTATCTTATCTCATTTCGTGTAGACTGACACTGTATGTTCATCCTCGCTAAATTGTTCAATAGTACATGGAAAACTATTTACTACATTTGTCAGTAATAGCCAGAAGGTTGACTCCACATCAACGAATGACAACTTGTTTTAGAACTTAACAGCAAATCTTCATTGAGTTTCAGACTGTCCACAAGATTGATAAAAGTCATAGCTGTAGTTATAAACATCAATGCAAAAGATGTAGCTATCGGAATCATCTGCTTGGGAAACACTTCTGGTGAGTCAACTTCAACTACAACTCAGGTTCACACCTACTGCCGTGGTTTAAAAGAAAAGCAACCATGATTTTTAAACCACAGTGTAATCTCGTACATTTTGAGACGTTTTCTCTACAACGTGCCCATTAGCGTCAATATGTATTTTGTGTTCTTCATATTGTTCACTGCCTTGCTGGATAGGTGTTGTTTTGGACTTGTTTCATCTCGAGACCAGCGATGCTTTACATTCATGTTTGATAACTCACCCTGTCCGGAGTCTTGGCATTACTGGGGAAACTCATGCTATTTTAATTCATTGTTTGAACTAACTGGCTAGCTAGTACAGCACTTTTGTTTCATTTGTATATTTTTATTTTTTTTGTTACCGTTTTTATTATTATTTTATTGTTTACATTTTAACCAGGCACATTTATTTCGTTATTTATTTATTTATTTATGTATTTATTTATTTTAATTCTTCGGACAAAAGAACACAATGACACCTTAAAAATGCTCAAGATGTATCAAGCCGACACATTATAATGGAACATTTGTCAACAAACATTAAAAATCATGATGTTAAAATAATTGAGCAAAAAGGTGTCGCAGTAGAAGTTATTTATGAAGCTTGGTGTATATTTTTTCTAACTACTTAGCGTGGAGCAGCGGTTGGCTGCAACGGCAATGTTACAGACTAGACCTTTCCATCGATCCGACCATAGCCAAGGCATATTATGTTTTTCCAACAAAGGCACTCCCCATCCTACGAACTTGCATAACCATGGCAACGTCTTGGACCAAGACTAACAACAGCGAGACATGTTCATGTTACCAACAAAAGCTCTCCCCGCCATACCGACTGGCATAACCTTGGCAGTTAAATTAATTATCTCATTGGTGGGTCTCTTTGTCTTGTGTGGGTGTGTGTGTGTGTAATTGCAAATTGTGTTGTTACTGAGTACGCACAAACACGGAATATAGGCCATGTCTATTGTTTCCACTTCCCATCCTAGGTCTGTCCATCTTCGTTTACGTGTCTCGAAGGTTAGCCGTTTCATTGTGGATTCAATGTTCTGGTGGTTAGCCAATCAAAGTGTGCGCATTTTAGCAGTCGAGATCAAGATTGAGCTCGGTTGCAAAACAGAAACGGGAGATATCACAACTCCGGAACTGTGAAATACAATCGTTTGGGTCGACTTGTTTCTCTGACTTATGGAGAGCTATATATCTTATGTCATAATTATCATGTAAAAAGCCATTGGGTTTTCATCGTCGCTATCGGAAACAACAACTTAGGCAACAATTTGGTGAGTCAACTTAAACTACAATTCAAATTTGCCCCTACTGTGTTGGTTTAAAAGAAAGACAACCATTGAATGTAGAAATCACAGTATAGTATACTCGTACAGAGACGTTTTCTCTACAACGTGCCCATAAGCGTCAATATGTATTTTGTGTTCTTCATATTATTCACTGCCTTGCTGGACAGCTGCTGTTATAGAGTGGTTGCAGTGGTATTCAGTCTTGTGCAGTCAGCCACACCGAGAGACATATCCCACCATGGTATCAACATGGCGTACCTAATTGCCATACGTATTGTCATAAACTTGGGTAACGTCTTGGACCAAGACTAAACAACACCACGTCATTAAAATACAGCAATAAAAACGCCTCCTTGGCATTGGCAACATCTTGAAGAAATACCACAATGCATCTTGGGAAATGGAGTACAATTAAGATGCCATTATGGACGCCATGCCGATGCCTGGTTTTATAGTTGTGTACCGCATTGCTTGAAAATCAGCGCACGGGTTGTTGCTGGACTCTGATTCACCCATTTGCATGCCGACCATGCGCATTGGTCCTTACCTTTTGGTTATAAGGTAGAATTATTATACCGTGTCTCTTTTATATGTCTTACTTTCTGAATGCCGCATGCAATTGATGCCATAGATTCAAAGTTTTCATTTTGCTGCGCATTCTTCAGGCAAGTTATTGAAGTGTAACAACTAATTGCGTGCTACACCACGAGCCAATAACAATGATATCGCCAGTTAGTGACGCCAATGGAGAGTAGGTACTAAAGAAAGAGAAAAAGAAAGACAAAAAAAAACACGGGCGAGCCTTTCCAATGATTTTTTAGGTTAAAATATAAACTTTCAGATAAACATTGAAGCTTTGTTTTTGTCTGCTCCATTATCACTTTTAAATTGTTATTTTACTGGAGCTAAGTTAGTCTCACCATTCAGTATATCATACCAGTCAACACCGAGGCATAATTATACATGACACAAAAGCGCTCCCCGATCTACGTGTTGGAGTAACCTTGGCATTTAGGATAATTAATATTACACCAGGTCTCTGTTGCGAACAATATTTGTGAGTGATGCAACAATTTGAGATCTTACCAGAGTTTGCAATCAACTCTCTGAAGTGTGAAACAACGAATTACTTCTACACCACGACCCAATAACAACGGTATCAACCATGACCAATTAATCGTTTCACGCTCTATTACCCACAAAGTCCCTTTTGTTGCCTTGCTCGCTAGCAATGGAGCACGCTCCGTAAATAATTGTATTAGTTCCAGAACTGTTTGTAGATTTTGATCAAAATAAAAACATTCCTACTGTCAATATGATTGGTTAACTAGCTTGACAACAAAACCGCAGTCGCTGCTGATTGGTCTAGATGTTGTAAGCCCCCACATCAGTTTTATAACATTTATTCATGATGCAGAACTATACTGGGTGAGCTATTTAAGAGGAGCGCAGTTTGCTGTCTGGGCCCACACTTGAAATTGCTGGCAAATTACAAAGAGACATGTAACTAATGGGCTTTACAACAGGTTCTTCGCAAAAAGGCAATATTTTGTTCACATGGATGATCCATAAATCCAAATTGCAGAGATTGCAATAATTGGCCTTCGTCGTAAAGTGGAATAGCTTTTCTAATAGTCTCCTATAAAATGTTAGTGTGGAATCACAATTAACAATAACAGTAAAACAAGAATCTCTGTAGATCTGATTAGGACTGTTAGAAGAAATCACAGTTACTGAAAGTGGATAATCAGAATCAATTTATTGTCGGCTCATCGGCCATATGATGATGATGTGGTTTGTGTTCTTTATGTTTACTGCCTTGCTGGAAACCTCCTGTTCTGGGGCGGTTGCATCTCGTGACCAGCGATGCTCTACATTCATGTATGATAACTCATCCTGTCCGGAGTCTTGACATCACTGGGGAAACTCATGCTACAGGATCACTGAGACGAGATTTACCTGGTCAGATGCTAGAGACGAGTGTATAAAGTTGGGTGGTGTACTGGCTGTACCAAGCTCCGATCAAGAAAACAATGCTATCGTGAATTTGATTCCAGGTAATGACAATGTTTGGATTGACTGTAATGATGAAGGCGTGGAGGGGGCATGGAAGTGCAGAGAGGGCAACGTGGAAGTCTCTTACACAAACTGGAGTCCTAGCGAACCGGATAGCCGGGCTGGAGATGAAGATTGTGCAGCCCTGTATGGAAGTAAGCGCCAATGGCATGATTTCATTTGCAGTAGATCAATGAGAGCTCTTTGTAAAATGGCTGGCAGACCAGTCCTTCACGTGTGACAATTCGGTCTCTGCGAAACATATTTCTTGAAATGACCCGAAAATGGTCAAACTGACGCCGAACCTAAACTGAAATCGCATCTTTCAATCACTTTCCGTTTCAGTTTGACCCGGAGATGGGTTTAGGCTCCCCCGGGATGCAAAATCAAGGTTGAGTCTAGAACCCAGGAGTTGTTATAGTGTTAACTCATTTTGAACCCATGACTCGTACTCTTTAGATTGAATATAGAACTACTGTACATCCAACCTATTTCCTGTATCTTTAGCGATCGTATTGGCTTCTTATCGACCCGAATCAGTCACGAGGACCCAAAAGTGCTAAACATTAGTGAGTGATAGCCTTTCACTGAATTTTGCGGTTTCTTGTGAAATTCTTACAACAGCCTCTCTAGGGACAGGGTGCTTTTGCTCCGAATTAACTCCACGTTTACGTTTTAACACCACGATGGTTGGCGCGAACAATAGTAGTTGGAGATGTCAGTCTTTGAGCTGTCGTGCAAAAATATATCTTTTCTTTACAAGTAATGATGTGTAGGTGTTGTAGAAGACACAACTCACAAATGTCTAATTTTTAAGCATACAAGGTGGCAACAGTTGCAACACCATTAATTTACTGCATTCTGACCCGTAGCTATAGTTGTTCTCCTTTATCAATTAAGCCTTTGTCTGCTGTGGGGCTTACAACGATTTAGGCTTAAAAGTTATTACTTGAATATCATTGAATTATGTGGAGTACGAAAAGGTGTTAGAATGAAAAAGAAAAACATACTGATTTAAAAACAGTATAGAATTCGGGTCATGTTGACCCTTGTAATTCTTATTCGGGTCACTTCTGATTCTGAAGTGACCCAAAGTTATTTAATTTTAAAGAGGACATGTAGACAAGTTGCAACACCATTAATTACACTACACCCTCACTGGTAGCTAGTTGTTTCTGCTTTATCAATTAAGCATTTTTCTGCTGTGTGGCTTAGAGTTTAGCTTAAAAGTTATTACTTCAATAATTATTGAATGAGTTTGAATATGCAAAAAGTTGTTAGAACGGAAAAAACGGCGGGCGTATTGTTTCAGGGCTGTGACTCTTTCATGGGAATTTGAAAAGGGGATACTTACCTGTAATCTTCATGCATTTTTGTTCAACGTATTAATTAAATAATTTGTTGTGATTCAGTGAATAAATTGTGCCAATCTAGATTAGCAACAAAAAGACCAGGTTGAGTTCGTAATGACAATGTGTTTAAAAGCTTCAAGTGAGATAAATTGATTGTTACATCTCTGGCTACGGTAACGACCAATGGCTGCAACTGCAACTTTAATAAAGAGGTTGAATGCAATTTTGGAATACACGATAATAGACCCTTCCCACGAAATATTTAAACTGCACATCGCGCGTGCGCACTTACACTTTGGATGGCAATTTCATTGAACATCGCGCCTTTTTAAACGGGGCTGATGGTGGCGTGACGCTGACGCGTCTGTGCGTCTGCTTAGTGCATATCTGTATGGAGTTTGCAAGCCAATAATGTCTGTACACATGTGTAAATGTAATTAGCATATGTCATGGGAATGGTCTAATGCACACAGCCTGACAATACTCGGTGTAGTTTTGTAACTCCTCATTATGTATCCAATAAAAAATAACTCAATTGCATGTGTTTTTTTATCCATTGTAGTGATTTTTTCCCGTTAGTAAAGGTTAGGTACTGAAGGTGATTCTTGGTATCCATGAAGTTCAACCAGAAAATGGTTTTGCTGAAATCAATGGAATAGATCCTTAATGTCCGCGTTAGTGCCGGTGTAGCCCGGTGTTTCTGATACCTTCATGGGGGTGTGGTGGGGTGCTGAAAAAGGAGAAAGTGTCTCGCAAGCGCTGGAAGGGTCAGGGTCCAGGACTGTTGCATGCACTGCAGTCAAGTCCGAGAAAGTTCCCCCATCTGTCAATCAAGCCCTTCCTAAAAAATTAAAGAAAACAAAAACGTTTACTAAAGTCAACTGCCCTCGTTACTCAAGAAATTCCTGTGACTAGGAGGTGATTATGCTGTACAGCACAATTATCTGGAACCTTAGTTTGTTTATACGAACGAAATACATGCCCATGTATCTGCCAAGTAACGCCTTTATGCTGGCTCTAAAATATTTAAGCCCCTCCGATCGCCGGGCACTTAATTAAATGCAATTAACCTTCACAGAAATGATATACAAAAAACAGAGTGTCGCTGTCGAAATAATTTATGAGGCTTGGTGCATAATTTTTCACAATACATTAGCGTTGAGCACCGGGTTGGCTGCAACGGTATTTGACTGCCAAGGTTCAACCTTGCCAGTTAAATGAGTATCGCACTGGGTCCTTTTGTCCTATGTGCGTTTGTGCGTGTGCTGTTAATTGCAAACAAAGAAGACAATTTTAGGTATTAATTTTCTTTGGCCATGCTTCAATCAACTTCTTCGAGCGTGTGCAATTTGAATTATTTTGTCTCAAACTACGAGTAACGATGGTATTGTTTAAAATTAGTAACCGCAAACAGAAGATAGGTCAATCTGTTTTGTTTTTCGTTTATTTTCCCCCATTTCGTCTCGAAGGTTGCCCTAGCTCATGTTTATTCATGATTTATTGTTGGGGCTAGCCAATCAAAGTGTGCGCATTTTAGAAGGCGTAATCGGGATCATGTCTGGTAGCGAAACAGAAATGGGAGATATCACAACTCTCCTGCGATTCAACCGTTTGGGTCGACTTTGTCTCTCTGAGAATAACTCTATTCGTACTTTCGATGGGTTATATCTTATATTACATCGTGTAAACTGCCACTGTGAGTTTATCTTCGCTAAACTGCTAATTAGTACTTTGAAAAATATTTGAAACATCTGTCAGTAACAGCCAGAAGATGTTGACTCCATACCAAGGAACAACTTGTTTTAGAATTATTTTGTTCACCCAGTTGGATATTTTTCTTCGTAACCTCTCATAGAGAACGGATCTCCAGTAGGCAACGATACATGTGTATTGACAACATTACAGCAAATCTTCATTGAGTTTCAGATTGAGAAAAAGTCAAAAATGTAATTATTAACATCGATGCAAAAGATGTAGCTATCGGAAACATCTGCCTAGGAAAAGATTCTGGTGAGTCAACTTCAACTACAATTTATATTCACACCTACTGCCGCGGTTTATAAGAAAAACAACAGTTGATTGTACAAACCACAGTGTAATCTCGTACAGTGTGTAGAGCCGTTTTCTCTACAACGTGCCCATTAGCGTCAATATGTATTGTGTGTTCTTCATATTGTTCACTGCCTTGCTGGATAGCTGCTGTTTTGGACTTGTTGCATCTCGAGACCAGCGATGCTTTACATTTATGTATGATAACTCACCCTGTCCGGAGTCTTGGCATTACTGGGCAAACTCATGCTACAGACTCACCGAGTCACAAGTTCCATGGTTCAAAGCTAGAGACGAGTGTAAAAGCTTGGGCGGTTTTCTTGCTGTGCCAAGCTCCGATCAAGAACACGACAATATCTTAAATTTGATTCCAACTAATGTGGATGCATGGATTGACTGTAATGATCTAGAGGTGGAGGGGAGATGGGATTGCAGAGAGGGTAACGTGGAGGTCTCCTACAGAAACTGGGCCAGCGGACAACCCGGGGACTTGCTATGTGAGAACTGTGTGGTATATTCTACATGGGGAAATAGTAATAAATGGCATGATGTAGGCTGCATGGAGGTATTTCCGGCTGTTTGCAAAATTTCAGGCAGACCAGTCCTTCACTTGTAACAGTTTAACAAGAAATAAATCAACTCGACCATAAAAACTTGTTACAACGTCGAAATGTCACCAACCATCTTGATTCTAGTTTAATAGTTCGCCGAGCTCACTTGAAACCAATGTTCTTAAGGATGCAGCAATTAATATGACCAACCAATCGTGTGATGAATCTATACTCTTCAATGTATGGATCAACTTAGCGGGGTGCAGGGGTGTAACTCTTACTAGAGCCTCGTTGATGAACATTTTGTCTGGAAAGAGGCAATGCCTCAACTTGGCAGTGTTTTGTTGTGTGTTCAAACATGTTCACAAAAGCACTCTCCTCCATACGCATTGACGAACATTCTTGCCAATTATAGGCACGTTGCACCTGAGTCCCCCATGTTTGTCGTTTTTCGCTTGCTGCATTTGTAAGTGATGCAATATGTTGGAGATTCCAAATGGAAGATTCTTTTGGTCATGTGATCAAGTCTTTGAATTAACTGCAACACACCATGAAACAAAAACAATGGTATCGTCAGTGAGTAGCGCTAAAAAAACGGAAATCAGATGAAACTCATTCTGCCGTTTTATACATTAACCGTGCATCGAAGAGCCAATCAACAGGAGCGCAGCTTAGTGTCTGAGCCCCAAAGAATTTTAGGCAAAATCTGAACATAGAGACATGAAATATCCAGAACGATATTACAAACGGGCTGGGATGTATGACAGGCCCTGTGTAAAAAAAGACGGCAAAATTTGTCTGTTTGGGAAGTCTGTAAAACAAAGTCAAAACTTTAAAAATAGCGTCTATACCCAACGTCATCGTCAAGTGGTGTAGGGTTTGGACGTAGTCTTTTAGGAAATTAAAGATCAGTTAAAAGCACATCTGACGCTGTGAATGTAAACGATCTCACCGTGAAATATTGAGAGAAGCCATTGTGAAAATCAAACATTATATTCTTGAATCATCGCCAATGAGAAGTTGATAAACTTGCAGTATAGTTTACCGCAACATGATATCGGGTTTACACTTCAACAACAGCATCACGATGTTTTCTTTCGCGTTCTTTATTTTTCTTTACTGCATTGCTTGATTTCAGTTGCTTTTGAGTGGTTGCTTCTCGAGACCAGCGATGCTTTACTAGTATGAGTAATGACCCCTCCTATCCGGAGTCTTGGCATTACTGGAGAAACTCATGCTACAGGCTCATCGAGTCACAAGTTCCATGGTCCAAAGATAGAGACGAGTGTAAAAGCTTGGGTGATGTTCTTGCTGTGCCAAGCTCCGATCGGTAAAAGGGACTTATTAATAATCTTGAATTTGATTGCAAAGGATGACAATGATGTGAATGGGAGGTGGAAGTGTAGAGAGGCTAACTTGGAAATCTCCTACAGAAACTGCGGTGTTGGTGAACCTGATGCCTCAGATGGAAATGAGGCTTGTGCGGCCATTTCTACGATGCAGTTGAATTTGCAGCCTGCACCACATAGCTGTCTGTAAACAGACCTGGTCTCAATTTCATAGAGCAGCTTAAGTAGCAAATATTGCTTAGACAATAAGCAGGGTACCGGTCACATGGTACACGTGAATTGCAACTTTGGATGGGAACCTTATTCTGTTAAGCGTATTTTGATTGTGCTTAGGGGTTTTTGTGTTTAAAAGGCTCATTGAAATGTGGCCCAGCTGAGCAGTCACTCACCAGAACAAATGAACACCAAAACTTCAAAAGTAATTCTTAATACAATTGATTGTTGAAGTTATGTGAAATGTCGGATTCAGTTTTATTCATAAACCAGTATTGGTTCAGCAATGATACTCGGTACCCTCCTGAGTCCAGTGAAAACAATACAACGGCACGTTGCTCGTTTGGTGTTCGACAAAATCCAATTTGCCTTCATAAACATGTATTTGTGTTTTATCCTTACACTGGTATGTTAAGAACCACAGCTGTTATGGTCTGAATTGTTGCATCATCTTAACCCTGCGATGCCCCACACCTATTAGATATAACGAAAGCCATTGGTTACTTCAGCATGCATAACGCTGGAAAAACGTGTATAACTCAATTACAACGTTGATTACATTTTTTTTCAAAGCTAATATAACCTTTCTAGATGTTGAAAGTGATAGTTGGGCAAAAGCAAAAATTTAAAAGTAATTATGTTTTAATTACTGTTTTTCTGGAGATTTCCGAGTCCATGGTCATAGGCCATGTCGCTCAGGTCTGTCTCATGATAAAACTTGATGGGTTTCACTTGTTTTTGAAAAAGAAATAACGAGAAATTAACTAAAATGTGTTTTCGGTCTACTGGCTGCAGACCGGTAGCTCATCGCATGGTTGGTGTGCAAATGTTTTATTATTTATTAGTGCGTTTTGTATTAGTAGTTATAATAATAGCTTTGTTGTGTGTATTGATGTTCAAAATGGCGATTTGCTTTCCTAAAGACTATGTTTATACAGTGTATGGCCGAGCGGTTAACAGCACCAAACTCAAGCTCTGATGTTTCTGTTCAGCAGAGTGTGGGTTCGAGTCCCGGTCGTGACACTTGTGTCCCTGAGCAAGA
>JAUELU010000022.1:4497918-4513794 GCA_032357145.1 Evasterias troschelii
CCATTGCTGGTTACCAAGTAAGTTTTTATGCTAATATATATTTTGAGTAATTACCAAACGTGTTCAGTGCCTTTAAAGGTTACATACAGGATTGGCAAGTGTCAAAACATCATTGTTTAATTTCAGTCTAAAAGCTTACTGATTATGAAGTTCAGACAAGAAACGATTTCCTGCAAAATATTTCCCTTCCAAATGCAGTCAAAAATATTTATATCTAAAACCTAAAAATAGACCAACAGCTGATTTTAGATCGTTACAACCAAAATCAAGGACAATGTGTTTACATGCTGAACAATGTGCATAGTTTTTCACTGTTTTCTCCTAACTCACACATCAGATTAAAGGCAAAGTTCGTTATTTCACGTATGGTTGATCAAACAAAACATGAACACCGTCTGCGACTGATTTGTCAGCTTCACCAATCCTGTGTAATACCTCTAAGACTGTGTATTCAGTTTGCGTTAACTCCATGTGTATATCTACTTTGATGTGTAGATTTATTCTTTGGGAACTTGTCTGGCTATTTATTCTACGGCCATGGAGTAGATTTCGGAATAATAATAATAATAACTAGTTCTTATATAGTGCATTTTACAATAATGCATCAATGCGCTTTACATTAGTGCCCTGGTCATTGGGCCAAAAACATTCCTTTTAATTTTTCTCAGCTTCCTAGGGAGTATACAGCACCGGACTGCCGTGGCGCTCCAAAGACTTTTTCAAACACAATATCAACCTCTACCATTGCAGGTACCCTTTTATACCCTTGGGTGAAGAGAAGCAATTATAGCAAAGTGCGGGAGAAATGCGGGAGACTTCTCGGTTCTGAAAAGAACTGTCCTGCTTATCAACTACTACCTGGGTGGAAGGTAGGAACAACTAATTTTGCTTTGTAAATTGAAGGGACTTCATGTTACTGACTTCACTGCCACAGAGTGAGTTCTTAATTGGTGTCAACTTTTCAACTAGCCTGCTCTAGTAAAGTCAATCTAAATAGCAAAACAAGTTCACAAAGATCAAATCAACACAGCAAAGTAGACATATACACATGGTGTTACCACAAACTTAATACATTGAAACCACACCATGCAAAGCATCAAAACCCACAAACCTTTAAAAATAGCATTTGAATCCTTGTTTTGTTTACCCGATAACAAGAGATTTGATTTTAATACGATTGTTCTGATCCTTTATTTGATGCCACTTCACTTTCCTCTTCATCTTCCTCATCTTCTTCATCTGTCGTGTCCCCCGTTGTCTCACCAAATAGTTCCTCCCCTCCTGCTCCGGATATCAAATCCACGGCTTTGATGTCCCGCCCACGGAGCTTCAGCGTGATGAGATCTGCGCTCTCTCTCAACCCCAACACGATGAGTTTACCACTCATCACCACCTCGACGCATGTGACCCGTATATCGGGAGTGAAGAGCGCCACCATAGTTCCACGATCGAGGTCCCAGAGGGAGATGTC
The DNA here is from genome assembly GCA_032357145.1 of Evasterias troschelii. Lineage (NCBI taxonomy): Eukaryota > Metazoa > Echinodermata > Asteroidea > Forcipulatida > Asteriidae > Evasterias > Evasterias troschelii. The sequence continues at coordinate 4,499,390 of JAUELU010000022.1, forward strand.
GTTGGCGAAAACAATAGCCCTTGTTCCGTCGTCGATCATAAATATCTTGCTCTCCATTGTAAGTTTCATGCCGTTGTAGCCTCGTAGTTTGCGAAGGGTAGATTTCCGTCGGACATCCCAAACTTTGAGGATGTTGCTTTCCTTGCCAAAGAAGACGCGGGTGGCGTCGTTGTTGATGCCGACACAGCAAACATTGGGCTCGTTCTTGATGCGCTTTCTGACCTGCCCGCTCTGTAAATCCCAGAGTGTGACATAACTACACTTCGCACAGTCGTCGTAGTTGGCATGGGCGAGGAAACTTCCAGTAGGTGTCAACGCTGAGTTGTAGAGATACAGCATGGAGCTCTCATTCTCCAGAGTCTGTAAGTGAGTCTGCGTCTCCACATCAAAGACACACATGTGATGAGCAAAGTAGCAGCACACAATGACCTTCTCGTCTTTGCTCATGACATACTGCTCGATGGCGTTCTCCTTCTCTTTCCTCAGGTCATCCAACCTCTTCTTCTCTTCGCTGAACTCACTGTCCCTCCGACGCTGCCTGGCAGTGTGAGACTCTGACCTCCGATCCCATGGAGTCATCTTAGCGCTTGTACCTCTCTTAGTTCTTTGCCTCAAGGCTTCCTCTTCCTCTCGTCGCATACCTCGCCATCTCTCCAACTCCTTGAACTTGCTCTTTATCCTAAACTTGATATGCCCTGTCACTAGACTCCAACATATCAGATGGTCCCGGCTTTCTGATAACCCGAGTAACAGCTCCCCCTCCAGGAGGCGGTACTCATGAGCCGGGGAAGGGACAATGAAGACACCCGTTAGCTTCCTGTAATACTTCTTAAGCTTTAAATTATACATGAAGACCGTTTGGAAGACGGGCGTGGGTTTCTCGCTGACTGACGACATACCACGGTCGGACAAAATCACGGCCTTGTGGTTTCGAATCAGAAAGACATCATGCTGGTCGACTAAACCTCTCTCGATGCGGACAGCATTCCCGGAGCATTTTCCCTTGAGGACGTTCCAGACACACAGAGGGCCGTTGTCGATGGACTTAGCAACGACGTACCGCGGGTTGTTTATCATCGGGATGATGCTGGACACTCCCTCACGTTTTTTACTTTTGGAGTCAGTGCCCTCGCGGTCGTTGACGTTCTTACTTATGTTCCAGATGCGCAAGGCTTTGTCCTGCTTGGAAGCACTCAGACAGAAGCTCAGGTCAACGCATGCTCCCATGGTAGACATCTAGGAATAAAATGGAAAAGAATTAGCTGAAGTAAGTTTTGTTAATATATTATAACGCTTTTCCCTAACCATTTAACTTTTCTTGCATAAATCATTAAGGAAAAACTGGTTTCAAATGTAACTCCTATGAGTTTCTGGTCATCAGAGGAACCAGTTTGTGTGAAGTGGGCGTGGCTTAAACTGGAATAATGTCTCACACTTATAGACCTTTCTATTGCAACGTTACAGCCTGAGTTTTTGCCAACCAAGAATGGAAAACTATGGAAAGCCATAAATGCAAAGCAAAAACAGATACAACAGTTTGTAACAATGTAACCCAAATACTCAAAAATAGTGTTGAATTTGTTTGTAACACAGCAACCAATTATTGGCTGTCCTTTTTTATTTAAAGATTTCCAGAAATGTTTAATTTGGACACAACAACTGTTCACACGATTGAATGTTTTGCCAACATTTAACCTTCCATGCCAACCAGCACAATTTGTTATCAACAAATAAAAAGGTTTATAAACAGGATAAAGAACACTTAGACTGGTACCTGGGCATGTTTAGCCATATGCTTGTGGTCTTCTGTCTCTAGATTCCAGACCGATATATGGCTGGTGTTGGATTGTGCCGACGGACACAGGCACAAAGCATGAGATCCCATACGATTGACGTACAACTCATTCACAACATCATGAGTGCAACCTGATTACAAAAACAAAACAAACGTTTTAATTATATTTCAGATTGAGCTGTTTCAGCATAAAGTATTGCTCATCAATTTTCTACAAAGCAGATATGACTAGGATACCAGTCACAGATAGTACATGTGGAGTGGTAAGTTAATTTATATTAATTTGTAAAATATCACAAAGGTTTAACAAAATACATATTGGCGTGTCGTGGCAGAGCGGTCTAGGTCACCGGACCTAAGCTCTGGTGTAGTCAGCAGCAGAGTGTGGGGTCGACACCCGGTCATGACACTTGTGCCCCTGAGCAAGGCACGGCACTTAACCATAATTGCTTCAAAAAGGTTGGGAAGGTAGTGCATACTGCTCTATCAGACAAGCTCTTTTTTAGTGGATGATACCCATGCCTACACCCTTCATTGAAATTAACATTGAACAACAATATACCTCAAATATATAATCATCCAAAAAGAAAGATATATTTTTAGGGCTAACCAGACTATCACTCCACGATTCATTGAAATTAACATTAAAAAACAATAAAAAAATTCTTCACAATTGTTGCAGACTTATAACTGAATCAGTACCATACCTCTAACAGCTCGTTCGTACTTGCCGGTCTTGATATCATAGAGTTCTAGGTGGTGGATCTCAGAGAGTTTCATGTAGAGATAGCGGCAGACCACGATGTAGTAATCTTTGGAGATCCCTAGAGCTGTCACTGAAGCTGCCTGGCCGGGTGCTTTCAACTCATGAAGCTATAGAAAGACGAAAGAAAGGTAATACAGTCGGTATCAAGTTTCCACGTCATGTAAGAAAGAAAAAAAGAAGAAAAAAAAAAGCCTTGCAAGACAGTCAGACTAAAGGTTCCCAAAGAACAAATCTACACAGCAAAGTAGACATATACATATGGTGAAATCCTGCGAATTGAATAACACCTGGTTCAGACAGGCGCTCCAGAGACGCGCCAAACCAAATTATTGAATTAAGTACATGAAAAGTTTGACGTCTGAATCAGTAAGGAGCAGCTGGACACACTGGAAGTCAGAAGATGGACTGTTGCATGCGTTCAGGACAACTCTGGAGGGTCTTGGTTGTAGATGTCGATCTTGTCATGAGCCGAATCTAATGTAAATGTAATGTTAAGTCCGCCTGTCTGAAACCAACGATTGTTTTGATCGACCTAGAGTCGCTCCTATTCTATTTGGTTCAGTGCGACTCTGGAGCGCCTGTCTATACCCTGCTTGCCTGGGACTAACTTTGACAAGGTCCCTATATTGAACTGATTTAAATAGATTTAGAATTCAAAAACTCAACATAAATTAAGTGTAATCTAAATGAAACAAAAACCCAACTTACTCTCTGTCCCGTCTTGGCATTCACAACGTAAGCTTTGTTGTCACTCCTGAAAGCATACAGCACTTTTTCCCCAGCTGATCCGATGGAGACACACACTGACTGGTCCTTATGGATACCCTGCCCAGCGATCTCCCTCCCAGCCACCAAGATGCACTCTCCACCTCCAAGCTCCCACGTTCTCAAGGCATTGATTCCGCTGAAGAAAGCGCAGAGGTACTGCTCATCCTCCCCAGCGATGGTTATACTGGGGGGGTCGATGTACTCCTCCATGGTGCTGAGGAGGGAACGTTTATCCAGATCCCAAACGTGGATCTTGTTGTGTGTGACTGAGATGAGGATGTGGTTTCGTAGGGCAAAGCGGATAATGCTGACCTATGACAATAATAATAATGTATATTTGCGTCGCTGTAACACAAAATGTATCTTCTTGCTAGGTAGAATTTGTTCTTTGAGAACTTGTCTTACTATTTATTCTACTGCCGAGGAGTTCTTAATTGGTTTCAATGTTTCGACTAGCTTGCTCTAGACATCATTAGGTGACTGAAGAATGTACAACACACTGTAAGACATGTTGGTCCATTTATAGGGGTTCATAAGTTACAGTGTAGAGTCAGAACCCCTATAAATGGACCAACATGTCTTAAACTCTTCAGTCTTAAAAATTAGTTAGTGGCCTGACATTTCGACCCTAGAGTCTTTCTCAACACAACACCCCGATGATTAAACCACCTGAACTTGAATCCGATGCTCTTAACCACTCCGCCACGACACGCTACAACACGGCCACGACACGCTGAATGCATGCAATGCAGGCTTGAGCGTATCTACATTTCGTGGTAGTTAAGGCATAAAACTTGTTTTAAATGTAATGAAGTGTGAATATCACTTTAAATGTTTTAATTGGGGGTTTCGGCCTAACCGCCCAAACCACCTTTGTTTTCGTCCAGTTTTTTTATTATTATTTGTTTTTTCATTATTATTATTTTTCTTAACGGCCTTTTTCTCATTTGATTTGTACACAGATTTTTTTATCAGATAATCTTATACTTAACAATGTCGGATCGTTACAGTTTATATACCAAATTGTAGGCTAAAACTTAACTTAGATCCTCCAGTCGTGACGTCACCATTGCGTCAGTCTTACCTGTTTTAAAGCTGTTTTCAAATTTGTGGCGAGCGGACGACTTCGTCATTTTCGTGCCGAGCTACCATGCTATTCCTTATGTACACGTTAAAAAGCCTGCAACGCGGCACGCACGTAAATTCCGATCAAATCGACAGATTAATGAAAACCCAATCACAGATATCAGTCTATAACTACACCATTTCCTAATAAATAGTTGTTTTTTCAATTTTTTCGCCTCGTGTTGACGATATTTAGGTTGTTCAAGCCCGGTTCAAATTCTACCAAATTTTTTAATTACAAATTAAGATTTGTTAAAAATTATTTCATCTGCCCTTTGTCATACCTCCGTTCCCATCTTAGGCAGCGTCTTCAGAACCTTTCTACTTCTCAAATCCCACATTTTCACCGTTCCATCTGTCGAGGCCGTCCCTGCAATGCTGCCATCCGACGAAACAGTCACCGCGGTAATCTCGCTCGTATGGCCAGCAAGTAAATCAAAGAGAACACCACCAGGTTGGGATAAACAAGTTGCAGAGGGCATCAAGAGAGGCACCGAGCTCCGATTTAAAGCTCCAAACATCACAGCGACAGACGGATACTTCTTAGGGTCGCCCACCGACATGGGTTTGTCCGATGTGATGATGTTATACAACCGTCCTATTAACTGAGCCCCGAGTTGGTTAGGGTCTTTCCTTAATGCCCCCGCAGAGAGCTGAAGGGTGTCGCTCATGAGACGCAACTCTAAATCGTTCGGTTTGACAATGAGGGCGCTCTGGATGTCATCCAGGACAATGCGTAGTGACGTCGCTTTGAGTTTGGCCAGGGTCCACTCGTAGTTGATCAGGACTTCTGTTTTGAGTTTGTCCATTTGATTGGAGTGGAGGAGATGGTAGGACAACTCATTCAACTTGCGGAGGTTGTTCACTGGTTTAGATTCCCCTAAAGAAAACAAAGAAAACTCGTTAGATTGTGTTCAATTCAATTATTTTCAAATCAACATTGATTTTCACATTGGTAAAAAAAGAGAGAGAGATTAATGAACAAATTTAGAACAATGATTTATATCAAAGACAATTAAGAACTGATTGAGAAAAATAATTAATGAAACTAAAGAGAAGGTAGTAATAACAACAATGACAAAGCAGGAGTTTTGAAGAGGGACGACATGAATATTATAAAACTCCACAGTTGGGTAACTATAAACTAAATTTTTGAAATCATATACACGTAATGAAATATTAATAACCGAACCACTTATCGTCTGCTCAAGACTAAAAGGTCATCCCTGCAATTTTTTATGGATTTCTTAAAATTGCTTTCATAAATGGAGTGATCAAGAATGGCCTTCAAAAGATTTGTTTGGAAAAAAACAAACATTTATTTTCTGAGTAAAACATTTATTTGTTGATTTTTATTAATCTTTTCAAATTTAAACACATTGAAGTATTATTTTTTTGTGATTACTGACCTTATATCATTGAGCCACCTTATCTAGCCTTCTTACACAAAAAAGCCATCACAACGCTTTACAACAAATAGGCCTTACACAACAATCAACAATACAGAAGAATTAAGAATGAAGCAAAATCAGTCTGGAAAAGGTGAATTTTAAGTGATGTTTTGAATTCAGTAAAATGATGTATTTGACAAAGAAGATAATTCCAAAGGTTTGGAGCAGCTGCAGAAAACCTTTGGCACATGAAGAGTATCTGGTTTGAGATTTTGTGAGAACCCTTGTGTCTGAGCTGGAACAGAGTATGCAATTAGGCTGGTAAGGAGTGATAAGTTCAGTTAGGTAAGGCAGAGCAGTTTCATTCAAACATTTATATGTCATGGTTAAAAACTTGAATGTGATGCGCACTTGGACAAGAAGCCAGTGGAGTTGCTGAAGGAGGGGCGAGACAAGGTCATTTTTTTGGCCATAAAGATAAATTTGGCTGCTGTTCTAGAGTATGTTTGATGTCTTTTTTGGACAATCCATACAGAAGAGAGGTTCGGAATACGTTTCTTGTTGTGTGTCGTGGTCTTGTTCACAGGACTCAAGCTCGATTGTTGTCAGTAGCAGAGTGTGGGTTCGAATCCCGGTCATGACACTTGTGCCCTTGAGCAAGGCACTTGCTTTGTAAAAAGTAATTGCTTTGTAAAAAGTTGGGAAGGTAGTGCATTCTGCTCTACTAGCCAAGCTCCTGGTGGATGACACGTGACGTGTAAGATAAAAATTAACAGTTATACAGATTGAAGAAATAGCCACTTTATAATCTTATTGCAATAACTAGCAGAGTTTATAGATCAGCAAATTTGCTAAAAACTTAGGGCATCGGTCAAAGCAGTGAGACACAATGGTTATTTCAGCCGGGGTGCCAAACTCAGCTAATATTATTTAAAGTATTTGCCTTAAACCTACCATTAGGGAAGAGGTGAGTCCAAACCAGCGGCATGGGATCAACAAATCGTTCAGCCCCTCCGTCGTTACCTGGGAAAGGTTTCTTAACATTCGCCCACTTCCCCATGAAGAATTCACTCAGGGCAGAGTGGTAAGAGGGCGCTTTGTCTCGTTGTTTTAGATATCTAAAAACGGAAAAAAAAGTACTTCAATATAAGAATAAATTAGACATGGAACTTAACATGTACACACATTATTGTTCAGAAATGCAGAAAGCAATAGAGTTGAGCGCAGGGCAATCTGACATATAAAAGGCACAATGTTGTGCAATTTTGCCAAGTAAAAGTGTTACTGTGATAATTGTGCACTCAATGTAAAGGTTCTGTAATATAAAAACAAAAATCAAATAACAATAGTGATTACTTTTTTTCAACCACAAAGGACCTATGATAAACATGGACAAAATAGTTAATGGCCACATGTTTTGACCCTAGCAGAGTCTGTTTCGAAGGCTAAACCTCTTTTTTTTTGTTTTGAGAAAGTCAGCTTAACAGTAAAACACCTACGTTCAGATTTAATTTGGCTCTTTGGTCGCAAGTTTTGAATGTTTTTAATAAACGAGAATAATAAAACAGGAATGTGTTAGGCTGTTGGGAAAAAAAAACTGAACCGTGAGCGCAAAGTTAACTCGAAAGCTTGCAAGCTCACGAGCATGAAACCCACTAATATACATTTGTCTTTGGTTTTAAAAGCCCTACTCTGCAATCTAGGGGCATTCTATTAGGTTTTATCTTCATTTGTTTATGAATTTGATCTTAAGCATATTAAAATTAAAAAATTCCGGATAAAACGGAGATATCACATCCCTGTACAGCCCTCGAACTAACCCACGGCACCCACAGCAATTGCTGTGGTGTCCTGTGCTTTTGCTGTGGTGCCCTTTGCGAAGTTCCAATACAAATTTACATTTTCCTCATAGACATGATAGAAGTGCCCCTTACCAGAGGAAAATTGCTGTGCCCTTCAAGAGTGAAGTTCAAGGCCTGCCTGTACATACCTAAATTATGAATGAGAAAAACAAAGACTCACCTTTCCGTTGCACATTCGTAGAATTCTCGATGCAGCCATTGATAAGTCCAACACCCATCAACAACCCCAAGTGATAGATACTGCTCCAGCTCAGCCCGTAGTCTACACCACAAGACAGGAGGGAGACGTCTCAGGGAGGTAGCGTTATGAGCCACGACGTCGTTCATGACGGCCTCATCAAGCGAGAGGAGATCTTCTAGCTCAGACCATGAGAGGCCATTCTGGGAGGCTGTGATGTAACCGAGGGTGCGTCGAACGAGGGGCTCACCATAGGACGATTCCAAACGTATGATTATGTCTGATTCAGAACAAATTTATAAATCCTACTAAGTCAAGATGTTTGTTTATGAGACCTTGTCAAAATTAGTCCAGAACAACCAGAGGATAAGTACTGTCCAGGATAAGGTTTTTTACCAGCCGTAACTTCACCTTGTTTGAAATTGGGTGTTGGATAAAACATGGGAGAAGTTCATAGTACCTGGGTTTAATTTGTTTACAAACCACAGATACTTAGGTTGGTATCTATTAGAAAACAAGAAAGGGGTTTCAACATGGCTCACTACAATCAACTCCTCTACACTATACATCTTAGTTAAAACACAATGACCTCCAAACCTTCCAGATCACTCCGAAACCGCAAGTCAGTTTAACTACAGTGTGAAGTTCATTTTGTTTTTGCCGATTGACCGTGACCTGGACTGTGTAATTGTGAATCGGCAATTCAAACCGCAGAGTGCTCAGCCATGTGCATTGGTATGGGGGCATGTCTTTAGTGCATCAGAGAATTGTGTGCCTTTCAGGGAGTAAAACCATGCCTCAAAGAAATACAGTACGATGGAAATCCAACAAAGATTTGACATCAGAGAATTGTTATCCGACTACCTCTCCTGGATTAATTTTGAAAAGACCCCTCAGCATGGCTGGCTGGCACACTACCTCAGAAGTTTGAGCTTGTTTAAGAAAACAAATTCACAACACTTTATTTATGTTTTCACAGAAATGATACCAAACACGATATACTGCAACATTCAAAATCTAGAAATAGGGGGTCCAGGAGTTGGAAGCTTACTGTTTTATAAGCTTCATACAAATGTAGAAGCATTTTGTCTGTAAATGCTCCCTCTGAAATGAAGTCATTTTCAAGAAAACCGTATCTGAAAACCTTTAAAAATGCAAGAGCTGATTTCAGTTATTACAACCAAAATTAAAGATAAAGTGTTGCTAAAAATTTGGAATGGTTTTCACTATTTGTTCCCGACTAATACAACGGATTAAGCTCAAACTGTCATAGGTTTGTTATTTCATTTATATGGTTGATTACACAAACATGAACACTGTCTGCGACTACTGTGTAATCTTTACCAATCCTTTATAATAACTTTAAATAAAAACTTACGATTCACAAGCTTCTTTAGCGTTCCAGGAAGAAATAGCGCCCTCCCTGTCATCTGGCTGTTCCATCTGGCGGCTTCGTCAGTGGCTAGGGTGACATACAGTGGAGTGGCATTCTCTTCACAAGCTTTCATGACGGCAGACCGTTGCTCCGGCGTCAGGCGTCGATTCTTGAGGGCTAGGCGATGACTGAGAATGAAAGCAGTGTCGCTTGGACTGAGGTTTGGAATGGGAAGACGACTTGATTCTGGAAGGACATTCTGAATGTTGAAAAACAAAATTGGGTTTTGAGAATATCGTTGTCACAATGAAAACCTGATTAACTAAAGTAACGTGATAATGGAAAGCTCTGTTAAAGAATTTCTAGGTTTGGCCACCAAAATTCTTAAACTATACATCCTTTTCAGTGATTGAGTGTTTTTTAATTGTCATTATTTGGGTCTTAAACTTAATCTGCCTGGTCAGTCAGCAGCACTTAAACTGGTTTGTTCATGATCCAATTAAAAGATTAAAGTCAACTGTTTTGAAAGGAACTAGGCACTAGGATTTTTTTTTTTTTTCTTTCAAAAAATGATGGAATGTGTTCACCATGAACACATGTAGGACAAGCCTTTGATTTAAATACTGATTTCCCGTGAGAATTGAGAAGTTTTAAACCTTGAATTTCATAAACTTCACTCTGGAATGGCTTTCGCAATACTGAAGTGAAGCATTATAATAATTAATTATAGAACAGATTAAAATAATAATTTTACTACTGACAAATGCATAAGGGAACTTTAAATGATCTTGAATCTAAAGTAGAACAAAGAGCCATTCCAACAGCTTTATTCCACATACTGCATCTTTTTGGAACTCCTTGCCTGGTGCATGTTTCCCTCCATCCTACAATCTAGACTGTTTTAAGAGGAATATCAATTCCTACCTTCAACTCTCCTGAGTTATTTCATCTTAACTAATTCTCTTCTTGTAGCCTCTTACCAAAAGTGGCTTTTAGCCTTGCTTTCGGCGAACTTGCTTAATAAAATTATAAAAATAATATCTTTAAAAGGAAATTGAAATTTTTATTTTTATTTTTTCCACGGAGGAAACTATTTATTCACATTTAAGACCACTCCTCATTATTATTACAAACACGCTGAAGATACATAACATAAACAGCAAGAAAAATAAACAAAATACTAAATACGATTTTAACCTTGAACCAATACCTTCAAGACTTTGAAGCACTCGTGCTGTTCGTCTTCTATGGTTACCGTGGTGATGACCAGATGTACATGTTCAGGGAGATTCTTTGGGAGCCAGATGAGATTGCGAGCGTTGTTCTCATCGGAGAGTTGATCGAGGGCGTCGATGAAGATGACGAGAGGCCGCTGAGATGTCGCTGCACGGAAACGATTCTCTAGATCGTTCATCAGCCCAAAATAATCCTGGAAATTCATCAGTTTATTTGTTGATACAATTTGGTTTTTACCTTTACATCAATGTGTATTAAACCCTTTTAGTCCCAATATGGTGCCTTTAGTCGTACTATACCCTGCTTGAGCCCCAATGGCCACTTTAGTTACCCAAGATAACACACCAAAAAGAACTCAAGCTTGAAGGTAATAATAGAGTTTGTAAAGTCGAACTTTGAAACAAGCTTTCTGTTGTGTGAGAATGTATCCACACTTGGTGTGACCCAACATATACATGAAATTTTAAGCTCAATCGGTCTTCGGAGTCATGAGAAAACAGTGAAAAACCCCTTTATAGGCCTATGTTTTAACATTTTTTTAAACATCAGATTTTATCCTGCATGATAAAGACTATTGTTTTACTAATTTCCTTAAAAATATGGCATTTCAAACAAAACTACATGTATTTCAAGGGAAGATTTCTACCATGACCATCTTTATACCATGTAAGTTTTGTGCAAATCTGTGAACATTTATATTTTTATTCTTACCAATGTTGTACACACCCATTAAGGAAGTTTTAAAGCTCAAGGAGATTATGAGAAAGTCTTAAAATCAGGAAAAAATCTTGAGAAACCCTGTACACGTACCTGATCTATGCTAAGAGAGAGTTTGGAATGTCAATATAACAGTTACCCTACCTCTGGTATGGTCGAGGCATCCTGACCGTAGATATGACAAATCTGTCGGCAAATATCCGTCAGGATTTTCCTGATGTGATGAGAGTCTGATGTCAGACCAACAAACCGAACGATGACAGCCAACTCTTCACTGGGAGGAAATACAAAGACAAATATTTCAAAATAAATAAAAAAACTTGGGAGGCAGTATTTACAATAATAATAATGTCATAATGTAGATATTTATAAGGCGCCTTTAACAAGGATCAATAATAGAAAATTACAAAGCAACAAGAAATACACAAACAATTAAAATACAAAAGGTTAATGACGAGGCTGACTAAAAAAGTAGGTTTTAAGGTTTTTCTTGAAGATTGCAGTTGAAGATGATTCCCTGATGAGTTTAGGTAATTTGTTCCATTCCTTCGGTCCAACAAGAGGAGAGGACAACAAGTATAAGAGGACAAGAGATCGGAAAGAACATTTGGAGCAAGACCTTGGGAGCATTTATAGACATAAAGAAGCAGCTTGAAAAGAATTTGATCATGAATAGGCAGCCAGTAGAGTTGAGACAAAAGATTGAATGCACTACATGTGAGGAGCTACATGTAGGTATGAGATGGGCAGCACGGTCTTGGAGTTTCTGAAGTCTGTTTCGCTCATCCTGGGTAATACCGTAAAAAGACCTTCATCATGCTGCAACCATCTTGGTTCATGTTCCCTGTATTCCATAACAGTAATGAAGGCTAATATTCATCGCTCAATAAAGGAGCCAGACCATTTTTCTTCTAGCCTCGCAAAGCCGTACATCCTGTGTGTTGTGAAATGCACGTAAAAGAACCCAGTGCACTTATCGTAAAGAGAAGGGGTTCGCCATGGTGTTCCTGGTCTGATCAGCAGCATATTGCGCCACAAGAACCCAGTGCACTTATCGTAAAGAGAAGGGGTTTGCTCGGTGTTCCTGGTTTGATTGGCTGCATATTGCGCCACAGTACCTTGTAAACCATTACATAGTGCTATGCAAAGGAATAGGTCTCATACTTCAACACCCAACTGCACATACCTTGCAGGAAAATACTGAGCGCTTTGAGACGCCAATCGGGAGTAGAGAAAGCCCTACATAAGAATTGTGTATAATTAATATTTACTACCAAAACAGACAGCTTTGGGCCATAACGCATCATACAGTGTGCTAAACTCATCGTCAGGAAAGCTTCAAATCTTAATCAAAGTGCTGATTGGTTTACAACTCATACCTTTTCATCCAATCCCTGACCAGGTCTGCAGCTTTGGCAACAATGGATGTCTTTCCACTTCCGGTTGGTCCGTGGATGGCGAGCGGATGTTTTGAGTTGCTCCTGATGTAGTGTTTGATGCTGGTGAGAGTGTCTTCACACCCATGGAAAGATTTGATGCTAAAACAAAAAATATATATATATATTTTTAAAAACAGTAATTAAAAAAATAACTGTACAGACCTTTCAAAGGGTGCAGTTTTCTTAAATTAAAGCTAACAAAATATGTCCTTTGAAGTTGCTTTAAAAAATACTAACTTAATTTATTTCTTTTTGTATGAGATATTGCCTAACATCACAAGGCTGTACAGCCACTTCACTGTGAGGGCTACACTTAACTGGTTTGGACTGTCAACCAAAATCAACTGTCGCCAGGGGGCACATTGCCATCTACTTCTGGAGCTGGAACAGGGTTGCACCCTTCACAGTCTGTAAGGATGTAGGTATGGATATCATCCACTAGGAGCCTGTCTGGTACAGCAGAATGCACTACATTCCCTACTTCAATTGAAGCAATTATGTTTAAGTGCCTTGCTGAAGGGCACAAGTGTCATGATCGGGTTTCAAACCCACACGCTGCTGCTGAAAACAACGAAGCTGGGGTCTGGTGACCTACACTGCTCGGCCACAACATGCAACACAGTTGAAGTACGTGCCAATCCAATAGCCAACAAATGTGTATGAAACTATATTGACTTGGTCTCATCAAGTGATCATAAATCAAAGGGTGATGGGTTCAAATCCCTGTCATGACACTTGTGTCTTTGAGAAAGACACATAACTACTTACTCCTCTCCACCCAGGGATAAAAGAGATGGTTCTTGAGATTGATTTAGCTTGGTGCGCTACATATTTGGCAGCACAGGCTGTACACTCCCAATGGAGATGGTGTTAAGGAACAAAACAAATGGCCTAGTGACGAGGGGTAATACTGTTTATGTACCATGAGCGTCAAAAATTGCCGATACCTGCACTATTATTATTGTTTTTATTTTTATGAGTTTTATATTTGGTTTGAAGTAGTAGTCTACTTGCTAGGTAGATTATGTTCTTTTGAGAACTTGTCTAGCTATTATTCTACTGTCGCGGAGTAGATATTTCAGAATTTGGGAGACTTCTCAGTTCTGTAAAGAACTGTCTTGCTTATTAACTACTACCTGAGCGGGAGGTAGGAAATCGACAGTGACTACTACTTTCGTCAGGTGGATCGAGTGGACTTCTCGTTATTAAATTAACTGCAGCAGAGTGAGTACTTAATTGGTCTCAACGTTTCAACTAGCTTGCTCTACTTATCCTCAGGAGATTGTTATTATTATTTACAATAGCACAATTTATAACAGTACATACCAATCTTGCACAAAGTTCACATGAGGTAAGACACACCAGAAGAATGTATTTTCTTCTGGAACGACGCTTGAAGTGTCCTGGACACTGGTGGCGCTGTCTATCATGACCTTCAATGAGTCGTGGAATTCATTGGCGAATTTGTCCAGGTACTGAGAATGGGAACGATTACTGGTTGGGTTGATGCCGTCCTTGTGCCACTCTGTACTGAATTCATGGATGTCCGTGTACTTTAACTGCGTGCAAAATCACACCAAAGGAATTTAAGATGTGTTTGGCTTGTGGTTTACACCATTTGAATGTATCTACCATAATTTCCTGCATAAAAGGCTCTTAAAGCCACTGGACACTTATGGTAATTGTCAAAGACCAGTCTTCTCACTTGGTGTATCTCAACATATGCACAAAATAACAAACCTGTGAAAATTTG
>JAUELU010000022.1:4584726-4596411 GCA_032357145.1 Evasterias troschelii
AATAGGATTTTGTACATGTCACTCTATGAGGGTAATGGAGACGATAGCGGAATGAACCTCATAGTTCTAGGAGTACAGGGAAACATGAACGTTTGCGTTTTATACATCATATGTTTTTTATTAAAAATGGTTTATTACAATAAAAATGTTGGCAGCCACAGGCTGAACTAAATAAAACTGTGGAAGAATAATATTACGGTAAAACATTTAAAAGAAATCGACCCTTTTGATGTCTTTAATGTCTTCAATCCAGTCTGTTTTTAAGCAGAAAAGAGATGAACATCAAACATTATTAAAAACAAAATTCGTAAGAAGGAATATTACTAAAAGTGAGTAGAACATCATTTCGTATCGTTTAGAAAATCACGGAACTTCCCCGTTTTGGCATACAATGTATACGTTAGTAGAAAAGAAATGAACATCAAACACTAGGCTATTAAAAAACGAAATTTGTAAGAAGGGATAGGACCTATTAGTAAAGTGAGTAGGAACATCATTTTGTATCGTTTAGAAAATCAGGCCGCACGGAACTTCCCCGTCCGTTTCGGCATACAATGTACGTTTGGTACCAGTTGACTTGGGTACGAGTTGACTTGGGTACGAGTTCACCTGGGTACGAGTTGACTTGGGTACGAGTTGACTTGGGTACGAGTAGGCCTGTTTCCGTTGGTGGCGGTAATTTTATGCCCAAAATATTGTAAAAGTTTCAGCTTAACACAGTGTCTACTTGTTTAGAAAGCAGCAAAATACTGTCGCATGAAATACTGTTTCATCTCCAAAAAACGGCCTCAGTAAACCATTTTCTTCTGAAATTTTTGTTGTAACTACTGATACTATGAAATCCGTACAAACTCTACCCTTCATCATTCAACATTTAAAACTTACTTTGGCATTTTGTCTGTGAAAATGAGAGATTTTCCTCGTTGGTCAACGGTCAATTACGTTACGCGTTACACAGTTCGTTTTAGACACGCTTTTCTTCCGTTCTGTTTGTGCGTTTTGATTGGCAATTTCTTCGGATACGTCTTGTTTGTTTACAGCTTTTTTTCCCTTACAGAAGAAAACGTATCCGAAGAAATATTGTTGTGTCCTGCCGCGAGAGGGCGTTTTAAGGGTATCATTACAAAAGACCCACAAGGTTTCACTCCTCTAAATAGGCTCCCATAGCAAACAATGCTAAATATTCAAAAACTCTCAAAAAATAGTTAAAAGTCTCTCAGCCTCTTGAAAACCAATCAAATATATTTTCAGACCATTAAACTTCAGATTTCTTTTCAATTTTTGGCAGGTCAGCCGTTTGGAATTTGTGCTAATTACCCCAGAAAAAACACCCCCGAAAATGTGTTTTTT
The DNA here is from genome assembly GCA_032357145.1 of Evasterias troschelii. Classification (NCBI taxonomy): domain Eukaryota; kingdom Metazoa; phylum Echinodermata; class Asteroidea; order Forcipulatida; family Asteriidae; genus Evasterias; species Evasterias troschelii. Next base: position 4,586,077 of record JAUELU010000022.1, read on the forward strand.
CCCAAACCGACTTGCCGCCAGTTTTCATGAGGCACTCCTCCAATTCCCAAGCTAAATAGGACCAACTTTAAAGCCCAAATTTATCAAATCTCCTCAAAACTTGAAACCCAAAACCCCCAGGCTGTGATAAATTCTTATAATTACACAATCTATTAGTTGCATGACCCCCAAAACGTTATAATTTTAAAAAAAGTTGTGGGTTTACAAACTATGATAAGGGCACCAGGGAGGAAGGACCCCTTTTCCTCTCCCCATGGTTCAACTAGCTAAGGGAAAAAATTGAGTGGAGAGGGAAGTGAACCAGCGGTGTCAGGACACTTCGTACCTTCACCTTTTCGTACCCGGGACACTTCGTACCTTTTCGAAGGTACGAAGTGACTTGGGACACTTCGTACTCCCTGGACACTTCGTACCGCCGTCGTCAGCCGAGTCACCGTACCTTCACACAAGACACTTCGTACCTTTCGTACCTTGAGTTGATTTAGGTTATTTCTGCCTCGTGAGGGGGTCACGCTGCAAAAGACTCATTAATGACCAGTTTTGACTACACTCGATATGAATTGAGCATAATAATAATTACGGGGGGGCATGCGATTTATTGTGTAATAATGACAAGTGTGGATCAATTTAGGGACAGGACAGTTAAAATAGTGATAAGGTGAAAATTAATCTGAAATAAAAAGAGTAGGCTACATTTAGGCTAATGTAATAACAATTGATAAATACTTGTTATATTTTAAACATTTGGGTTTTCTTATAAATAAGTTGTAATAGGTTTCGTCGAAAGAACAGTTAATAACAGTTAATTAAAATATTATACAAGCATTAATTTATAACAAGAAAATTCAAGAACGGAGGAGGCCCATCAGGTTTTTTTTCTAATAAGTTGTAATTATTATTGTCGAAAGAACAGGTTTTTTTAAATTACAACTTTTCTAATATAATTCCAAACGTAATTATTTGTCGAACAAGATGACAATCAACGGTAGAGGGCTCCAACAGTAAAGGTACGAACTGTACGAAGTGACTCGACCGAAGAGGTACGAAGTGACTCAGCCGACGGTGTCCCGGGTACGAAAAGGTAAAGGTACGAAGTGTCTGACATCCGAACCAGCCACCTCTGACCATAGAGCAAGGATAGACGTTACTCCAGTGGTCGCAGGCGGTTCAAGTTCCGCTCTTTGGTTAAAATTGTTCAACCCAAAAGTATTATTGAACTGCACTAGTTGATCACCGCCCTCTCGCAACTGATCACTTAAATGCTGGCTTTTGTCTGGCGTTTCGTCGGGGGTTCTATATACAACCTTCGAAATGGACATAGGCCTAAACTTAAAATATTATGTAGGGCCTAGACTTACACTTTAGATCTTCTAACAAACAGTTTTTTGAACAATCAAACTCAGATCCACAACTTTGTTTGATACCCACCCCCACCCCTCCCCGCATTCTCATCACAGTACAAGCGTCTAAGCCCATATACATCCTCCATCACAACAACAATGAAAACCCTGGAAAGTCTCAGCTATGCCTTGATAACGCGCTAAAGATCAGAGGCCTATTAGCCAAGTCTTTGACGACCGCATGTTTGTTTGTGTTGACCGCTTGCGGTGGAGGAGATCCTTGGGTAAAAGAAACCAATTGGGAAACTTTGCACATGGGGGAACTGAATAATATTTTATAAACTTTGCATTTATACTGTGAACCTTTTTATGCTCACACGTATTGACCGAGAAACAAAGTTACCAAACACGTAAACTCCTTGTTCCATCCATAGAGAAAGTTCTTTATGTTCCATCCACTCACAAACTTAATGAAAGGTATCTTCCCAGACACCACCCGCCTGTGGAATTCACTGGACAAACTGTTGAGTCACCAAACTCTGAATGTGTTCATAGAACAGACTAAACGGTGTCACCTTCTCACCCATTCCCAAGAAAAAATGTTAAAAATAATTAACTTGTTTTAATTGCATATTATTATCTTCTTCTTTTTATGGATTGAGCTTTTTGTCTGCGCATGCACCATGCGTTTTGCATCTCAACAAAGGTCGAGTTTACTCCAGCGGAGGTTTCTGCACCGGCACAGGAAGGTGATACTACGTACATGTACATGTATATGTTATTTTTGTTTTCAACAAGTAACCATCAGAAACTGAATCACAGACAAAACACACAGTTTTTAAGTTTGAACTGTTGTACTTGTATACCGAATGTTCAACATAAGTACGGGTACCACGTGTATTGATGTGCACTCATCTCGCCCCAGAGCACAGTCGCCCCTGCAAAGTTGCATCCTTTATAATTGACTGTGTGTCAGAAAATGTTTCTTTATAATTGCAACGAGACAATTTGAAAGCGCACGCATTAACACATGGGAAGTGTGGAGGGCAGCATATCAATTATTATACACAATTACAAGAAGACATACATACCCTTGTAACGGCCATTTTACTTGCAATAATATAACTATCATTCCAGCTTATAAACTGCATAATTATAGAAAGTCATTAATAAGTTGTTACCTTTTTGACGGTCAACAAATTACCCTAAAGGCCTACTCCTCCATCATTTTCCAAATTAGGGAAACGGGATATATGATTTTATAAACTATGATCCTAGTATTTATTTAGGTATTATACAGGATTGGCAGAGCCGACAAAATAATCACAGACAGTGTTCATGTTTGTGTAATCAACCTCATACATGAAATAACAAACCTGTGGAAATTTGAGCTCAATTGGTCATCGAGGTCACGAGAAAATAGTGAAAAGAGACCTTGTATTTTCAGTTTTTCAAACATCGAGTTTATTATCGCGCGCGATAAAAACTATTGTTTTACTAATTTTTCTCAGAAACGATAGCATGTTATTTAGGCAGAAATATTTTAAGGAACCCTTTCTACCATTGCTTACTTTGTGTGAATCTGTGAACATTTGTGTTTTTCGATCTTACCAATAGTGAACAAGGCCTTTAAGAGCTACTCCAAATTAATATTCTTGCCACAGCAAAATATTTTCTTTTGTGTGTCACCGTGTCACCGTGTTTCCTTCAAAACGGCCACAAACATATTGCACATCACCAAAACGGCGGCACACACACACGTATGAGTCCATAACAGCGGCATAATCAAACGCCGCTCTTTTGTCGGTTGTTGTTGCATTGTCGGATTATCTTCAAAGTGGAAAGCAAAACAATTTGATGTTTTATTACTGAATACAGTACAAGCAGATAAGAAGTGTTTCCAATTAGCTTGTGTTTTCAGTAGGCTTTATACCAATGTTTATAATTATTGCTTCTTCGTGGTATATAGCATAATGGCTCGTGGCGGTATGGGTGGTAGTAAGGATGCATTCTCTTTTAAAGACAGATTTGAGAGTTGTGACCTGGGGGTTGTTGACTTCCAACTTGAGAAGCTTTGGATGACATACTAATGCCCTAAAATAAATGGTTCTCAATTTGCCGAGAGGTGAAGGGGCATCTTTCAAGATTGATGCTCGGACGTTTGGAAAAATAGACCGGTGCAGGGATGTTTTTATTGGGAGGGGGGGGGGGGGGGGGTGGTAACTCGAAAGGCCGCCCATGCAGGGACTTCCAATATCAAATTGTGCAGATAGAGGCTCTATACTGTGAAAAGCCGTGAGACTTCTAAATATTATGTTTTGGTATTTTTGAATATTTAGCAATTCCCACTGTAACCATATAAGAGTTGATTTAGTGACCCTTTATTGGTATTCCAGGGATTCCCAACGTTCTTAGAGAGACTGCGGTGGCGCCGAGCGAAACTGATAGTGAGGCAAATTTGGCAAAGACTGCAACAAGTTAATATTAGGCCTATGCCTTTCTGTAATTTTTTTAATGGCAAGCTTTCCACATTCTTACTACAGTTTCTCGTTTCTGATGGTGTGTAAAATTTTGCAAAGATTGCTATTTATGCCTTTTTGTTATTTTGTATATCTATGGCGAGCTCTCCACATTCCAGTTTCTCGTGTACAAGCTCAGTTGCGAATCCCAAAGACATTTTATAAGCCATTAACGTGCATTCTTCTATCTCATTGGGGGTAAGAGTAGGAGCAGGTGAAAAATTCTGAGAGGGGGGCGGGATGGTCTCCCGTGACGCCACTGTAATAGTGCAGTCAAATTCGTCACAATAATCAATTTACATCCGACCTGGTACATCAAAAATGAACGGGGTTGATCGATATTCATGCAACGGCCCATTTTTATCAGACCTCGTCCAAAAATCGGGCAACCGGGAATGTCGGACTCATTATCAAGAGGATATCTCCATGAGGTCGTCATAGAATTTACATCTCTTGACCGTTTGCTCGGCCACACCTGTCTCGTACAACTCCGCTGGGATGGGCTGATGACGATCAGACTTGCCAAATTAAAATGTGCCAGATTCTGGCACATTATTTTTTAATCAACCAATTCCAGGGGGCTGTGTGCGAACAAGGCATGATTGGGAACATGGCGAGGCGAGATTGAACACCCAACCCCGTATGGAACGTGCTAATGAGTCGACAATTACAGGACGTGCCTTGGAGCGGGCGAGTTGGCCTAATAAAAGCGTTTGTAACCGTTTGTTTAAAAATGCATATGGTTAGAAAGATGTTTTAAAAGTAGAATACAATGATCCTCACAACATTATATGCCTGGAAATTGCGTGGTTTTCCCTTTTATACTTTGTGAACTGACACGGTCCGCCATTTTGTTGTGTCAAAAATTTGACTCCACAAAATGGTGTGCCGTGTTACGATGTAAAAGGAAAACCACGCTATTTCGAGGCATATTGTGTGGATCATTATATTCTACTTGTAAAACATCATTCTAACCATATGCATTTCATAACAAACGGTTTCCAACGCTTTTCATATAGACCAACTCGCCTGATCCAAGGCAACGTGTCCCTTTAAACCATTGATCTATGTCACTCGGCCGCTGCGTGCGTAATACTGACAAGTAGGCCTAATCCAACTATAGTTCGGTTTAGGTTATAATAATGTTACGAACCCGAAACAAGTTTTGTAAACTTTTGTGATCACACATTAGTTTTAACATTATCTCTATACGGTATTCCGTGACAAACGTGAGTTTTTGGGGGCCAATATTATGCCAATCAGTAAAGGATAGGCATAATATTGATGAAAGATTACACTATATGCAAGTTATCATGATAATTTGAAAATGAACATTTGTTATCTGCCCATCAGTCGTGGATATTCATACCAAGCATTTGGTTGAATGGTCTGGAGGCGCCTTATCCACAGTTTCTTCCTATCTCAGACGACAGTCTCTGTCGTTACAAGTGTCTCAATGCACTGTAAAATCATGTCAGAAATGGGGTAATTTAGGTAGAGTGAATTTATGTTATCGGGGTAGGGCCTACAGCATTTGGGCGTTGACAATTATTTTTTAGTAATATTTTAAGTCCCCTACATACTATTATTAAAAACGGGATAAAACATTATTACCCACCCCCCCCCCCCCCCCCCCCCTTCACCCAGGTTATAAACAATATTGGCCTTTGTACTCTAATTAGAATATCGGGGTATAACAATGATCTCACAAATAAACATGATTAATTATATAATGTAATCTCTGTATCATCGGCTTTAGAGAGATAATACGGCGCAGGAGTACAGAGTACACAACACAGGTAAAATTGTTATTATATAGTTATCAATTTAGTTCAGCGAAGAAGGCTGCATGGGGCCGACCTTATGACTAAACTAAAAGTAGACCCGTGTCCATTTCGTCATTTTTTTAACAACCATTCTGCGGTTTCATTTTCTGGGGGAGGGGGGCGATGTGGTGCCCGTTCCCGAGACCGTGTGCTTATTTTTGATACCTTGCTGGATGCAGCCACACCCGAACCCAGCCCCTCTCTGTCCCGCAACGCCCTCTCTCTGACCCCTCCCTATAAATGACTCTTCATCGTGGATCCAACTATATTGACTAATGCCATGCGTGCGTGCAGGCGGCTTTACAAAACACATGGCATGGCGCCCACTTTTCGATTGAGATCATGCAACAAGAGTTTGTTTTTGGAGAAGTTCAAGCAAGGCTTCCTCAGATTCCTCGTGCTTTTGGGTCACACTGACAAACATGAGTGGTGTTCACATTGTGAATATTCGTACAACGAGTCGAAAATACCTGTATTTAACAATCTATGGGAGTGTTTGTTTTTCTCGTCAATTATAAAACAATGAAATTAAAATCACTCCCAAGCTAAAGGTCGCTGCATTCGAAATAAACAGTTTGTTGGGGTGGTGATGTTAACTGTTGTTTTTTTTCGGGGTGGGCCGGGGGCGGGGGGGCGCTCGGTTTTTTCTGACCATTTAGCGAAAGGAATGGTTTGGACCGAACACATTGAAAATTGGCTAACAGACTGAGCTATTTCAAACCAAAAACACAACTTGTTATCGAGGTTGAAATCTGTTATCTCTGTTCCCATTCAAATTTGTTTGGTAAACTAAGTGGTGTAGGCCTAATCCATTTAAAAATGCGGTATAAACAATAAGCGCTTATCAAAATGTCAACATTTTGATATAGTCGAATTGACAAATCTTCCAAACCTTAAGAGGGGGTTTCGCCCATTGAGCGCCCCCCCCCCTAAAAAAAAAAAAAAAATAATAATAAATGTTAACGTTCCGTTGGCCGTTCCATTTCATTTCGAGTTAGGCCTACCTTCAGTTCCGTTCTGCTCCGTTCCATTTATATTTTTGTTCTCGTTTCTTTCATTTCTTTTCTCTAATGGAAAAAGTAGTGCCTATACAGGAAAAGCTGACCAACTAGTCACAGACTATGTTCATGCTGATCAACCAAATCTACATGCATGGATCTGTGAAAGAATTGGGCTTATAGTGAAACCCGTGCTCAATTAATTTGTTATTATTATTTATTATTTATTTCGTCACTAGCCGCGCTGCACTCTGATGTGTTAACACTATTAATAAAATGATACACCACTAGTTCGAGGAGTAAAACAATTAGTTTCCATCTTGATGCTAGATAAATAAAATCCATCAAAGATGAACTAATGAAATGTTTTCACATTTCGGGGTCGTAATGTCAAAAACTAATGTCTTTTTCACTTGCTTGAAACAGCCGAGACAAAAACTCAACACTATTGCGTCCAAGTGGAGACTCATTTTGCTCTTTCCTTTATCCTTTATCCTCTCATATACTTTGCACACAAACATCCTTGTTGAGCCTCCCTTTGGCAGTTCAGAATGTGTTTGTCTTCGGCTTCATTAGCGAACCAACCATTTTGTTTTTAAATAAGGGGAGTGGAGAAAAATTAGACGGCGCGCCATTCACAACAACTTATTTATGACTTGTGTAGTAAATCTGAAATAGTTACCATTTTTAGCTGTAGGCCCTACTTTAAAAAATAACACACTATGTCTCCAGTTGCAGTTTATGAAAAGGACAACTTTGAGCCAATTAGAACTTTGACATCTGACCCGCTTACACAATCAATATTGACTTTGTGTGAGCAGCCGACATCGCCGCCATCTCATAGAATGCGCATGCGCTGGATCACTTGCGGTGATGACGCCAGAAGTGATATATTTATTAGTAGCGGTCAATATTACCAATTGGTAATTGTGCAAAGATCATTAAAACAAATCGTAGACAGTCAATAATTACCCTAAAGTGATTGAATTCATCAAAAGGAAAATCTGTTCAAGAATTTGAGCAACAGTTTGTCAAAAATCAAAGTAAATTTTGTTTTTGAAGAAAATTAAAACTGGTTTCGATAGATCGATACTTTGGTTTTATATCGATAGGGGGCAGCTTTGCAAGCTCATACATTCGCGCACAGATTAATCTGACGCACGCTGTTGGCAAGGTACATGTGACATCGACACCACCGATTAACTCGAGTAATTATTCAATCATCAAGATATGAAGTGATTTTTCAGATCATTCCTTGGCCAACCTTAGCCCTAATCACACCGAATCAAATAGGAACGAATCATGGAAAACTCAAACGGAAAGCCAGCACCCGAGGGAATTGCCGGGGCGCGGAATGAAGCAGCCCTTCTGGCGCTTATGGAGAAGACCGGCTACGACATTGTCCAGGAGAACGGCCAGAGGAAGTACGGCGGGCCGTGCCCTGACTGGGAGGGACAGCCACCGAGCAGAGGCTGCGAGGTCTTCGTCGGGAAAATACCCCGTGATCTGTTCGAAGACGAGCTCGTGCCGGTCTTCATGAAAATTGGCAAAATCTACGAACTGAGACTGATGATGGATTTTAGTGGTAACAACAGGGGGTATGCATTTGTGATGTTCACGAACAGGGAAGATGGCAAGAAAGCGGTGAAACAGCTCAACAACTTCGAAATCCGTAAAGGCCGATACCTTGGCGTCTGCCCAAGCGTCGACAACTGCCGCCTATTTGTTGGAGGGATTCCCAAGAACAAGAAGCGAAATGAGATTCTCGAAGAAATGTCCAAAGTTACCGAGCAGGTTACCGATGTGATTGTCTACCCGTCGGCGACGGATAAGTCGAAAAACAGAGGCTTTGCTTTCGTCGAGTTTGAGAACCACCGAGCGGCAGCCATGGCGAGACGGAAACTCATCCCCGGTAGAATTCAGCTGTGGGGACATCAGATCATGGTGGACTGGGCTGAACCTGAAAGAGATGTCGACGAGGATATCATGAAGACTGTAAGTTTCCAAACTTTTTGAAACACTAATAATAAACATTAATATTAATAAAATGTCAGCCAATTAAAATAAAATACTTCAAATTAAAATGTTGAATGAATGAAATGAAGACAGTTTAAAAAATAAGAGAACTTTGCTCTTTTCCTGAACTATCAATTATTATCATGACTTATCAATTCATTGCTAATTTGACTTCATCATATTCATACATAATAATTATAAGGCCTATGGTATGTCATCAACATAATATGCTGAGAAGGCTAGGGTTGACTTTTTAAATTTTGTTTTTCAAATTTTGAAAATGTGTAAAGAAAATGTAAATTTTCTAGACCAGTGTAGTGTTTCTTGACAGCTATCTTCCCCACATTCAAAACATTTGTAATTGTAAGATCAAAATTTAGGAGTGTTATCTTTTCGTTGATTACGAAACACAAAGTGTGGCAAAGATCTGAAGATGATGCAAGTTAATAATTTGTTTTCTTTGTAATTTAACATTATTTGTGCAGGTAGAAACAATCATTGACCATATTTTATTATAATAGAGGCGTATCCGTCTAGTCCGTAGCTAGGGATGCCATGCGAGGCTACATGATACACATTTCGTTATGATTTTTAAATTATTCATGAATTAAGAAAAGGCCCTGGATATCCCTCATGCATAGCTTTAAATTATTGTTTTTTAGGGAAGGTTTCTGCAACATCAAGTTTTAAGTTTTTAATATTTTTTCAAACAAACCCAAGTTGGCCTATACCACCAAACTAAACCCATCCAGGTCGTTCATCTTAAACATTTGACCATCAAAGAAAAGTTACAAACAAATGCTTCAAAAATCCAACAACTGGTGGTTTACTGGTAGGCCTATTTAGAAAACATAGACTGTAGTGGAATAACATCATCATTTGCGGCTTCTTAAAAAACTGCAAATTTGTCCTATAGACTTATGAAGATTCTCATGATATTGGCCTTGTCCTCTCAAAGATTAAATTTTAGGCACCGCATCACCCCGCCTGAGTAATGATCAGCGTAGAGTACAATCTCACTCTAGTATTAAGTATGATCAGTACCAACTTTTGAAATAAAGTTTTAACTACCAACCATAAAGAAAAGTTACTATGTTTACTTAGCTTGTAAGCTTTAGTATAGGTCACTTCAATTGGGGTAAAACAAAATTTTAATTGAACTAATCTCCTTGTAAAAAATGTTCAGAAAATCGTATCTTGCTAGTAAAATGTATGCTGTAACATTTAGGGAACAGTGTGCAATGAACAACTTCCCTTCATTAGCAATTCAATGAAAATGAAACACTGCTAAAAAAAAAATCAACATTTGCCAACTCATTTTTATCAATTGTTCCCTGGAACTAGGCCTACATATATGGTGATTGATGTCCCTTGAGCACAATAAAATACTCCACAGATTGTATCAGTCAGTACTAAAAAGTAATCAGTTGTTTTTTGCCAACTCAAAGCTTGTACTATGCACAAAACATTTTAGTCTAAAAATATTTAACTTTAAAGACTCTGGACACTATTGGTAATTGTCAAAGACCAGTCTTCTTACTTGATGTATCCCGACATAGGCATAAAATAACAAACCTGTGAAAATTTGAGCTCAATTGGTCGTCGAAGTTGCGAGATAATAATGAAAGAAAAAACA
>JAUELU010000022.1:4659773-4674881 GCA_032357145.1 Evasterias troschelii
AGAACTCCAGAGTCATGTGTGGGTCTATTTTGTACCCCAAAATAGCCAGTGTGTGCCTACATACCTATGTTGTGCAAATGGAAATAAAAGACATTTAGGAAAATAAATTGCCCCCCCACTTTTAAAAGTGTTCCGCCGCCGCTGGCTCTAGCAATGCAAAGGTAGTATTGAAAGTACTGAGTAGATAGTGCTTATTACACACGTAAGGGTAAAAAACAAATTATATTGATTCGATTACTTATCAAAGAATTTATTACTTTTTAGCTGTCATGAATATAATTCAAATCTGGAATATCAACGGACACATTTCAGTTTGCTCAGGTTTCATAAATTTTCAATCTTTGAAGTTACAGTTTAATCAATTTTGAAAACAAACCACATAAACCAAACTTTGAAATCTGATAAATAATGATCAGTTGAGTTAAATGTTCACACAACTGATCTGTCTCCTCGTGCATCCTCATCAGTCTCTGGGTGACGTACCTTTGGGTCTTAGGTCTACAGAGCTGAGACAGAGAGATAGTTTGTGAATACACCGATCCATTAAGCCATTCCCATTTTTCATTGACCAATCACAACCGCGAAATCTGATCACCATTTGAGCCGTTTGGTGATCTTTGCACTAATGGATAGGGTTTCGCGGCTGTGATTGGTCAACTCTTAAGGAGGCGGGGATCGATCTTTTGGGCGGCCTGGAGCTAGCTTTCAGTAGACTTGATTTCAAGTCTGAGATCGCGGTTATTTTGTCTGCATCAGCCACACGAAATCATCCCGCAGATTGGCTATCACGCGCTCGCACTCGGGGTTGAAGATAGACTTGGTTCCAAGTCATGTGCTTGTGGTTTTTAGTCTACCTGATAGCCAATACATAACTGCCTGAAATAGCGCCCTCTTGTGGATTAACCTCCGTCTTTAAAGGGATACGTTGCCTTGGATCGGACAAGTTGCTCTATAAAAAACGTTTGTAACCGTTTGTTAAAAAAAAAAAAAAAAATGCATTATGGTTAGAAAGATGTTTTAATCGATCCAATCGAAATTGCGTGGTTTTCCTTTTAACTTGCGATCTAACCGAAATTGCGTGGTTTTCCTTTTAACTTGCGATGGCCATGGCCGACCGTGTTAGTCGACGATGTTTGTTCAATTTTACCATTAATGGCTGTGCCATCCATTTAATTTTTTTTTAATTTTTTTTATTTACTTATTTTTTAAATCCCAATACTTGCTTTTAACAAAAATCAATTCTTTCTTGTTTTTTTGTTGTTTTTGGGGGGTGCAATGTTAATCATTTTGTTTTGGCTGGACCATCATTATCGCCCCCCTTTTTTTTTTCTTCAACATGTTTGTTTTGATTTTACTGTTTTGTATTTTTAATGTTTTATATTGTAACATTCCTGTAATTTGGCCCTCGGGCCACGAGATGAATGATAATAAACCAAGATAAATAAATAAATAAATCTCGGATAGACTTTACGTTGTACGTCTTTTCCATGATAAATTATTTCGGAAACATGAAACGGAGTTGGTAACTTTAGGCCTCCGTAGATCTTGTCTACCAGCTGCTGCTGACTAATATGAGTGATATCAAGGCCACAACGCTAAGTAATATTAAATTAATACATAAATCATTGAATAATAACCAACTAGTTGTGTAGATAACTTACACAGCTAATGAATATTCACCAACTTGTTATATTTAAATAATATAATTGAACCTTGCATTGACATGACGCTGCGTCACCTGACATGTGCACTTATCGGTACAATTAAGACAAGGGGATCGGAGATTAACTTCAAAACGGCGCAACCAAGATAACATTGTGACAATAACGTCAGGTCAAACTGGTTAAATAGTATGCCACCGAGGTCACTTTACAGCCGGCGAAATGCATTGCTTGATTATTTAAAAAGAAATGCAGGTAGGCGTTTCTAATGTTTTTACTGCTTGTGTACAACTTATACGCGAAGTTGAATGCATAAAGGCCTACTGTATATTTTGTAAAGGTAGGCCTATGATCATTGATTGGTGAAATACTGAAAAAATCAAAAGTTTACATTTAAACCTAGGTACAAAGCATGCACTGCAGCTGTTCATATGGGGTGTTTTGAAAAGGGATTCCCTTCGAAGTACGATTTAGACAATTTCTCACCCCAAACACGAAATCTGAGAAAAATGGTTGGTATCCGGCTATCAGCTCGCTAAACATGGATGGAGATGTTCTTGTGAAACTACCGTGACGTTTTTGTGTGTGCTGTTTTCTCAGCAAATAGACACTGTATTCAACTGCAACTTTCACATGTGACTTTTATTGTATCTTCCTTTAGCGTTCTGCTTAGAAATCAGCATTACGTTGCAAACAACCAATCGATAACATTATTTTTTAAAATATTTGATGTAGGAATTAAACCAGGCTGTTGTTAAAGGTATATTACAGGATTGACAGAGCTAACAAAACAATCACAGACAGTGTTCATGTTTTGTGTAATCAACCACATACATGAAAAAACAACAATGTGGAAATTTGAGCTCTTGGTCATCGAGGTTACGATAAAAATAGTAAACAGAGACCTTATGTGTTTTCTGTTTTTCAAACATCGAGTTTATTATCGCACGCGATAAAATCTATTCTTTTACTAATTTCTCAGAAACAATAGCATTTTAGGCAAACATATTTTAAGGGAATTTTGTCTACCATTACTTACTTTACATCATGTAATTTATGTGTGAATCTGTGAACATTTTTGTTTGTCAATCTTACCAATAGTGTACAGGGCATTTAACAGTATTGTAAACTATAGTTTTTAATGGCCGGACGTTTCGACCCTACAGCAGAGTCTTTCTCGAAGGCTAAACGACATCACAACACACATAAACAGGCATACGCATGGTTGAAAGTTTAGTGGTCAAATTGACACCGTTCGAAAAATGACCACGCCGACTAAACATGTATAACAGAAGCAGTCTATAGTGGAAATACATGAATAGAGAGAGAGAGAGAGGGGCAGAAAGCACGGGATGACAATGAATGCGGAGACAAAGGGGGAGGGCTAGAGGGAAGGGGCTGGTTTGACAATAAGAAAATGGAAACATTATTGCTATAACTATAGTATCAGCAATAATGTAGACTTGGGACTGGATTAGCGAAACCATTATCGGTTTGATATTAGCTAAAGTCAGACAACCTGATATAAAACAAAACACATCAACCGTGGGTGAGATGTCGCAGAATGTCAATAAGCAGGTACCAGCAACTTTAGCGCCAAGTTGTGATTGTTCAGAGAATAATTAACACCTGTGTAGAAATTGTGTGTGCTCAAGTCGCCAGTTGCTTCATGTTTGTCTATTCCTACCTGCATGGTATTACAAGCAAACGTTGTTGTTCTACTGCGTGTTGTTGCGACTGCACCGACCACCCTTTTCTGTAGAGAATTTTGAAAATGTCTTTAAATAGTATACACAAAACAGGACGAGGTAAAACAGACTTTCTCGCTAAGTGCTGATGAATTGTTCTCCTTTCACTACGAGAGTATCAGACAAAGTTGGTCAACGTTGTATTGTGATGACGGCTGAACTTCCATAAATATTGTTGGCGCCCATCTTGGATATTGGTAATGACTTTGGTAATGTATGTTTTATTTTTGTAAATTAAATGAATTTAACTCGAATGTAATTTTTTATTTTCGGTTTACTCGGAAACCGCTCAGAGATTTGTTGTCGCAAAAGAAAACTGTGTGTAGTTTAACACTTTCAATTGAAAAAACCCTAACACATTAAAAAAAACCCGAACACATTCATTTTTAATACCCGGCTCGTTCAATTTAGTTTGAAAATGCATGCTCCGTTGAATCAACATTCAAAAAAGAGTAGTTCATTTTCACCACTTGAGCATTCACTGGTCAAATCATTCAATGTCATTAGGCCGTAAGTCTCGATCAATTTTGCAAAGCCAGCTGAGAGCATTTTATTTTTGAGCTGAACCTTTTATAATATTAATTGCATCAAAAAATTAGAAGTAGAAATAATCTTAAGAATGGTGAAAGTGTAGTCTTGATTGTTTAATAAATGAAACAGAATTACTAAAACGAATCTGAATGAGAAACACGAAATCATGTGTTCACGAAAACGAAATTAAGGGCAATAAAAGCTAAAAAGAAACACTAGTTTGAGTGGATTATTAATTAGGGCGAAAATGTGTGACTCTTAATGCGTGTTAATGGAATTGAATGATAGTTTGCTTACAATTTGCGGGAAAACCTATCTTTTTAAGTTGTTACAATTGTACGATTTATGTGTCAGAGCACTTTATTTTAGAATAGATTTCCTTGTCATATTTTTGCACAAAAAACCCATGTAAATCACCATTTTGGATGATGCCGGCACATGAGATGTGAACAAGTACATGTTGTTGAATGATTCAGTTCTTCTCATTCAGAGTCGTTTAAGACACCCCGTTATAGAAATTCCAGGATTATCTTTAAGAAGACAACATTCCTACATTCCTAATTGCGACGTAAATCTTCTCAGGATGTCGACATCTTATATTTATGATGTCATCATCCCGCAATATTTTATCTCAGAATCTGAACAAGTTGGATGGCACTTCCAAATTTACGTAATAATAAATGCTAAAATTCTGATTAAAATTACTCCTTATGACTCAATACTGATCCAAAGAAGCATTCGTTTTCAAACGAAGTTGAATGCCAGATATTGATTTGAATGAATTGTTGTTGAAAAACATACGGGTAAGTTCCGTGTTTCATTGATTTTTCAATTTTTTAAAATGAATTCTTCGTTTATGTTCGGAAAGTAATTTAATTTTTTTATTTTGTTCAATCCCTCCCAAAAGCAAAATTTTGGTTTTAATATTTTTATTGATAAACAAACAATTGTGTGACGGAACATTCAAACGAAATTGAATTAGCCAGGTGTTAAAAGGAATTAGTTACCGGTGTGGCAGGAGATTCTCTTCCCCATACGGCGAACAGTGCACAAACTTCTTCGGATATAGCGCCCTCTTTTGAATAGTCCTCTTCCAGCCCTTTTCCCATTATGGGGGACCGACCCCCAAGTTACCTCCTCCCTATGACAACAGCGGCTTTTAAAAACAGAACACACACAAAAGTCGCCGCGTGAAAAACATAAAGTGGTCGCATAGATCCACTATATAAAACACTTTATGTTTGAGTTCAATGAAATAAAACACTGTAATAATTAAACTTGAATAAAATCGCTTGAATTTCAGTTCTAACTTCAGAAAAGTCGGTCATCAAAGATGCCTCCACCATCTCACGAGAAGAAAAGGTCCGAAGCCAAATTCCCGCGAATTACAGTAGAGCCAATAGTTCTGCTTTTCTTCGTGTCCTACAGTATGATAGTCACGCTGCGCACGGAATACGTCACACTCAGAATTTCAAACGGACTCGATGACACAAAGGGTTCCCGGGCTGCCGTGCTCGGATTGGACGAAACTCTATGCCTCCACCACCACAGCAACCAATCAGTAAGCGATCTATATTCGGAGACCCAATCACGGGCGTCCTTTTGGCTGCTCTTGTTGAATCTATTCCAGGTTGTGCCGTCGATTCTAAGCGCGCCTTTGATTGGTATGTGGAGCGATTTAGGTGGTCGGAAACGCGCCATGGTGATCCCGATCATCGGCTACCTGATTGGCTCGCTGGTTTGGATCTATGTGACGTATACAAATTCAAATCTTTGGTACCTCCTACTGGCCGAGTTCTTCTTGGGCATCGCTGGGGATTTTTCAGCTCTGCTTGCCGTATGCAATGCATACCTAGCAGATATAACAACTGAGTCTGAGCGGACGTTCCGACTCATCATGGTCGGGATCACAATCGAGCTCGGCACCGGTGCTTCTCAAATCGTCATCGGGTACTGGGTCGTCCGGCAAGGCTTCGGCGTCCCCTTCTGGTTCATTGTCGCCTCCATGCTGGCCAGCCTACTATACATCTCCTTCCTGATGAAGGAATCTCGCAAGAGTACGGGAGGCTTGAAAGACTTGGAGCTGTTTAATAACCGGCTCCTGGATGATATCTATGGGATGTTTATGCGTTACAGCAAAGATCACAGGCGACAATTGGTTTTGTTCATGACCGTTCTGGGCCTCCATATGATGATTCTGTATACAGCGTTCCTGCTGGTGCTGTTGTATGTACTTAGCCCGCCCCTCTGTTGGACGTCTATAACAGTGGGATATTACGTGGCATCGGCTCTCCTGCTTGGATCTATAGGTACACTTTTTTGAATTGTGCTGAAAATACGGAGACCTGAAAGTGCCATCCACCTATTTAAGATCCTGAGATAATTTATTGCAAGGTGATGACATCAAAACGTAAGATGATGGCATCCTGCATTAAATTATCTCAGGATCTCAACATCTAGGATGGCACTTCCGGAGCTCCGTATAAATGAGATCATCTTTCATTAACTTTTGTTTAGCCAACAATTATAGTTGCTTGAGTCCTGGCCCAATAAAAAGTGCCAATACGCTGGACCCTTTTCCCTTCTTGGCCCTTGCCCCGCAGCATCAGGAAGTAGGAGGATATTTCGAACAGAATATCGCGTATTTTTTTCTTTCCCGAATTTCCCCTAGTTGTCACTTACCATTGCCCTATTGTGGAGAGCGCACTAAACGTGTTTTTGTGTTAGTGTGCAAGCTTGTTTTGGTGTAATTTTAAGAAAAATATCTGATCTAACAATTATTGTCTGCGTCATGATATTTACTGCGAATACAAACTGTACGACTTTGCTGTACGCCGGGGGAAAACTTGTTCGAAACCCCCCCGAAACAAAACAAACAACAACGTTTTTCATACGAAAAGTCATCACACTTTCTGATGCTATGTGGGGCTAGGTCCAATAAGCGAAGGGAGTTCAGCGTATTGGCATAAATTATGGGCTAAGTGGATCCCAACGTTAAACAACTGTTTTGACTGTTTACATAATTCCAGCTTTGTGAAGTTCGGCCATACCCTGCTTTGTAAGAATAGATCCTACCATGAAACATGCTAACTACATTCACGCATGCGTACATACACTTTTGGTTGGCAAATGCCGTACAGATATGCACTAAGCAGACGCATAAACGCGTCTGCGTCACGCCACCATCATCCCCGTACAAAAAGGTGCGATGTTCAATTATCGTGCAAACCAAAGTTTTAGTGCGCATGCGTGATGTGCAACTTGCATATTTCGCGGGAAGGGTCTTTTATCTATAAGCACATACTTTATGTTGTTCTACTCAAACAAGTTTGCTAAGAATGGCTCCATGCTGATGACACACATAGTGTTTTTTCCCCAATTTATTTAAAAAGAAGACTAGGAACGCAAGGTGGCAGCAAACATACCAGGTCGATTTTCTTTTGTATACACCAATCTAGCCCAAACATCTGACGTCACACTTCGAGGTTCGTGTTTTACGCCAGAGCCCGGCTTCGAACGTTTCGAGGAAACTGACAAACGCACCTTTGACCTCGCATCCCATTCAGCCGACAGCCACATTTCTTCGGACCAATTATAACGCAGATATAGAAAGCTTACGTCACTGTATGTCTGTCCATTAGACGCGCCGGATTACTAGACCAGTGCCTGTCCTTATCCTTGCGGATAAAGACAGCGGACCAGTCTAACACCAATCCTTCACCGATCTTGAACTCTTGGTGGCAGCAGATACACCTCAATTACTGCGCTGGTACCTGGGTCGTACTGCGCTGCCTAGCGACGAGTTTAAGGGTTGGGCTATACGGTGATAAGCTGATCAGATGATTGCCGTATAGCCCAACCCTTAAACCCATCGCTAGGCAGCGCAGAACCACCAAGGTACCACCGCAGTAATTAAGGCGTATCTGCTGCCACCAAGAGTTCAAGACCGGTGAAGAATTGGTATTATCTTACTACCGGGGTGCGATTTATTTTCCCGTACCGGGGTCGCTTAAGTTATGTCAAGTATGCTGCCACCTAGCGTCCTCAAAATATCTACCATTTTAACTGGGTCACCTCTTTACTCGTTTAAGGAACCTTACTGGGTGGTAAAATATTCAACATGTGCGTGGACGATCTAGGAGTAATTCAGCTCGGATCAATCTCATTTGCTGCGAGCCTCGTCCTGATCGCCTTCAGTAGGACGACGACTGTTCTCTTTATCGGTAAGTGTTCAACTGAGTGATGTCTGTTACGTATAAATTATTGCCTTTATTTAGAGCGCCCTCATAAGGCTCTGTTTGGCAAGAGCATGTTGGGTAGGCGGCCATGTTTTAATGCCTCTGTTTTACACATGGCTACAGCAATACTTATAAGTAGGCCTAAAGAACCTGATTTAAATCTTCAGTCATCCGGCCCCAGAATTGTTCAGAATTCTTGCAAAGTGCCCGCTGTCACAGAAGATATTATTGGCCCATCCCAATACGACAGTGATCGATACTGGATTGTGTACGCACTACGAGCGTTCATACACAATCCACCGATATCAACACTATCGAGTATCGATCACTAGTTACGTCTTGGGCCAAGACTAGACAAAATGCTGCTCTGCTGTATAGGCTTATGTAACAACCTTCCCAAGAGAAGGTAACATGAACTATCCATGGACTTTAATTTTGTGTTACACTTTTGCAAAAATATGGAGTTGAACAATCTTTGACTAGAGCGGGACTTGGACCTGCGACCTCTGGATTAACGCTCTACCAACTAGCCCTTTGTTGGCAATCTCCAAATGTTGTCAATATCTTTGTTCGGGTATGCCAGTCAAAAGCTATTCAACCTGAAGCTGCCATATAGCCAGGGACCACAGACAAGCTTACATATACAACCGGGGAAGCAGCAGCAGAGGAATCACTTTATGGGGATGCGACTTTTTATTTAAAAAACTAAGTAATAAACCACACTGAAAACTGTCAATGGGTAAATCTTTCAACACACTTTTTCTTAGTTCAACCAAAAATTAATTAAAAGTCTATCCAATCTGTTACCTTCTGACTTATAACATGACTTTTGCTAAACTTTACTTTGCAGTTTTTTAGATTTGCTTCTGACTATTTGCTTCATTGCACTAAAGAAAGAAAGAAAATAATGATTATTCTGTATGTTGCAGCTGGACTTTCCGGTTCGTTCCGGTTTCTAGTTTCTCCCGCGGTTCGTTCCAGGTTATCCAAGCTCGTAGATGAAGACGATCAAGGTAAGTAAAACTAGTTTGACAGGACACATTCTGCTAGTTTAGATATCAGTAGATGTTCTGCACTTTTACAAGGAATCATTGAGTGTCTCTTAGAGTCAGTAGGCCTACATAGTGTACATTTAAAACTCACTTTAAAAAGCATAGGTATCGTTCAAGTTGCTGCTCATTTTTGATCTGGATTATTAACTATGGCTTGTCGGTGCATGATACATTTGGTTCAATTGAAGTCTAGTGTTGTTGCCGGTGTGGCAGGAGAATTTGAGGGTCTTCATGAAGAAATGAGAGTTTATTCTTCATTATAACACCCTTACAAATATTCTGCCTTTTGATTGGTTTAGAGCGCGTCTCATGATATGTCTTAGTTTTACAAGAAACCCGGCGGCCGTGACACTGCTTCGAGTGCTGTGGTTAAAAATACGACTCCCTCGGTGATACCCGGGGCGTCCTATTTTCCCTCGGCTGCGCCTCGGGAAAATAGCACGCTCCGGGGATCACCTCGGGAGTCGTAGTTTTAACCATAGCACTCGAATCAGTCAATATTTGTATACTATCAACCATGGGCCTGCTTTTATATTCACGATAGCGCCACTTTAACAAGGCCATGTAACTTAAAAGCGTAATCAACCTTTTCACAACTTCTTCTTTTTAGGTGCGATGTTCTCATTAGCCAGCAGTATTGAGAGTATCGGTCATTTGATTGGTCCAATTGTGTTCAATGTGTTGTACAGTTTTACAACGTACCACTTCCAAGGGACAACCTTTCTTGTGATGGCGTCTGTGTACGCGCCGATTTGCATAATGACAGGGTAAATGACATTGATTTATGCGCAATGTTAAATAATAGCCCATAATATGCACAAGCGCAGTCTTAAAAACCGCGGTGCATCTTGGGAAACTGAGTACGCTATACATTTAATAAAGTTGTTTATAAGATGAACGCCTTGCTGTAGTTTACATGTAACTATGTCAGGTTTTATAATCGTGTACCACATTGCGTCAAAAATCGTTGTGCCATGATGATTCACGGTTTTGTTTGAACCCAGAATCCTTTGCGCACATATCCTGTGTATAGACCTTATGCATATGACGTCATTTGAGTAGGGCGCCCTCGCCTAGAGGTCAAAAGAAAGATGTTCATTGGCCAGTCCTGTGCGCCACGCGTACAACAAATCAGCGCGTTTCCATTGTTAATCATCAGTTTACCTCTAAGATGGCGGCTTGGTGACGCAATGCATAAGGTTTATTGGGACTATTTATGGTCAATTTAAGAGAGGCACATTATGTAACATTTTTTAATGATGATGCGTTTTTAAAATAAATTGTGATCGTCTATTTGTGCTCCAAAAAGTAATGATCATTTTGACTTTAAAAAAGCATTTCAATACAGTTACAATTGTTTAATCGTTATTTCGATCTTCTATTTTAATCCTTGTTTATCTATAGATACTATCAGTGTCGAGGCTGGAGATCTGGATTACTAAACATTCATGAAGACCCAATGCAACAAGATACAGAAAAATTAATAACACCATAAACCCGTCAACGATTATGAGAAGTTGAACAATTTGATTATTCAGAGTAATGACGTCACGTGAATGGGAGGAGCAGCTGAGGTGCAGCTAATTAAGTTGATTTAATCAAATGAAACACGATTTGTACACAAACGGTTTTGAAATGCCCATCTCAATCAATCAGAAGACTTTTTTATGTAGTGCCAAAATTAACAAAAACTGTTTACTCTTGGTGCAAGGCTAAACTAGTCCCCTGTCTTTATCCGTAGGAATAAAGACATGCATTGGTTTTACATGGCCAAAGGTTTCATATATGATAAACTGGCAGTGACGTAAGCCTTACTTATAATGTGTTATGGTTGGTCAGAGGTAATGTAGTTTGTCAGCTTGCACTTTCGGTCGTCAGCCTGCCGCATGTGCACAATGTTTGTACATGTTTGATTCATTACGCATTATGTGTACATGTACGTGTGAATTGCCTGGGAATCTTCATGTGAAATGGAAGAGAGGTCAAAGGTACATCTGGCGGCATCCAGCCAGGCGTGGATATGGCGCTATTAGTAAGCATCGAAGTGTGACGTCAGACATTATATGTTATCACAAAATGAACCACCCCACGAGATGAGTGAGAGTTGAAAACTCTGACAAATCAAAACGAGAAGGTCTTGCACCAAGACTAGGTAATCGCTAAAAGGTTTTAAAGTATAGATAAACTAGTTTTAAAAATATACAGTGGCACTATATCTCAGAAGCTGTGTTTAGCATAAATGGATTGCATGGTTAAACTGATGCGCATTGAACTTTGTGAAAATAAAGGTTTGGTTAATATAGTTTTTGTATAATAGACTTTTCACATGAAATTATATAATGTGCACATCCCGCATGCACACTAATGCTATTAGTTACTATTGGTTAACAAAATAAGGTTAGCGTAACGAATGCACAATATCACTGAGATTTTACTGAAAAACTAAAGCTTGCTTAAAACCGTGAGTTTAAACAAACAAAAACAATCCAACCCAACCCAACAGCAACAACAGTTACATTGTATATCTAGCTCTTACGCGAGACGAAATAGCATCAGTTTTATTGAAATGGATAAAACTGACTCTTGAATTTGAAACATGTGAACATTTTTAATTGGCAAAGTAAAATAAGATATGAAACAACAAGTTATTTACTCATTTTTAGAGGTAAATTAATGTTTGGTTATAATTTATGCTATTGCCTCCGAAACAAGATGTTTGATATATTTATTTATTATCTGTTGTCAGGGTAACCCGTTCACAAACAATGTGGTCTCCCATGTAGCCCTGAGTATTACAAAAATATTTAACAAAAAAGAAACAAGTAACATTAAAAACTGTGTCAATACAAGCGTCCAATTTGAAAAGAATATCCTGAAAACAAACTCTTGGTGGCGCACTTTATTGCTTACTCTTATGTGAAGAAAGTACACGTAAAGTCTTACAAATTCTAACAACTAACGATTAACCTTTGTAATGTCCTTAACCCAATTTAATCTCATCCTGTTACATATTCTAAGATATCAGAAAGTAATAAAGATATGAAATTTGGGAGAAAGAAGCTAAAAAAACTGTGATATAATTTTTTGTTTCAATTACATTGTATGGCGGTATGGATGTTGCTAGGATACTAACTACGTCTAGGTGCGAATTCTAACAACGAACAAGCTAGATATCGTTTATTTATTTCTTTGCATGTCCTTTCCCAAAAAATTCTCTATCATGCTGTAACATCGAAACAATTATTTGTGGTCGTACTTAGTCTCATCTCATGGTTTGCTTGCATACGGCTACGCGTACGACTTCACTCTTCCCTTATGAGAGCGGTGCAAGAGGTTGCCATTTCCGGTACCCCCCCAAATGGAATAAAATAACAACAATGCATGCGCGCCCACAGCATGCTAGACTAGATTGCGAGTGGAACGTCAGCCTGGTTTTGTGCCCGATCAGTTATAGGTGCTATTTGTTTGTTTGTTTGTTTTTGTTTTTTGTTTTTTGTTTGTTTGTTTGTTGGTTTGTTTGTTATAGGTGCTGTTTGCGAAGTGTTGGTCATGTAAGTGGGGTATTGCTGTAGCGATAAAATTCACTTTGAAGTAATGTGGTTATACCCCAAAATTTGAATTTGAGAATCGTTTCTATCAGAAACGTTTTTCAGATTGCGTATTCCTATGGGGAATATTCTTCCTGTGTGGACACATTCGCTCCGGTTTTTCGGCGATATCTCAAAAACGCAACCACTTTTGAAATGATCTTTTCACAGGTAGTTAGTTTGATTGTATATTATCTACATTTATATAGAATTTAAAAAATTGAATGATTCAAATAATCAAACGTTTACTTTGCCTTTGAAACCAAATTCATATGTCAGTGAATCGAGTCCAATCGACCCAGTGGGTTTAAAGAGCAAAGGTGAAAGGCTGAATAAAAAGGAGAAAAAGAAGGAACCAAACCCAAATGCCGATAATAGTGAAAATGGCAGATAATAGTGAAATATGTCAGTACGTTCAAGGTATTTTCATAAAAAACAGAATATCTTAATAGAATTTCGAGGGAACGAAATAGTATTTCGAGGGAAGTGACCCAGATCCGTGTCCCCCACGGGGCCTGAATCTGTATCTACACTTACTCAGAACCCGAGTAAAAACCAAATTTGTTAAAACCACTTCCGGGGTCACTAGACAATGTTTGGAAGAACATACTTACTGAGATCAACTTGAAATTTTTGGTCAACTAGGATCACATCTCGAGCGGTGCACACAATGGTCTTTTTGGTTAGAAGGCTGTTGTAGAATTCTTCAATTTCCAACACCGAAACTTGGAACATTGTCCGGTTGGGTAGGACAAGATCGTGGCTAGTGCACTCTCTGCCAGCGGCTTCACAGTAAGAGGTGATCGATGGGATTCAAACCACGCCCATTCCAGACTGAAACCACTCACTACAGGTACCCACATGGTTGCACTGCACTGCCATTTTAGGGTTGCGTCGAACTGGTCACCAACCTTCTGAAGGCCAGTGATTCTGAGATCGGTGGCTAGTTGAATAAAAACATGAATTTATTTATCAATACATTTATGTTGGATGATGCTGACTTAACCTGCTGGACCTGGCCATCACTCACACAATCATCCCACTTTTACCCAAAGTACCCTGTTGTAGGTCGTTCGTTCTGGTTGATGTTTTATTCTGCTGGAGCTGGCCATCACTCATACCATACCAACTTCCTCATTTTCTCCAAAGTAGGCCTACCCAGATAGGTCATTTGTTACAGCTAAAGCTGTGATCTTTGCTGCTATGGTACTATACATTGACTGCCTTTAAATGTGAAACTTCTCTGTTCACATCTTTGAGTTTTTATTAAGCCCTTCGTTCTTTTTTTGCAAACTGCATCCTATGAGAATAACCAAAATGTACTTTTAATTAACCTTCATACTTAACAATAAGTGATACACGTACACTGAACTCTAACAGGCATTTAAGTCTCACACTTAAACCCTAAACAACACTTTACAATGTAATATTAACCCAATATACATTTTGTTTCATACTGTAGCGGCGATGCCGATCGACCGTTTGGGGAGTCAGCACGACTCCACGGTGGAGCACTGCTAGCTGCCCCTGCCGTTCGATCGGGGAAACCCGATAGAGAGGGCGTCCGGCTCCGGACTTATTCTTCTTCGTGTAAAAGTCAGGACTTGTTATAGTATTGCTCCGGAACAAGGGACAGAAAAGCCAGTTATTTGTATTCTTGATGTTGTAAATGTTTGCTTCATACCATGATCCATCACAGGGCCACATGCAACAACATTATGAAACTGTAAAATACAATGAAAACACAAAGTAAACAATTAAAACATATTTGTATTACAAAGAAACAACATATTTGTATTACAAGGAAACAACATACTGTTACAGCAGTTATGTTGTTTTTTATACCGTGGACTTTTTCCTCTTGAGGGCGCTATTTTCAGCCAAGCCACACACAAGTCAGCCATTGTTAACTCAAGTTAAAGATTTCCAAGCCCCTTTTTGCTATCTAGAATTGTCAACTTTCCATCTAACCACAGACCTTGGACACAGGTAAATACATCTTCAATTATTATAGTTCCATTTAAGCAGCAAAATGAAAGTGTTTGGACTACTTGAAAGTAGTGTTTTTAATGACTTATGTTATGAAGTTCTGTAACGTTTTTTGGAGTTAAAATGCACATGTTTTTAAAGCAGTTTCTATTTCGTGATAATTAGTTATCAAAGTTTAAAGCCACTGGACACTATTGGTAATTGTCAAAGACCAGTCCTCACTTGGTGTATCTCAACATATGCACAAAATAACAAACCTATGAAAATTTGAACTCAATTGGTCGTCGAAGTTGCGAGATAAT
>JAUELU010000022.1:4676020-4693971 GCA_032357145.1 Evasterias troschelii
ATGAAAGCTTTGTAATGTTGCATTTATGCAAAAATATCGTTTGTGTGCACAAAATAAACAAACAAATAAACACACAAGCAATCATTTTCATGTATCGTGCACAGGGCTATTCTGTTCCTTGCTCTGTGCTTAGACCATAAGCCTGATCCACCAACCACCGCTTACACGCAACAAGAAAATAGCAAGCCAGGGCAGGGCATTGCGCGATCAAGAGCTAAAGCAATGCTGACAGCATGCACACAACAGCTAATGCATTATTCATATATTTTTCATTACGAATTCCCTGCAAACAGCGCCCCCTGTTGATTCTGCCGCAACTGAGCTGGAAAAAAAATATCACTTCCGGACCCGGTGCTGGTGTTTCCGGAGTGCGAGTGGTTGTAGGAGCTGCCCTGGAGACCGTTTCCATCTCTGTTCTTTAATTGTGGCGTTCATTGCCTCGGCAGGTTTAGCAGTCTAGTAAGACTGCTAGGTTTGGCATTCTTCTTTGGCAGCAGGACAGTTTAAAGGTTGGGAAGTACACCACCCTGAGCAATGGTGACTGCTGAGCAACTTGTTCAACTCTTCATCACTTCTGTTACACTCCCGTCTAGGCCATTCAGACTCTGCATGCGTTTAGAATATTGGTCTTTTGTGTTTGGGCACTGACTGTTTTGTTCGCATTTGATTTTGGTTGAAAGGCGGTAGCTCTGGAATTTGCTACCGTCTTTTTTTTTTTTTTTTTTTCCGTAAATTCTAGTTTCGCTACTTCCGTTGCCATTCTGCTTGCAGTTGGTACAGTACTCGTTGGGACATTGGGCGCCCTGGTGCCCTTGCTCACCGCATATGAGGCAGGTTATTGTTTGCCAGTTGTAAGTAATTCGGATGGTGGTCTGACCGATCTTCAAGAAGCTTGGAATCGACTTGTTCAATTCATTGTGAAGTGACGGATTCCATTGAGTCGTGTTTCGTGCGTCTTCCAGTAACCCTGGACAGGATTTTTCCCGTAGCCAGAGAGTAAGGTGGAGACCGATGCATCGCCCATCTCTGTCGAAGCGTTAAACACGTTGACATACGTTGTCCTTTCTTGTGTTTCGCCTATCTGTGCTGGTTTATCATTTATCGTTAGTACGTGGTTCTGGAGTCTGATGGCTGCATTTCTTGTCGTGAAGGTGTTGCATGCAGGATACTTTTGTCCAGTTCCTTGAACATTGAGTCCGGAGTGGTCTTCTGATACAGTGCAATGTCGAGGCTCAAAGCCCTTTCCAGCTTCCTTGACGCTGTCATCTCTCCGAAATCCAGAAGAAATCTTCAAAGTACAGGAACATTCTTTCTTAAAGATAATATTTCTCGAACTTTTTATTTTTGAGAATTGGCAAAGAACATAAATTGTTACAAGATCTTAGCCATAAAACCCAGAAGCGATACCTAAAGATGTCCATCAATAATAATGCAGCCCCTAGCATGATACGAACCATACGAGATGCCATGGTTCCACAAGAGGGCGTTGTTGTCAACTTGCCACACACGGGAAACATTTAGAGTGCAAAATATACATCAACCATGACCGATCACAAAACATACGCTTACACGAAAACTGAAACACAACCAAGTGTTAACGCGTGCTGCACGCAAGTACGTGTGTACTCTAAGTTTATGTTGACGTTGTACAGTGTTGCCTTGGTGGGGAGTGTTCGTCGCGCGTATGCATACTAATGCATACTGCGCTGATTGGTTGTTGGTGCGCCTGGTGGCGCATCAACAGCCAATCAGCACAGAGTAACCGCAACGAAGTGTTTAGAAACGTTGTACACCCTGGTGTTCAGCATTGAAACATCAGGTGTTTAGTAGTAAGATGCTTTATGTTTAGGAATTAAACCCCAAAATCCTAGTGTTTAGGTATTAAACATGTTTAAGCTGATTACTAATGTTTAATTGCTAAACACACTTTTTACAGTGTAGGTGTTTCCCTGGTGTCGCCCGGTAAGTGAATGTTGCAAAAGCCACCTTCTCATCCCAATCACGCTGGTGTTCTTGGGGTTCTATCATCACAGCAACCATACCGATCAAAGTCCTTTTAAAGCGTTCTATCGCCCCGTCAGCTTTCAAGTTGTAAGGTGTTGTACGCGTCTTATTGATCACAAAAATTATTGCACGTCTCCCAAAACACTTGGGATTCAAAGTTCCGCCCCTAATCTGAATGTAGCTTCGGTCGCTGCCCTCTCGTCAGGCACTGGATATGCCTCAATCCACTTGCTAAAATAATCACCTATGAATAAAACACGTAGTGCAGGCTTGTAACTAAATGCGAAAAAGTGTGAGCTGTTCAAGCAGCAAGTGGGGCATGTCGTATCAAGAGAAGGCCTTTCGACTGACCCAGAGAAGATACGACGATCGGTACGGGACTGGTCGACACCAACAAGTGCGACTCAAGTGCAGAGTTCCGTAGGACTGGCGTCTTATTACAGACGTTTCGTGAAGGGATTCGCCGACATAGCACGACCCCTGCATCGCCGTTACAGAAAAAGGAAGGTAGTTTGATTGGGTCGACAGTTGTGAGACATCATTTCAGAGGTTTATGGACTGCTGCAGGAGTCACCTTTACTTGCCTATCCTAATCCTAAACAATATTACGTCCTTGACACAGACACCAGCAATGTAGGGATAGGCGCTGTACTATTGCGTGACACGGAAAGAGTTATCAGCAATTGTTGTCTATTTGAAGCAATACCGACCCTACATTTACGGAAAGAAGATAACCATTCGAACAGATGACGGTGCACTCTGGTGGCTGCTCAACTTCCGAGATCCATTGGGCCAGATAGCTCGTTGGATACAGATGCTCAGTGAGTATGAGTTCACCCTATCCACCGTCAGGGCGTTACCATGGGAAAGCTGAGGGTCTTTTACGTCGACCTTGTCCACAGTTTGTTATGGAGGATGTGGATAAAACGTCAACGACATATACGGGCGATGAGAGCAAGGGAGCTGAGATCAAACGTATGGAGGAGCCTACCGTGCGAATAGTGACAATTGAACCAACCGTGGCACATGTATCATGGAGATAAGAGCAGGAAGATGACATCTCACTGGGTTGGACTCTAATGACAAAGGCTGTTGCTGCGGCAAGACCAGAGTGGTCAGAAATAACATCGAGTTCGCCTTCTTCGAGGTCGTACTGGCTGTTTTGAGATCATTTGGAGGCAAGAGGGGGACTCATGTAAAAGATGGGAGTCTGTTGATGGCGGTCGTTATTCAACTGCCCTGTGCGCCCTAGAAACCAGCAGAGGGACCCGTTGACTTCTACAAATTCAATATTTTTAAATTACCATTCACTAATTATAACACATTAAAGGTGTTTTATTGCAAGAACAACTCATAATCAGTATAAGGAACACCTCCAAACAGTAAAATTTCATGAGATTTGAAGGCAACGTATCCCTGTAAAGTAAATAACATCGTTTCAATTATTGATGTTCGTATAACGTATAGACAAATGCGGTTTTGACAACCCTTGTGTACACGGTGTGTGCCGCTGGGAAGACAGCACGAAAACCTGTGAGTGCGATGAGACAGCTTACAGTGATGAGTGGAGAGGGAGGCAAGTGCCGATACGCCACTGCGGACGATGCCCTTCGTTCCAATGGATGACCAAACTATATTGAGATGACAAACAAAGTAATTTTTATCAATTTATCTGCATTTGTTTGCACTTCATTTGTTTGTATTTGTTTGATGAAAAAGATTGCACAGTCGTGACTCAAATGTCTTGTTCCCTGACGAGTTTTATTGACTTGTTAAGTCTTACAGGTGGGGCCCTGACCACTTCTGATGTTTTGACTGTTCTAGCCGGTGTGGTAGCCCTAACGCCTGATCGTGACGTAAACAATTACGTTTGAGTTACGCTTACAGTTTGTATTGTGTAAGACGGTTTGTAAACCATGGTGTCATAGGAATCGAGTTTTTATTTTTATAATTAGTGTTTTGAAAAGTGACAAGGCCACCGTGATGAAGACAGAAAAACAAGTTTGTACAAGTGTTATCATTATTTGCAGTTTTGCGCAGTAGTGTAAACTATTTCGCACCGGCTACCTACCGCACTTCGTATAAAACGCTACATGAATGTTGTTTATTATTATTACTATTATTATTTTATTTTATAGCTGATACTTGTTTATAATCCATCTATTAGAACAAAATAAAAATGAAAAGCAGTGGTTTTTTTTGCGGGAAAGCGGGATGATCGGTAAAATATTCACAGTTACCTAGTTTAACGTCTTTCACGGCAGTTTTATAGCTCGTAAACGTGGAATATTGGATGACCACTTTAAGCTATCGTAGGTTGGTAACCGAGTCAGCGGTACAAACAACACGGAATAAACATGTCAACAAGTCACACGCTTGAAATATTTTAGTCTGATTTATGTCATTGCACAACTACAAGTAAATTACACTGAAATATTAAAGCAATGAATTTGAATG
This sequence comes from Evasterias troschelii, assembly GCA_032357145.1. Taxonomy (NCBI): domain Eukaryota; kingdom Metazoa; phylum Echinodermata; class Asteroidea; order Forcipulatida; family Asteriidae; genus Evasterias; species Evasterias troschelii. The sequence goes on from JAUELU010000022.1 coordinate 4,680,482, forward strand.
ACTTTGAAGAGTTTGGAACGCTAGGTGGCAGCAGACTGAAAGGGGAAATTTTTTATCAGTTCTGAATAGATTAACATTTTTGAGAATAATGGGTTTATCTGGTAGAAGTCTGGGTGCCACTTAGCGTGCCTCAAAATATACAATGAATACGTTGAGTAGACAGTTTACCATAATTTGAGTTTGAAATACTAGCAGCAGTTATACAAATACGTATGAAACCATGGATGTGCCATGCGACTTGTGATCCCGAGATAATTATCGCATGATGATGACGTCATAAATGTAAAATGAAAACTTCCCGGAATAATTTATTTCAGCATGACAACATCCCGAAATAAGGATATTATCTGCGATATTATTTCGGGGAGACGAGATATTTAATATAGGATGTCGTCTTCCAGATATTTTTGTTATTGGAGTTAAAGGTCGCCATCCTTACTTGTCTTGGGGTTAAGTTCGCTTTTTGGAGAGTCCTTGGCTTCACAACCCCTCAATCACTAAATAAGTGTCCGTTTTAATAAAAACAGTCAGTGCTCCACCATTTGTTCACCTAAAAATTCCAAGCTCCCCAACTGTACCTGGCCAAATAGCACACTTACTGTCTCGTTACCATTGGGGTTGTTTTTCACAAAAATAAATTCATCAAGGACCAGCTTTCCAAGCTTTTGAATTCCTCATCCTGCGGTAAACTTAGGATCTCAAATGTCGTAAGGCAATTTCTAAGTAATATAAACTGTCACAGTTTTTAATCTTTATGTTAAATGCATTACTGTATTAATGTAAATATCAAAGCTAACTTTGAACGAACTTGATACCAGTAGGCCTACAAGTTGCCCGTATAGAGACGATCTCTGAAACACAAGTACTTTTATTTTTCACGATTGGCCAACTTTGATATAAGAATATTGCATTTAATGTATAAAACATTTCTTACAACAGTTTTTTTGAGTCTTCTCAAAAACGTGACCACAATTATTTCCTGGTTGCTTTAATGATTGTTAAATGTTTCTAGAATTTGAAGCCTTCGGCAATCTCCTGAATAATCTGCTAAAAACGTCGAGACCTTACTTTCTCTTCTCAGAGCCTACACTTTCCCCAAAAAAAATTCGTGGTTTTACTTGCAAGTTTACCAGTTATACTTTTTCCCTAAGAACTAATGTTTTGTACTTGAGGTTAGGAATGTTGCTCTTTCGATATCAATAATGTCTCATACCTCTAACATCTACCACATTGTACCACGTTAAACAATGAGTCAATTATAATAGAAGCAGTTTATAAAGTTACATTAGCTTTGATAGAATATATAGGCTAAAACAGTCAGTAAATACAAAAAATCACGATAAAGGTGCATTGTTGGATCGGGTCCAATTGTCCACTTTCTACTAAGAAATTTGTGCCTAAAGTGCACATTTTATTTCACATGACTACAAATCTTTGAAAACACCTCAAAAACACGAACGGGTGTAGTTTACTCGTGCTGACCAAAAAGTTGAACAAACAATTTATTTTTTAAATATTCTGCCGTATATAGAAATAGCATTTCTTCTTAAAACGGATTTGTTTTTATTTTTTCTTTATCTAAATTATCGTGCATAATATATATATATTTTGTTTCTTCAGATGGTTGGATTAAAAACGTTAAAATCACAAAACCAATTCCCCATTGGAACGTAATTCCTGGTTTAGCCATTAACTCCTTGTTGTCTCATCAACGCAACACTATCGATGCAAAACTCATCACTAAAAGCAAACCTGAAAAAGAGGTCTACACGATGCAGGGACATTATGTGGACTTCACACTTCCACACAGTGATTTTTGTTTGTTTACATCGTTAAAGAATGTATAAATATATTTTAAGTGAACAGAACAAAGTGTCTACAGAGTGACTGCAACAGACCCGAGAACAAAAGAGGTCACACAATGCTTGGACTCAAAACACTATGTGGACTTCACACGTGCACTAAGAAAAGGATTGCACAGAGTGTATGCAACACAGAGGTGCCTGAGAATGCGTGTATTATAGGTCTGGTAACGCAGCGTCATTGCATGTATGTCTGCCCACTGAAACCATTGGGTTTGTAAGACCAGTGCGTGTCTTTTTCCTCAGGGGACCCAGTTTATGATGATTTTTCTTATGGTAAAGTGCATGCACTCATGGCATTACAAAGGGGTCCATTTGATGCCTGATTGGTTTCTCACCAAGTTATTATGTTTTGCACCACCAGTGTTTAAAACTTGTTCTGATATGCCGAGATTTGGGTATTGTAATATACAGCAATACGGCCACTTAAACTGAGTGACTGTGTGAAAACAAATAATACGTTTGATTAAAGGGGCATTCCTACTTGTATTCCTGATCATTGAAAGTATTTGTTTTCTTGCAAATTTTGATTCATTTCAAGAACTGATTGCTCCCAGAATGGTGGGTTTCAAGTGTCTCGTTAGCTTTTTGCTTTCTCATTTCGATCTTCGGTTCAGGCTTCTTTGAACTGCTGTTTGCTGTTATTTTAGAGTAGAATGTGTAGAGATACGGGTTTAGAGAGGAGTTTATTGGGAGGATAAACACAACAGTCCACGCATACATATCAGGACCAATTTCCACAATCTCCGCCTGTGATAGAATCCCCATAATGATCACAGGCATCCAACATGCGAAGTCAGTACCGACTATCAGAGCCATTTTTACCGCCATCTTAATTTCCCTCTGTCGGTGAGCTGTAACCTTGACCAGTCTAGACGAGCGTTTTACCTTCACAAAGATTGCTATGTAGCAGCTCAATACAACGATAAAACACAACAAGTTGACGCCAAGAAACAAGACTATGGAGTAGATCCAAGCCGGTTCTCTTGTCTCAGGTACCGGTATAGTGATAGTACCTCCACCAAAAGCGCTGCCGATGGAGGTCTCAACAGTTTTAGAACTAGACACCTTCGTTGTCAGGGGGAGACCGATGCACACATCAGACAACCCGTACACATTGGATTCAGCATCACCAGTGAAGATGGTCGGGATAATACTAACACATGCAGCCACTAACCACAGGACGGACACAATAACTTTGGTTAGCTTTCCTCTGATGGTAACCCGGCTGAAGGGGAATACAATACTTAAAAAGCAGTCTACACTGATGACGGTGACAAAAAATACAGATGCTTCACTTGACATCACTGATACTGCCCCGGCAATCTTGCAAACCCAACTAGACCGCCATTTTTTCGCGATACTGGAATAATTCGCACCCAACATGATATCAGCAATAGCAATAATCAACATGTAAACCCCCATCATCAAGTCAGATATAGCTAAATTAAGAACCAAGAATGAATGCGTCTCATTCTCACGTAATTCTTTGCCCCGTCTCCATCTCCAGATTATTACCATCAAGTTGCCGATGAGGGCGCTCAACCCAAGAATCCACATGGACGCTCGTAGTGCATCATTGCGCATCAGACTGCCGCATATGTTTAATGGTGGTTGTAACTCAGTCGTTGTACATTTAGAGTAATCAAACGCTTCAGATGGTACATTTAAGTCAAATAAACAACACAAACGGTAGTCGTCGACGTATCTAAAATGAAATTGAGAAAATATAATAAGTTGTTGCAAACTGCTTACTAATCAAAAGACCCTTCGTAATATAAATACAAAAACAAAGCTAATAGCCTAACGTTTCGAGCCTAATAGAGTCTTTCTCAAAGGCTAAAACCTTTCAAGGGACCCAGCTAGGACTATTGCTAAAGTAAATTCAATTTATACAATGGCGGTGGCAAAAGTTTGCTAAATAATGTTGTAATGCTAGTGGGAAAATCCGAGGACGTGCTCTTTTTGTTTGCTTATTACCGACACTAAATCTTGGATCCTAGGGGGGCCTGAATGACCCATTTTCAGGTCAGGCTGTTGAAAATGGGGATTTTATCTGAGATTCTGCATCAATTTGACTTTTTTTTCTGGGTTAATTTGTTAGATTTAAGTTCATACTGACTCAGGCCCCGGGTTAGGGTAAATTTTGAACCGGATAAGTTTAGAGTGAAAGGTATAAGAGCGGCATATAGCAGCCTGAAGACTTACAATTTTTACAAGCTGTGCAGATTTTCAAGAGCTTCATTAGCAATATGTATGTCAACATCATTGGTAAACCCTTCATTGGTGGTTCCACCTCTGATTAGAAAACTAAAAGATAATGTAAGTTGTTGATTTTATTTACAAGATGACTCAGAGCAAAGCAAAAACTGAAAAGCCCAATTAAAACAAGAAGCCTACCAGTGTTAAAAAGTGTTTTTAACAGGGAAGAAAAATACTCCTCGGAACTATTGCTAGATAATTTTGTTTTATATATATATACAAACGAAAAAAAAAAAAAAAAAAAAAAAAAGCAAATAGCTCAATGGCCTGTCAGCCCGACCACCCCGACAGCCCGACAGCCCGCCGACAGAGAGATAGACAGACAGCCCGACAGCCAGACACATACGGACGGACGGACGAACGGATATGAAGGCATACAGGCAGTCAGGCAGGCAGGAAGGTGGGCAGCCTGACAGACAGACAAAAGACAGACAACAGACATTCCACACTTTACAGCAAAGACAATGAACACAATCCACGTATCGTGCACAATTATTGGTATACGGCTGATGGATGTGAATTAATGTCTTGGTCCCGTCAATAATTTGTATATTATAATTAACCACCAATTATCATCAGCAGATTTTTCCGGGCAAAACCTTAAGTGAAAGCAAATAATTTAATATAATTTGTAAAACAAAGGAGCTCTTTGTTTCTACTTGGCTGCCCGTCTCTGATTGGTCTAAACTTTTCTCTCTAGGTTATCCCTGTATCAATTGGACATTTAGAACAAAGTAGGCATAATATGCAATTACTTACAGGTCCGTTAAGTTACTCAATGAGTTGAAAGCTCCGTTGTGTATGGAAAGCAAAGGAACATCAATAACCAACCTGAAGAGATAAACAAACAAACTCTATAAATCATTCTGATTTATTCGAACCTTTTTACTCCTTCTTATGATGTGCTAGACTACCTTGGACTTCGGATTTTTGGTTCAACTTTTGAAAGATCTTCAAGGCAGCCTCAATCAAAGAGAAAAAAAATATTGTTTTGTGACACCCCAAAAAAGCATCATTAACGACATTGCTGATAAAGGTTAAAACAAACAATTATCGTCTCCGTTTAAACGAAGTGGCACAAATCTTTTCACAGACTACCCCCACCTCCCCCCTAACAAAAACCCACACACTTTGAGAAAATAGCGTTTAAAATTGGATCAATCTTCAATCTGCTGTTTCTTTCAATGATTCCTACTTTAAATTTACAAATTACCGAAAACAAACTGAATTCTTGAAGATGAGCTAATGAAACGTGCAGTGAGATTCACCGGTTCTCGAAAACGTATGCCAATGAATTAGCTTGTTCATCGTGAAAACACAAAAGTCATACCACGTGCGCTTTGCACCGTGCCAGCGCTTTGTAATTTGAGACTTTGAAACGCTTGGTGGCGGCAGACTTACCAGGTAAACTTCGATTGATTACATAGTTCTGAGCATGCGCACACTATCGAGAACAATGATTTACCCAGTAAGTCTGCTGCCACCTAGCGTCCAAACGTCCCCCATAATTGAAGTGACGAATCTTGACCCGACACTTCGTGAAAACGCAAAATGGCAAATTTAGAGATTCTTCGGTCATGCTTTTGCTATTTAGAGTAACTACGAAACCATTAAGTGTTAATTAGGTCATGAAACTTGTTGAAAATGTCAACAGCAATGTTTGACTAAGACTGCTTAAGGGTCGAAACGTCATGCCACTAACTAAGTTTTACAGCAATGTTCATCAAGGAAATTTGTGATCCCCAAAAGTGCCATATGTTTTTGATACAATCGTCGGTTCGTAAAGAGAAGAAAATGCTTACAATGTCTTCAAGCTGACAAGATCTTCGAAGAAATCACTGTCAAAATCCGAAATAGGATTCATTGAGATGTCTCTGGATGCATATACAAATAAAGAACAATTTTCTTCTTTAAGTTCTCTAGAGGAGAGTAAGATATTAGGTACAACTTAATAAAGTCTTGTTTGCACTGTAAGTTGTTCAAAGGAATGCAGTCATTTAGTTTTATGTAAAACATCCTTGATCTACCCCCTTTTTAGGGAGGTCGACAGCCCCACTGTTCCCTTCAAATATTTACACAATATTGACATTTTTGTACGTTTATTATAGTCTATAAGAATGTCCATGCAAAACCAAAAGGTCAAATACAAACTAATTGTAAATGTATTCGAAACTTCGTCCAGCCTGTCAGCTGTGAATAATACTCTTCTCAATGCCTTTGAATGATGTGGGTGGCAGGGTTAAGGTAAACCCTTCATCGTACCAGACTGTAATTTAGATTACTCTATGAATATATAACTTCATTGCTCAATTTCACAAAGCACTAGGATTCGTCTTAAGATTAGTTGTCAATATCACCATAGAGGTCTGTATTATGACGTCACACTTTGCTTAGCAATTAAGATTGATGTGAACTTAAAATCAATCTTAGCTCTTTGTGAAAACGGCCCCAGATCTCATGGTAATTCATATGTGCTCTAAAAAATATATAAATATCTCAAAATTACAAAGGTTGCTAGCGGCATTTCTGGAACATTTATATTTGTTAAACTCATTCTGTAATTAGGACCTTTGATGAATTTCAAAATGGTTTCAACTTTGACAGTTGGAAAACATTAGTGTAAGTGACTTACAGGAAATTGAGGTTATAGAGTCCAGAAAATGTTCCATCTGCCCAGTATTTTATGCTGTTGCTTGTCAGAACTCTAGTTGAAAAAAAAAATAAATAATTATTGGAACAAAATGTTACGCTGGAAATCGAAGTAAATTGAGGTGAGTATATAGGGAACAAAAATCCACATACATAGTAGGCCTATAGGAGACAGATCAAAAATAATGAAACGAGCTGTATAACCAATATATGATAATATGCAAATTATGGTGGACATTGCGTCGGCCACAAGGCGGGAAAATGTTGGCCATGATCCAACGAGATGACTGTCTCTTTGCTTTGTGTTTTTACCGGTTTTCGACGATATCTAAATAAAAACCTCAAACACCTTGTGAAATCATATTTTGAAAGTTTAGTTTCATTGTAAATACCGATATTTATATGGGATTAAAACAATCGAACTGCTCCAAAAACCGATAGTATACTTTGCCGTCAAGCGTAAACATTATTGAATTGGTCATAAATGAAGTCCGTATTTCAATTTCTACCATAGTCTTGGTTCAAGACTCCACTGTTTTTATTATCTTCCCACAATCCATCGCCACAAGAGGGCGCGCTCTCCCCATAGACCACTTAAGTTTAAAATAAAAAAGACATCGTATTAATATCCGCTATGTGCATTCAACAGCTTTGTTGGTGTTTCAAAATGGCGTGCGGTGGCTTCACAATCCTGTGCACGACGCATAGGCCAACCCGCTATCCAGTCAGTATAATAGAGATCAGTGGGTTCTCAGGGTGATAGCAGTTCATGATAAACAGCGCCCTCCAGTGGAGAGCTTTCAAGAAAAAAACAACAGGAGCGTCTTCAACCAAGAATAATACCCTATCTACCAGGATACGCCTGCATCAATACCTCTCTGGGCTTGTGACTCAAAAGACCAGTCGACTTGGGGGGGGGGGGGGGTGGCAACAAGCGAGCAACTTACAGTGATTTCAAGTATATGAAATTTTTGAAGATTCCTGTATTCAGTCGGGTTATATTTTCATTCGTCAGTTTGCTGCAGGAAAAACAATCCAGTAAAGGGCTGTATAAGAGGCTTTTAGTGCAGAAAACTTTTAAACAAACACAAAAGAACAACAACAACAGCAACAACTCAAAAAACAACAACCACAACAAAATCAACAACAACACCACCACCTGACCACCATCAATGAATAAACCAGCAAGATGAATTGTTTTTGCGCAAACAACGACAGATAATATATCAAAAACGGGGAAAAAAAACAAAAACGTAAAGCATGTGCTTACAGGTGGGTGGTTTTGACGACAATTTGATCTACGGTCTCCTGATTCCAGCCCAAGTTACACTGAACGACATAGGCATCATCATCATCATCAGAGACCTCACATGAACACATTGCCGGACAACGGTCGGCTTTTTCATAATAAAATTAAAACAAAAATGAAAATGATTAGGAATTAAACGGAATCAAACCTACCCTAATTAATTCACCTTGGTGTTCTAACAACAAATTTTCGACAAGTTTCTAAAGAAATAAAAAAATCAATAAATCCAAAGTTCCTTCACATTTTACAGTCACTTTTAAGTGACATTTTAATATTTGCGTGTAATACATTTTTGGGGAGAACATATTTACTTTTAAATCGCCCCAAACCATTAGATGTAGACCCGTGTGACTAAATAACACCAATTGTTAATGGTATACGATGTCCCCTTTTCGTTCATTCGGTTTTGTTCTCATGATGTTTGTTACTTTAATTTGAAGACAGTAGTGTGCTTCCAATTGTTCTATGTTACTTAAGCCAAGGGAGAGAGGGGAGGAAGAAGAGGGGGGAAAAAGTCGTCCGGTCGGAACATTAAGGTAATTAAATTCAATTTCATATTCGCAATGATCAATTCTTCACTCCATGACATCATTAACAAACAATCACACGGTAACACTAATGCCACTTTTAAGTGACAATTTGATATTTGCGTGTAATACATTTTTTGGGGGGAGAACATAATTTACTTAAATCGCCCCAAACCATTAGATGTAGACCCGTGTGACTAAATAAAAAAAAATTGTAGCAAAATAACTGTTGAAATGTCCTAACATTTGACTATATTCATAGTTTATACATTCAAAATGATTAATTTGATTTATAAGTGGTAATGATGTCAAAGGCTAAGTAATTGCTCTACGATTCCTAGGGGAAAACAGGAGAGCTGGTCCTTGGTGGAATTTATTTCAGTGAAAAACAGCCCCGAGGGTAATAAGACAGTTTTGCTAGGGAAATATGGATTTCTTTTGATTAAACAAAAAGTTGCGGGGTAGGCTACTGACTTTTTAATTAAAAACTGTTACTCAATAAGTCCGTCATGGAACTTCGTCTCTCATTATGAACCCATACAAGTTGCAAACAAATTAATGACCTTGTTCTGAACAGACGAGATAATACTAAAACAAGTGAAGAAGTCATAAATGAATAAGTAAGTAAATAAGTATAACAGTTGCTATTTCATGTATGGACGGGAACTAAGAATATGTGTATATTTTCATGTCTGAATCTATTTCATGTAGTTTTTGTCTTTTTGGTGAAATTTGAACCATTTTCTTGAGTTTTTCGTATCACGTGATTATGTCACGCTAAATTGTATAGGCCTATGCTTGTTTCTGTTTTTATTTTATCAAATTGTTGTGTTTCTCATAACTTCTACGTGGACCTTAATTATGTGCAATTGATGTTTAATTGTTTGTGTGTTTGTTTTTGTTGTTAAATAAATGAAGCTGCATAGCTTCAAAGCAACAGCAAGACAACAAGGAAAAAAAAATAAGTAAACAAGTGATAGGCCTAAGTAACTAACTAACTACAAAAATAGTTACTAACTAAATAAATTTAAAAACATTTGGATGCTGATAAATGAGCATAAACACAAATAGTAGAATAATAAGAAGCAAAAGAAAGCAGGCCCCATATGTGATTTGAGGCGTTGAATGTATATGTTTGGTTTGCGGTAACACCATGTGTATAATCATCTATACTCGCTAGATAGATTTTGCTCTTTGAGAACTTGTCTTTCTATTTATTCTACTGCTGCGGAGCAAATTATTCAGAATTCGGGAGACTTCGGGTTATATTTAAATTCTGAAAGAAACTGTCCGCTTAATAACTACTACTTGGCCAGGAGGTAGGAAATCAGCCGGGACTACTTATTTTGAAAACAAAAAGTAGTTGTAAAGAATTGAAAACGTAGTTGACAGTTGAATATAAATAAAAACAAACCGCAAGCTTGTGGTGATTCGTCATCTTCATACGGACAATCTAATCTGCCATCACAGACTAAGGACATGTGAATACATTGTAATGAATCCCGACAAAGAAAAGATCCTGGGCAGAAAATTTCGTCTAGGAATGAACACGATAAGAAAGAGCATTATTTTTTTGTCTTGATTTTGTGCTTAAGCAAGCTTCGAAGAACAACAACAACATTTACAAAGAGATGTAAACAACAAAAAACTAAATTTAATTAATGCAAACAGTGCGTTTTCTTTTGACTGTCAGCAAAAGCTACAAGCATGTTCTTTTGGCTGACATAGTAGTTCAAGCAAGCTCTAGAGCACTGCTTCTTTAGTCAACTAACAGAGTTACGTCACGTTACAATACATGTTGTTATCTCTACGTCGTCGCCATGTTGGTCGCTACACTCGCCGTATCAATCGAATAAACACGTTCGAATGAAACACAAACCAGGCAGGCGTGATTTAACGGACAAATGACCGAAGTTTAACAACTCAACTTGCTTTATAAGTCGCAAAATAATGAAAGTGTATTATTTGGTATCTTTATCCGCATAAATTAGTCTGCTGCCACCTTGCGGTACCAAATGTTGCCCTTTCCCTTGAAATGATGTTGATTTGAATTAGCGCCAGTGTAGCCTCGAATGAGGACGAGGCAAAGTTATTACCACAATCATCCTCGTCTGCTCCACTTATTTGGCAATCTCTAAACCCATCACATCTTCCGCTTAGCTTCAAACAAGAGCCATCTCCACAATCAAAGACATCGGAGTCAGGGCAAGATGCGTTACCATTCCCTTCAAAAAAATATGTAAGACTTATATAATTGAAATTAGTTATGTTAAAACAAATAAATATTTACAAGTTGTTTAGTTGGGTTTCACAAACGCCAATTTCGTAAATTTGCAAATATAATATTAAATGTTGATGAGCAGCAGGAATATACATGTATCCATTTGTGCCACCTTTGAGCTAAAAACATAACCTGTTATATGCGATTTGTTGTCCTCTAGAGGTAACCCTGGTCCTTTGAAACCAGTGTCATACTGTTTTCTCAAGTCTTTTTTAAGCACAAGGGCCAAGGCACTTTCTAGTGTATACTTGAATTTGAATAGCAATAAACCAATTATTCATCAGTATGCGTAAGATTAGAAATTCTCAAGAAAACTTACCATTGCTGCTGTAAAGTTGCAGTAAAACCCCTCGTCCACTAACAGATGAATCACTTCTAAACATAAAGAACACTTCCTGCGATGAACTAAATGTTGTAGATATCAACTTATCGATGGATCCAGTCAGCTCAAATAACACCATGTCTCCATAGAGATTGGTGCCCTGAAGGGTAGCTATGTCTTTCCCGTCTTCTGTCGAAAAATCACTTATTCCTACATGTACTGTTGACATAAAATCCGGAGCAACGATCACCCAATCGCAGTCGAGAGACGGTGGGTAGCTAGTTGGGTATCCTGGCAGCATGAAGTTAATTGGTTCGGTTCCAAGGAGAATGTTAGTGCCACCACAATCACCTAAAATAAATAGCAGGAATATGATAATGAGGACATATTATAGTCTGTGTAGAGCCTGGAGAGGCACTGGTCTTACAAACCCAATGGTTTCATTGGACAGGCGTGCATGCAATGATTCATACCATTTACACTGCTACCACACATAATTATACATGTGTATGCGTCGTCGGAAGTACATTTGGCAGGATCCTGCCAGGCGCGCAAGGCCGGTATCTGCTGTTATTCACGAACCACAAAGTGTGACGTCACACGAAATGTTTTTGTCAATACAGTGTTTGCACAAATTCATCACAAAGTGTGGGGGGGGGGGGGGGACTGCATACAAACATTAAACACACGCAGCGGACGATCAAAGCGCAAGAGCGAGCTGACAAATTACATCACCTCGGACCAATCAACACAGATTTAGAAAGTTTACGTCATTGCGTGTTTATCAAATGAAATCATTGGGCCTGACGGTCTAAGCACATGGAATCAGTCTAAGCCCGGGGTAGACAGTATTATTTAAAAGATGCATATTTGGGCAAACTCTTGTTGGCGCTCGATTTAAATGTCAAGCACTAAACATGTTGATGAACAAAACTGCTGCTGTAGATCATCTTCACCAAAATAAAAAGAGCAGCAAAGCTTTTGAACCACCCGAAATAATGCAACTGTACCACTACGGTCCTCACCACAATCCTCTTCATCAGCAGTTGGGTCTTCTGGACTGGTTTGGCAGTCCCGATAACCATCACACCTTGCCTCTGCGGTAACACAAAACCCGTTTTTGCAGTCAAAGTCACTCTCGGAGGGGCAGGAAGCTGTATATATATAAAAGAGACAGAAATGTCGTCACCATTTCCACGAGATGACAAAATCCGTCGAATAAACAAGCTCAGAAATATGCAAGTACGTTTTTGTACATCTGATAAAATCAGTCCGGTGAATCACTAGATTTGCAGTGTTTGGTTTATGCATTGCTATATAGCCTGGTACGGTGGAAAAACACCAGTATAACCCTATTAACGTGGTAATAAATCCTAAAGTAATTAAGCCTCCAAAGGCTTGGATTGTTTTCCCTTGCATGTTCATTAGGGATCATAAGTATTTTTTTTGAAAATCAAGCTCCATGGTCAGTTTTAAATGGGGCCTTATGACCCACCTAATGTAATTTCATATTTAACTAATTGCTTTTTGATTTCCTTGTAAAATGTTTATCTGTTATTCATTGTAAGTGTATTTTTGTAATTGCTTGTTCATTTTATTTCTAATTTTGGCCTATTGGTTTATTTGTAAAGCGCCATGAGCATAGGATATGTGCGCTATAGAAATACAGTTTATTATTATTATTAATATTATTATTATTATTATAAGTCACTGAATAAAAGGTTGTGGTAACTTCTTCCCAATATAAAGTTGTGATAAGTTTTATAAGCAAGATTCGCTTCCTATGGGCTGGAGTGAGCGTTGACGACTCGGTATTAAGCCACTTTTGAAGGCTTATTAAGTTGTTTCTTGTAACTTAACATATTGTTGATGATATCCAACAATTGTACATAACAGTACTACACAAACATTAATATATTTCCAGAGATGAACTTTTAATGAGTATTAATTACAACCGGTGGCATTACCATAGGAGCCCTGAAGTTGTAGAAGAAACCCAGTGCGTTCATACGTAAGATCACTTGTGAAGCGGACAGAAAGTGTCCTCGATGCGTTAAATGTTGTGGGCTCCAGTCGTGTGGTTCCAGTGAGTTTAAATGACGCGGTGTGACCATCACTAAGGGTACCATCAAGGTAAACACAGTCATATCCATATTCTAAATACAAATCTTGTATGGTCACCACCACATACACACTGTAAAAAAATTGGGTAAAATAATGCCCAACTTTTTACCCAATTAAGGGCGAATAGTCAACTCATCCAACTTTTGGGCAAAAT
>JAUELU010000022.1:4734544-4750249 GCA_032357145.1 Evasterias troschelii
AGGGGAGGATATCATGGAATATAGCATGGCTGGGATTTATCACGTGGGTGATGTTATGTTTTTCTTGATTTGTGACACACACTTTGAACCACGTAACTCTTTGCAAGGTTTTAAACCAAAACTTTATCTCTTATACCCCTTACCCCTTATTATTTTACCCTCTACACGGTTCCGCAAAAATGTGAAAGTCGTATAGCCTTCCAGTTTTACACGTACTTAGACCAAAGCGTGTAAATAAAAATGCAACCTTTTTAGGATAATGACGTTTTTGATGACGTCACACAACCAACGTTTAAATTGATGGTAAACATTGTAAAAGTTCAAATCTAGAAGAACAAATGATACATGTAAGGTCTTTGATGCGTATCCAAGCTCATGATGCAATGTTCAAAACTTACAGAAGCAACCACACATTGTTTTCGTAAAATTTGATAAATGTTTCTACTGTAATTATTCGGCACAAATGTTATTGTTAATAAAGTGCTAGAGTTAAAGTTGTCTGTTTGTTTGTTTGTTTTGTTGTATGTTTGAGTGTTTGGGTGTCTGTTTGTTTGTCTGTTTGTTTGTTTTGGATATGTCATGATTTTATGTCTGACACAAACATGATAATGTGCATTAATTTGCACAAGGAAACTCACTACCTTTGCTGAGGAAGAAGTTTTATTTCATAGAACTTGATGTTTGGTTACGCAATGAACGTCTCTCATATTAAGCAATTGTCAGGTTTTTAACCTTTGACCTAGGAAAATAAGTAAGGACAACCTTAACGCCGCGCTGTCACCAAGAAAGTTATTATAATACCGCTCTGTCTCTCCCTGGCATGGCCTGGAAAGTTTCCATGGTTTCCTTTGTCATTCCGTTAAGGAGCAATAACAATGAAACCTTGAGTGCGTTCTGGTTTGAAACAACCGCACGGCACCAGTGCTATTTTCCCCGTAGGCCTGATAGGCGTGGTGAAATCATCGCAAGGTTATTATTTCAGCAAATTTTTATTTTATCATTCTAACCTAGAGCGGCATTACTCAATTATTCATATTTACTGAAGTCGGTGTTCCTTGTGAACAAGATATTCTGCTTTGGACGTGACTGTAGGTACTACGTTAACTCGTTATACGTTATAGATCTTTTTATTTGAACCGTTGCCAAGGCTGTTGAACTGGTGGTGCTTTGTGGCAAGCCACTTTGAAAGGTAAGAAATGGTATCAACATTTTGAAATTTCGAAATCTCTAGATTTCTTATATTAGTTATAATTCAGTAGATTTTGGACTCAAAAATGTATTAACAGTTTGTGTAACTATCAGTTTTCCACAACATCTCAGTTGATAGTTATCATGAGATTGTGACACTTTTAAAACCTGAAATAACTGCTGGAAGAAAAGGGGCCACAAAAAGCTGTAGTAATTCCCAACCCTCTGTGGTCACTCCACGTTGGGTCATTCTTTTAGGTAATGAACTCCAAAAAAACTTGTTTAAAAATTCCATCCTAACTCTTCTTTCTAATAAAGACAGTAATAGTAGTAAATATCGTACGAACCTGTTAATTGCCATTAACAGATTCTTTTTTTGATTGCAATCTTTTTTGTTGTTGTAACTTTATGGGCATTTTATTTGAAGTTGTTTTACAAATTAAAAAATCATGCTGTTTTTCTCTATAAAATATTGCTTGAGGAGCAAATTAAGAATTTTGTGCCCTGAACAAATATTGTCAACAGTCTTTTGATTTAAGCCTTTTTGTTAGCAAAACAATTTGCAACGTTTTGTTCTAAAAACTATGATTGCATCATAATATTAAACAAAATACTCACCCTTCTTTGTTTACAATGTTTGCTTGATTTAATTGGTTATATTTAATATTTAAGTATAATTTTAATTTCAAAATGGTCGCCATTTTTATTTCATTTTGGACAATATCTCAACTTATAAACAATGTAGAACAGTAAGAATGGTGGCAATACCCATGTTTATGATACCAGGGGCTCCATTAAAACCGTTGACTTAATTGTAATTAAATTTATTTTGCCACCACCATGTTGAATTTACAGAATGGCCGCCATGTTTTATACACTTTTGTGTGTATCTCATTTGTGAGCAACGTAGAAGAGTAACAATGGTGGCAATACCCATGTTTCTGACACCATGATTCCATCAAAACTATTTCTTTACTTGTAACTAATTTTATTTCATATTGCTTACTTGTAGCTAATTTTGTTTGGCTGCCATATTGAATTTCCCTGAAGGTGGTTTAGAGTGAAGATGCCATTGAAAAACATTGTACCTAAATTGTTTTGAAACTAGCACCCGAAAATGGACAAAGTTAGCCCCAAAATCCATTTTGGCACAAACATCCAGCTGGATCAAAACATCTGACATGGAACTGTATACTATAGCCTTAAACCAAATTTGGTTTTAAATCAAACAAATAATTACCCAATTCATTTATTTTAAAGGCTTGGTTGTGGCTTTACTAGTTCATGATTGTAAATAATGTGAATTTTATTTGAGAAATGATGAAACTTTGCTCAAATTGGCAGGGAAACCCTATATTACATAATTATGAATCAGCCGCGAAAAAATATTTTTGCTTTTAATGGGATCCCATTCGCTTCTTTGGATTCAAGAAAGAAACAGTCGAGAAGTAATCCCTTCGAAAAAATAAAAATAAAAACAAACGCAATTAACTTGTTGTCTTAAAAATGCTATCAGATATTTTTTATAATAAAATGCTGTTTTACGTATGAATAAAAATAAACGCATAAACATCTGCCTATCTTATTTCCTTGCTTATTTCTACCTCCGTTGAAAACGTTTTTACTTTGTTTTCAAAGGGATTCCAGTCTCTGCTGCTACATTAAGTTATCATCAGTGGAGAGGACATGATGGGTCCCTTTCTATTCCTGGTTCTTGGTGGTAAGTGCAATGTTTGTCTATTTATTAAATTCTGCATTCTAGGTTCGGTAAACATTTCTCCTTTATGGTTGTTATGACCTTCACAATATGGTATGTTTTATTTTATTTTTTTCAGAGTAGTATCAATATTGTTCAAATTGGAATCCCTTCTGATAACCCTTGCCCTTACTTTTTAATACAAGCTAAATGTATTTGTAGGTTGTTGGGATTTGTGATAAATAAATAGTAAAACGATATATTTATCGAGAGTTTATATTTCCTTGAAGAGCCACCTGTCTGCTCTAGACATAAATATAAAGCTGTTTATTAATTTCTTGTATCAATATTAATTAGAAGTTAGCTGTTATTTCCTTAATAAAACGAGAACGCTGATTCGTTGTGCCAATGAACTCTTGTTGAACCTGTGCAACCCAAAATCCAACCTGCAGGTTGTCAATCAGTTCAAACTGCTGTGCGTCACTCGCGGTAGGGGCGTTGACAATATTTAGGGGTGATCGGTTGTTTAAGAGCTTTCCTACATAACAGCCGACGTTTGACACAAGTATGACCGGTAGTTCTGGTCAAAACCGGAAGTTAACCAAATCATAATTGACCATTCAAGCGCGAAACACACTTCAAAACACATAAGAAAGATTAAGTTTAATCGGAAATGTCAATGTACTGAATTATTTTAGGGTATAGGCCTACACAAATTACAAAAGTGAAACAAGTAGAGAAGAAACCATATGGGGATGTGTATGGTGGGCTGGATATCAGTGTATTCAAGTGAATATTTGCCCAACTTCGCAAATAGATTATGTATTTATATCCAAATCGTGAATATTAACGCAAGTGTTCACAGAAATATGCACGATCTGTGTTCAAGTCGCAACCCAGTCATTCGTGAATAGTTGATTAAATTATAAAGATATATGTTTTATGTCCCTCTAGAAGACCTAAATTTGGCCTGAACTGACATAAAAATGAAAGGCAATTTTGTGTATCAAAAATTGGCTTTTGTTTTCTGCTTGTGCCCCCCCCCCCCCCGGTCCTGATAGGGTTAACAAAATGCTGAAAATCGACAATGTACTAAAAATACAACAACATTGCCGCCAGAGCTATCATGCTACAATTTTAGAATGGCCTAATGTGTTTAAAAATAAATGTTATTTTTAAAATGCTGCAAATACATTTCGCATGCTGACATTAAATCAGTTTTGCAACATGCGATGTGCATTCATGTGTAGATATGTTTGTTCATGCAAACAGAGAAAAAAGAGGTACCTAAGTTTTTGCTTGATTTTTGTTTACCTTGGAATTATTGTAAACAAAACATTTTTATTTTGTTTATTTTTTATTAAAACAAATTTGAGGTGAGCCACGATACATTGACTAGAAAGGAGTTTGCACCTCCTAATTAAAGTACCTGCGGTACGATACCCAATAAATTATACCTTCTTAATGTTGAAGATCTTCCTACATTGTCAAGATCTTTGGTATCCTTTCCCTGGGACATATTAAAGGGTATTAACATGGGTTGGAAGAGGTTAAATCAAAGAGGGCGCTATTAGAAAATGATCCCCATACAGCGGGTTGCCAGGTTGTGTCATCAAAATGGATGTGATCCCTGGCTATACGTTTGTTTAAGATTGAATTGCTTCAGATTGGTACCCCTCGATGAAATGTACTGACAAAATTAGACCAAAAAACAAATGTGCGTTTAGATACATTGTCTTACATGTTTTGGTCGATCGTAGTACGATTGACCAAAACATAATATAACCCAAAACCAACTGCAATGAAAGTGTAATAACTATGTGTCATTCTTGTTTTAGTTTATTTGTTTAATGCCAAGGAAGCAGCCACTGAGGGCGTGTGTTACTTAACCCAAGAACCAGATCCATCTGAAGGAAACAGACTTCGATGGATCCAACCAGTCAGAGATATGTGTGCATGTACCTCAATCAGACCAGGAGGACTGAATACAGAAGCTATTCAAAGAACACCTGATACAATCTACACTGATCAACCAAACTTCATTCAAGACCGAAAAAAGATACATGACCATTATAAATGCCAGTTTCACGGTGAGTACGTTTCAAGTTTTGGTAAATACATTTGGTAACTCTTGTACTTTAAACGAAACAAATTAGTGATGATTACAAATACAAAAATTACTGATATATGTAATGGCTTGGGTGCGGTACAAGAATCTAACCGACTTATGTTAATTTAATTGAACCAAAGTGGAGCTGGAAATTGAAAATACTTACATAATTAGATGTCCTTTGGTATTATGGTGAATTTCAAAATGTGTTACCTTTTTAGGAGCAAAAGAATTAGTTCCCGTAAGCATACATACACAATCAAGTTGACTGCCACAGCGATTGTGGTATGCCGAACTGAAGATACACTCCAATGCCATTTTGGGTGTTTCAATGGACTGCTCTCGCACACAGTCAGTCAGAAGTGGTTGAATTTTTTACAAAATATTTGCTGGTTTTATGTTACGGTTCCATCTTTTCAAAAGTGAATTCAATTCAGTTCAATTAATCTTTATTATATCCCAAAAAGAGTAATTCAAATGTTCGCATACAGTAAAAACATTGAAATATCAAACTGTTGGCCGAAGATCAAGTTATGCGATGGCCTTAGTATTTGTTTCAAATAATAATGTAGAGACCCATTTTCCTCAATATGATGTCATCAAATTTGTGGATGTTGACAAGCTTTGCCATGGGCAGGTATCGAATGCAATGGCAATTTACACCAATTTGACGTGGGGTTAGACCTTGTAATTTCCCCCAAATTCACATGAGGATTTTATATATTGAAAAATGAGTACATCACAAAATTGAACTGGCCTTTTTCTTTCCTCTTTAATCACTAAAACCTCGATAGAATAGAAGAACATTTACTGTTTGTCCATAAACACTTAGATAGAAAGAAAAAAACAATTATTTTCTTTTTTTTCCCCCGAAAGACTGTCAGGCTTTACTGGATGCTGGTTACGGAGAAAATGGTACCTACACTATATATCCCTTCAAGAATAAGGAAGGAATAAAGGTGGTGTGTGTTATGACAAAGCATACAGGCTGGATTGTAAGTAAAGCAATATATCTTTACTATAGTATTCCTTTATACCTATTGACATCACAGACAACAAGTTTCTTCTAAAGTAAAAAGTCACACAAAAGCATCAAACTGGGTTATAATATATATGAGTAGCATCCGGAATTGAATGATTTCAACAAGTCTGTAGTAAAACAACATACTGAAGATCAATAATCCACATTCCTAATCGAAATTATAAGACGTATCAATTTTGATGCCTGGGTACCATTTAATGACCGGTAATTGTTGTGCAAAAACAATTCGCAAAAAGAAAACACTCCATTTGCAAGTTCCCCGCGCAACAAGCACATTGTGCACAACAACATGTTGATGTCGGGGCCATTTGTTCACTAGTTCACAAAGCCGGTCTTAATATCAAATGTTAAGACAGCCCCATTATGACCAGTCTTCGACCAATCACCGAGGTGTGAATCAACATCTATTAAAAGTCAATGCTTCATACCCGACATCAATAATAACGAAGTAAACTATAACACATTGTTGGACTTCATAAAGAATGACAAGATCTACGTCTGTCTGTAATTCAAGGTGGTCCAGCGGCGACATGATGGATCGGTCAATTTTAATCGCGGTTGGGCAGAATACAAGGACGGCTTTGGGTCATTGGATGGCGAGTTCTGGCTTGGCAATGAGGTTCTACGTCAGCTGACTGAGGCTGAAGGGAACTGGACAATCCGTTTGGACCTCACCAATGAACAGAACATCACTGGTCATTTGAAGGAAACACCATTTCACATCAAATCTGACTATTACATCCTGTCAACAGAGCACTCCAGAATACAACCAACTGGTATGTGTACAGTAGATTGTATTAATCTCTATTGGTGGAGCCTATTATCAATTACTGACATGTGTACACCTGATTTGGTTTAATATGACCAGAAAGTGTATAATATCATCTTTCAAATGAATAATTGGGTACGTGTACAACAACTTGTAGTGTATTAATCTAAATCGGTGAAGCCTGAACTTGTCTACCAAAAAAGTGAAGTATACATTTTATGTGAAACTCTTTAAAATTGCTATGCAATTTATATAAAAAATATCTTAAAATAAAGCTCAATAAAACATTCAAGTTCACTATTCGTAAAGCTAAGATTGAAAATATATATATATATTTTCTACGAAAGAAGTAAAGTATACACTTTATGTGATACTCTTTAAAAATTGCTATTCATTTAAAAAAACAAAGTCTTAAAATAAACATCAATAAAAAATACAAGTTCACTATTCGTAAAGCTAAGAAAGAAAGAAAAAAAATAAACTAGTCTCATTGTATATTTAAAGACTAAGTGTGTTGTGTTTGATTTCAGTTGGTAGATATTGCGGACATAGACTTGGAATGGAAGACAGGAGTATTCCTGATGATCAAATCACTAGTCAGTGGGAGTCCTGGTCTCAGCCAAGTAATGCACGACTGAACTTGAACGGTTTTTGGTTATCAACTGCAGATAGTGGACAATACTCATGGCTTCAAGTAGATATGGGTGGAAAACCTGTGCAGATCGAAGGTGTCATCACACAGGGAGATCCAGACTCTTTTGGCCATGTAACACATTACCAGGTGGAATACAGCACTGATGGTAAAACATGGCTCTATGTGAATGAGATCTCTAGCCCTACTCCTGAGGTAAGAGTATTCAGCCAAGACACTCTCCATCCAAAAGGAAATACACTTCAATGAAGCTGTGCAGCTTTTTCATAATCTCAGTATTTATAGTTATTAATTCATTTATTTCTTATCATGTCTATCTCTGATTTCCTTGTCAGACATTCAATGGTAACACTGATGGAAACACCCCAGTTACCAATATATTCGAGCAGCCGATTCAAGCACGGTCCATCCGCTTCAGACCAACAGCATGGGAAGGCTACCAAAACCTACGTATTGAGCTCCTTGGCTGCAGAGGTAATTGATTTGAATCAGTGATATCTGGTGCTAAACATTCACTTTGTTCTGACATGACAAGTATCCAATCAGAATGTTGCTATTAAAGGGATATGGCCTACGTTTGGTAATCACTCTTAAACTTATTGACACTAAAAACGTATTGTTTAGAAGGCTACAGCTGCAGTTTTCGATTGTATAAAGCATTTTGAGAAACTTTTCACTTCCAAGAAATGTGCTTATGGAAAAAACATAAATCAGTTTGTATACCCTGAAATTTGAAAGAAGCGTTTTTATCAGAAACGCTTCTCAGATTGTGTATTCCTATAGAGAATATTCTTCCTGCATGGATTTGGTCCGGGGTTTTGGCGATATCTCAAAAACTCGACCACCTTTGAAATGAAATATTCACAGTTTAGTTTTATTGTATATAAAACAATTGACCGTTCCAAAAACCAAAGATACACTATGCCTTTAAACCATTACTTTGCCACACAAAGCAGAACATGTTCAACGTCGAGAGAACCAACTGTTATAAAAGCGATTTGAAAAAGTCACAACACACCTTGGAAATAAAAACTTATCTCTGTAATACCTTCTGATTAAGTATTTGCCTAAAACTCTTAAATAATATCTCAATTAACGGTGTTATTTGTGCTCGCAGGGTGATTGTTTATTGTTATCACTTAAATGGTGTTTGAATCATTTGTAAGAGTAAAAATTTAAATTGTCACAGATTCAGGCATAACTTATATGGTATAGAGATGTCGTGGTTGAAAACTCCCCTTCAAATATTTTGTCTTGAAATGCTATAGTTTTTGTGAATTGAGTAAGGCAGTTAGTTTTGATCTCACAAGTCAAAAACTAATTGTTTAGTACCATTGGAAACATTGAAGGTTTTTCCAACTATTTTTCTCGTGATTCCAATGACCATGTAAGCTAAAATTTTCACAGGTTTGTAATTTCATGTATATGTTGGATCACAGTGTAGATACTGGTCTTTGACAATTACCAATGTAAAATCGTGTTTATAAACTGTTTGTTTTCTCAGAACATAAAATGTGTGGTCAGAGTCTTGGAGTGGAAGACGGTAGCATCCCTGATGATGCTATAACTAAATCCTCTAATGACAAAGGTCACTGCTCCGAGAACACCCAAGGACGGCTGGATGTGGAAGGTGGCTGGTGTCCCACAAATACTAATAAAGACAATGCATGGTTCCAAGTGGATCTACAGCATTCATTGTTGGTTCAAGGTGTGATAACACAGGGGAACAACTTCAACAAGTACTTGGTGACAGAGTTCAAGGTGTCTTACAGTAACACTAACAACTATAGCTGGCTATTTATAGGAGGAACAACTACTGACTATGCACAGGTATGACATCATACAAAAATGGCATTAAACCGGTACAAGCAGAATAATGAATTTAGATACCAAGAAAATAAGAAGTAAATGCATAATTAGTTAATATCGTTTATTCTTTGATTCAGTGAAATATCAAGACCGCCAACCCTACTAGGTCAATATGAAATAAACCAACAGTTTATTATTTCTCATTTTAAAAACAGAACAATAATACGGTATGTTTAAACAAAATAAAAATTAAACTGCCTCAAAATGTATAATCATAATCTTTAAAATAATGTATCATTACTCGAAAATACATTTAGCAGCGTGTCTGTCTATGGTATTTGCCAACCAATCTAAGATGTTGTGAAGATTGTACGTTTAAAACCAAATAAACTGCAACAGTGAGCTGCTAATAAAGTTGAATTTCATCCTTTAAAATATTCTTATGATTACTGTACCATATTTACAGCAGGAGAGATTCCCATGACCTTTTGGTATGACAGCTGCTTTGCTAGTTTTAGTTAAATTATTGTCTTTGAGCATCACACTGTTTTCCCTAATCAGACATTCTCTGGAAATAGCGATTATGACACCAGAGTAACCAACATGTTCATGGAGGGAATCATAGCACGCTTTATCCGCATCACACCAACACAGTATAATGGCGAACGTCCTGGACTGCGTGTTGAACTCCTTGGATGTAATGGTAAGGCCATTATAAATGATCCCTGCTTTTTTCTTACATAGTTTCTTACATAAACTATTTTCAATCTGCTTCTTTAAGAAAACATCTTATATATAATTTCTTTCAAATTGGACAGAACAAACAAGAACAAACATAAGTATATATAGACCCTATGGGGGGTATTGGGTTTAACAACGATGTGACAAAGGCTTCATACCTATGGTATAATACGATTTCCCAGACTGCAGGAAAATTAGTGAGGGAGCCGCACGTTAGTCAGGTGTTTAACGTATTGCAGGGTCATTGAAGTAATCTCATTGAAGTAATCTACATTCAACAAACCTTTATCAGAGCAATAATTAGTCATTGCGCATTGAATCTTTTGTTTTACTTCAGAACTAAGCGACTAAATGGAAACTAACAAATATATTGTTTTTAAAGACCGAACGGAGATCTTAATAATCTCTTCATCTGAATACAAATATATTCTTATAGTATTTACAGTCTTGCAAAATAGATTTTATGTTGTTCAAGCAGACAACATTTTTACAAAGTACCAACATTTACAATGTTTCTAAGCATGAACCATTTGTTTTCACCTTGACTCATTTTGTGTTAGCATGACCTTTCTGTGTTCAGGACAACCCGCTTCGAATTTGAAAATAATTTATTATGGCAACAAAATTGTAATCATTTACTACGACAATAAATCAATTTAAACTCTCAGAGCCTAAATGCGGAAACTATTATGACTGGAATTGTAATGAAATGCACTTCGGTAAAATGTATCTTATGTTATTACGTTGCCTTTATATCTCTGACGTAGAACGCTGGTTTTGTTCGCATCGTCTTGGAATGGGAGATGGCAGCATTCCCGACCACAGCATCACAGCATCAAGTACAAAATATAGCGAAGATGGTAACTGTCAACCAAGCAATGCACGACTCACTCAATCAGCAAACAGTAGTACTATTGGCTGGTGCCCTGGACTTAATGACAGCAAACCATGGTTACAGATTGATCTAGAGATGAAAGTCATAGTTGAGGGAATTATGATGATGCAAGGATTTGATCCGGGAACCAGTGAAGTTATAACCAATGCGTACCAGCTGGAGTACAGTGAGGACCAGATAAATTGGACAAATATTTCGGATAAACAAATGGTAACTTTTAAACACCAATCTATTAAAGGGACATGTTGCCTTGGATTGGGTGAGTTGGGCTTTACAAATATGCCTCCAAATTGCGTTGTATTTCATTTTAATTTACAAACTTACACTCAAAATGCAAAAGGAAAATCACGCAAATTTGAGGCATATTTGTGTGGATCATGATATTCTACTTTTAACAAATCATTCTAAATCATTTCATCGCCGACTCGCCCAATCCAAGGCATTGTGTCCCCTTGGGTCCCGTAATCCAATGTATAACAACAAATTATCTCAGGTGGAATTGCATATACCGTGCTCTAATGCAGCTGCATGGGACAGTCAGACAGCCATACTTGTTTATACTAGGAAAACAAAGACTAAAGTTGGGCCTTTTAACACATAACAATTTAAAAATAAAAGTAGGCCTACATAGATTAAAAAATTGCAAAAAATGAAAAAAATAAAAATAAATAAAATAAAATAACAGTGGGCAAAGTTTGTCAATTTAGTTCCTGATGTTAAAGCCAGAACAAACCCCAAAGGAATCTACTGACGTTGGAGACTTTTAATCTTAAATATCTGGTTCATTTTAACCATTACCGTTTTCTTCAGCTTATAGATTGTATCATGAAGCCAATTAATATTCATATATCTAAATTTGGGATGGGTGGGTCAAAACAATTCGGAAAATAAATCGATAAATATTGACTATTCTGAATGGCCACTAAGTTTGGTGTAAAAATATTTATATCTTCACAGATGATCACAAGCAACACACAATCAGAATATGTTACTAAGTTCTATCCACCAATCACCGCACGTTATATCCGCATCGTGTTTTTCCAGAAGAGATCTCATTGGCTACGTGTTGAACTCCTTGGATGTAAAGGTCAGTTACAGCAAGTATTTACTAAATAAGGGACAGTCAGGTTGGTGTAATGGTATCTTGCCTCGCCTTCCACCTAAATACATAGATTGCTATCAATGTGAGGACTTTCCTTTGTTTCTCTTTCTAAACAATCTTCATAAAGCAGCGAACACACAAATAAAGAGGATTCCAATCTGAGGACAATATTTTTGTTCCCTTTGTTTTACTGTCCCTGCTCTTCTGATAATACCATGCCAGTTGTACTGACATTTGACACAGCAACATCAAACACTTATGTCAAAAAGTTCAAATCTATATTTTGTTCCAGTCCATTGGATCTGTGGGCAGCGCCTCGGAATGGCAGACCATGCCATTCCTGACCACAGAATCACAGCCTCAAGTATCCACCAGAGCCCAGATACTCCTAGCTACTGTCAACCTAGTAATGGTCGCCTGAATCAGATTAGAAGTGGTGACGTCGTTGGTGGATGGTGTGCAGCAGGGCATGACATAGACCAGTCTTGGTTACAGATTGACCTATTTATGGTTACTTCTGTTGAAGGAGTCATAACACAAGGTATTGATGACACCCTTTCCAGTACAACTTGGCGCGTAGAATCATACCAAGTACAATACAGCCTCGACAACAATACATGGGTCTATGTGAACGGCAAGAGGGCATTCGCAGAAGAACCCCAGGTAAATGGTTAATAGTGATCTGTTTCAATTTGATAGAATTGATTTATGAACATTAGTCTCTCAACCCATTGCAAACAGAGACACTTCCCAGAGACTCATTGCTGGGAACGAGGAACAATTGCATAAGTTTCAAACAATGTTATTAAACAAATTATAGTTTTAATTAGCTAACATAAAAACAATTGTTTTAACCTGACTTAATAATCATGATGTTCTATCTTCTGCATACAGACTTTCCCTGGTAATACTGACCAATCCACACCGGTAACCAACAAATTTGAGCAGCCAATCAGAGCACGCTTCATCCGTATCAGACCAATCAAATTCATAGGATATCCAGCTATGCGCGTTGAACTGATTGGATGCAAAAGTAGGTTCATCAATAATAGTCAAAGTAACGAGTTTCAAATCCAACCCTTGATGTTATTTTTATCTTATTGTTGGATGTTTACTATAATTTCATTAATCATTAAGAAAGAAGTGTCATGCAAGACATGACAATATAATTTGTAAATAAAACACAATATATTGTACACAGGTTTCCCTACAGTGCTTGATTCACTTAAATACTAAAAAGAGCATCAACGGTTAAAACATATACTAAAATGTGACTTTAAAGCTTGTACTTTGTTCTGTTTTTCAGGTGGAATTCTTGAGACTGCCAACAATCAAGCCTTCAACATTCACCATCACGATGACTTCAATCTAGATGATAAAAGCTGTCCAAGTCTGAATAGTGAGGGAGGTTGGTGGTTCAATAAATGCTCTGGTACACCTGGTGTAGACAATAACCTTAATGCTGAATATATCCAGCCTGGTGATATTATAGGTCCATACGAACGAGTTATTAGAGCTACTGAATGGAATGGTTCTCGTATTGTAAAGACAGAAATCAAAATACGCCGCCAATCTCCACCTCGTGGCTAGACAAGTTTCTTGATGGAATATACAACGGCCCATTGGCAGTCAAATGAATAAGAACACCGATTCATAATATGTTGGTGCAATCATGCCTAAAATCTGTTTCCCGTGCACCAGGCTCTAAGGGGAGTAGGCTCCTACCTAAATAGCACAAAAATTAACTAAAACAGTTTGTGTCCCAGAATAAGGCGATAAGCCAAAATACCAATCCACATGCACCATCTGTGACTTACTTTCTGGTTTAGTTTTACTAACAATAAATGATAGAAATGTTTTCGCTCGAGCAGTCCAGGACATACGTATTTCGCACAGTTAACTCTTCTTCATGTAAACTAACTGTCACCCAAGTTAAATACTTTCGCATCATAACAGCTACAAAAAGACCTTGTAATTTACGGACATAAATTACAAGTTGAATGGCGTAAATGAAAGTATTAAGTCAATAAAAACATTGTCTTTTTTGATTGAATATCATAGTATTTCATGAATGAACCAAAACTCCCCATAACAAAACCAGATCAAAATATCTAAAAATGCGACATCAATTGATGTTTTGGGGCATTTACAACAAAATCACACCAGAAGGGTATTTACCTAGTTAAAACACCAGCAACGTTAACGACCAATGAGATGGGACCAGTTGCTTTATATGCCTTGGAACTTCTTATCGGGGATACCAACATAAAGTACGAATGTAGAGTGGAGCAACTATCTATTGTTAAACTGTCATACACACTTGAACAATCGTGGGTATAGGAGTAAAAACCACATTGGGGTCAAGCTCACATGAGAACGAGGTTGCCTATCATCGGCCAACAAATCACATTCAATTGGTTTAACCTAAAGTATTAAGCTTTCTAGATTGTGCAGTTACTAGGTATTGTTTTAATATAGTCATAGCTGATACTATTCTTAAATTCATGAAAAGGTTATCATGTATCTAAATTATAAGTGATTTTTGGTTTAAACAAATAAAGATTTAATAAAAAAACATTAGGGAAGCTTTAAAAAAAATTGATAACAAGTTATTCTAGATTATAGGGAAAAATAAGAGTAGAAATTTATCCGCTATGGGTGTGGTTCATTGCAAAAACTTAATTAAACTAAATAATAATAATAATATTGCAGATGGTTAAAAACTTATGTGAATACAAATTCTGTTTTAGGAATAGTTTTCTTGTTTTAGTTGGTAAAGTCAACAGTTTTAACATTGTTTATATAATTTAAGAATGTAGCAGACGGATGATTATTATTTTGTTGCACCATTTACATTTAGTAATAGTTACATGCATTTGGCGTTGCCGCTTTCAATTTTCGTGTGTACTGATAATTATTTGACTTGAACAAAACCACACGTATTATGATTTGGGTGTTATTTATTACAAACAAAACAACACTGAGGCTTGTAGGAAAACATTTTTCCGGTGGAGATAATGTTTTGGTAAAAAAAAAAAAAACATATGTGATCTCCAAATATACCTTTCTATTTATAATAATACATACTATATTTTATTCAAAGCTAAAATTTTTCCTGAACTTAAATCAGAATCAACAATATCAATCCCAGGGTAAAATTGGGGAAAAAGCAGTTGTCACCAAGGTAACACTGGACCTCCTTCAGTTGTTATGCGAAGTTTCGACCTTAATACTTACGAAAAGTCTTACAAAATGTTTAATAATTTACACAGTGCAGAAATACTACAACAAATTGACGAAAGAGTTTCACATTGTGTCCGCTATTCCAAGTTCTCATAGGGTTCAAATGTCCTTTGGTTAGAACCCAATACCGACATGTGGTGAGACTTGATTCCACGAAGTGTTATAATAATGAGCTTAACCACTAGACAAATAATCTATGCCGGTCAGAAAAAGATTATAAGGAACAATTTTTAGAAACTTATTTTGAATAGAACACATTTTAAAACCGAAAATACTTTTAAAAAGCGACTGCTAAATAAAGCACGTGATACCTATGCTAAGCTATGTAAGGGCGTACACTCACTACTTTAACCGATTCTTATCACAAATAAAGTGCGGAACGCTTAAAGCCACTGGACACTATTGGTAATTGTCAAAGACCAGTCTTCTCACTTGGTGTAT
The DNA here is from genome assembly GCA_032357145.1 of Evasterias troschelii. Taxonomy (NCBI): domain Eukaryota; kingdom Metazoa; phylum Echinodermata; class Asteroidea; order Forcipulatida; family Asteriidae; genus Evasterias; species Evasterias troschelii. The sequence goes on from JAUELU010000022.1 coordinate 4,750,233, forward strand.
CTCAACATATGCACAAA